>JAWRVF010000396.1:0-315851 GCA_036785485.1 Physcomitrellopsis africana | reverse complement strand
GACTCTCGATGTTTGGTGATACCTTTAGAAGTAGGAACTACTCTTGATGGTGTTCCAAATATTTTCTTTGAAGAAAATTATGAAGGCCTTAACAAATCAAATACATGGTGCGCATGTACGAAACTTGTCTTACAAGTTTGACACATGTCTTGCAAATTAAATACATGTAAGAGATCCTATAGAATACTGCTACATAGCTCTTAGATAGATAGTATATATACAGACAATAGTAAAGCCTTCTTCACTCTTGTCAACTCCTTTGTTGCTTTTAATCTAGTTCAAGAGTCTCATGTATTTTCTAGTCTTTGGCAATAGCCATTCCAGTTTCTTCTTGAATATACTTACTTCGTTATTTTTATCTTGTTATTTTTCTTTGACATAGTTTTTATTAATTTATGCATCTATTTTAGTTCATATCCTTAATAGTAGGTTTCATATTTATTATTATTATTATATCATACATGATGTCATTAACTTATTATATTTTTTATATATTAAAAAGAAAAAAAAAGAAAAAAAGAAAAAAAAATATAATTTATTATATTGGATTAATACATATTTTTTAAATAATAAATATAAATAAAATTAAAATTTTTAATAAATAAGAGAATAATTTTTTAAAATATTTATTGATAGAATTTCACAAAACTATCTTTTAGTGAAATATTAAGATTACCTTCTTATTAAAAAGTATTTTTTCAAATGTTTCAAAAAGGTGAATATGACACAAAATACTTTTTTTATGTACAAAAATTGATATTGTGTTATGTTTAGTACAATACACATATTATATAATTAAATTTCTTTATCATTTTTCTACCAGTAAATATATAAAAGCACAATAAATATATAAAAGCACCATTCTAATCACATGCATTCAAATACACATTTTTATGCAATATAATTATTTCAACTAAAGTTCAAATGTAAAACTAAATGCAAGAATCTAGTATACTAACCATGACTTCACGAAGAGCTGTGAGGATAGGGATGAAGAACTTTTAGGAATCTGGACAGTATAATAATCACGAGTGTACATTCATCTATCTGGACCTCCGAAACAACTAGAAAATACTAATTCTTGTCACGGTTTCGCAATCCCCTCTATTTCCTGCAGGTCTCACAAATTAGTAGATTTCAAAATCAGAGATATAGATGCACATCCAAATGAACATAACGCCGTGCTTAGTCCGAGACCTAAAACCGTGAATCTGGCCAAATATCTAAGAAATTGGGTAAATCTTCTTCGAAAACGGAGGATTGGAATTCAGCCAGAATTGGGATTGGGTATGGGCACGAGTGCCTTCGTCTCCGTCCTCCATGGTCGTCCTTGAGGGCACTGCTCGACGCCCATGGCTTCGAGAGCTTGAGGTCGAAGCGCTTGTCGATGCATCAGCCATGTTATGGCCAGCTTATCGATTGTTTTCAGGCGCATTTGATGCATTTGATGCACTTGATGTGTTTTGTACGTGAGGAAACGAACCTTAGTCGAGGACGGGAACATTAGTGAGGGACGGAAGAGTTGAAGTCCCGTGTGGAGAAGTCGCAATGGGGCGAGGGCGAGGGCCGAACACGGCCGATTCCTACATCGGCAGTCTTATTGGTCTTACTTCGAAGAGTGAGATCCGGTACGAGGGGATTTTGTATACTGTGGACACTGAGAATTCCAACATAGCGCTGCAAAACGGTACGGTTTGGGGCTCCTCACTTTTCTTTGCTGTCGTTGTTAGGCGGGTGGAGAAGGGCTGTTGATTTGTTGTTGCGACAGTTTTAGGATTCATCTTGTATTGAAGGAAGTGTATGATGTAGTGTCGGTTTTTTGGAGGTAAGATTTGATAGAGGTGGTGGCCTTTTGGTGTATAACTTTGTTCGCGTGTTATGTCTCGATGCGAGTGTTATAGGGCTGATTGAAGGTCATGTAGTGCACGTAGGGTTAGGTATCTGAGGCGATTCTGACAATGTGCTGGCTAGATTGTTTGTTGATTGTTTGGTTGCGCATTTTTCGTTTTCCTTATACGCGTTATAGTGCTGTGCATCAGAGCATAAAGTGTTTTTATCCTGAATTTCAGCATGCCCTTACTATGAAGCACGGGCGAAATCGCTTCTCTGTGCAAAAGTACTTGGTCTAATTGAGTGGAAAGATAAAACTGCATCTGTAAGTCGAGCCTAATTTATCGTCGCATGTTATGGCATCATTAGCCGTTGTCATCGTTTAGCTTCAAATAACATGGGACATTAGGTTTGTGATTTTCTTGAAACACGAACATCTGGGCTATGAAGAAGGGCGAATAATACCTCTCGAAAAATGATATCCAGGATATTAAGACTTGGAGGAAATTGTCGATTTAACTTAATTTTTAATTTTCGGAAGGGCGATCGAATTGAATATAAAACCTGGTAGAAGTTCGCAGTGGGGGTGGTAGGAGTCTTTGGGAAGTGCACTTGTTCTCGCGTCTTGTTAACAGCTCAGTGGACTAGAGCTCTGTCGGGGCAAGAGTGAAGTATCGGGGATAGGGCTACTGAATATATCTTTCACGTCTAATGCAACTAGTAGAATCTCTGCTAGATGTAATAAGAATAATCAGAGGGAGGTGAGTGAGATTCCACCACGTTTCTTTTGTTACCAAGGTCGGCTCACAGCTCTTCTGGATTGTATATTTGGGCTCGTGATATATACGCTGTCAGAACCTTCATTGTCTCGTGTATCAATCTTGTACTGAAAGTTGATGGTTGGATTCCATCATGTGACTTGAAGTAGAGGATGAGTTTGGGTTTACTTATGGATATGTTAAATTCATTGATCATCCTTAAATTTATGATTACTATCTTTCGTGTTAAATTATATGAGAATCTATTATGCACTTGTAGTAGGAATGACCCTTACATGCTTCTGCGTGACCTAAGAAAATTTTGAAGAGAGACAGAAGCAAGAAGGCACTACAGACTGCAGTGTTACACATGAACTGTTCTCAGTTTAAGGTTGTCTCTGTGCTCCAGGCTTCCATGACGGAGAGCTAGGTTTGGATAAATTGGTCACGTATAATGATTCGTTTATATTTTTTATGCAGTGAGATCATTCGGAACAGAGGGGCGTAAGAAGGATGGCCCCCAGATTCCTGCTAGCGACAAAGTTTATGATTATATCATTTTCCGAGGATCGGATATCAAGGTTGGAATTAGGGTTCTAGGGTTCTTGCACCTCTAGATATGCTAGCTTGGATGAATTCTTACTTAAACGGGATTATGTTGAGTAGTGGTGTATTCATGCCCAAGAATCATGTTATATGGATTGAACTTGCCTCGTATTATGTTATCAGGACTTACAAGTGAAGTCATCTCCACCTCCTCCACCCCAACCGGCAGATCCTGCAATCATCTCACTTCAGGTACAGTTGATCTATCCGTGGGTAATCCAGGGCTACAGGGCTTTATATTTTATCTCGACCGTTTGTATCTTGAAGTGTTTTGTATCTGAATCTGGTGTTCTCAGTTGCAGTATCAATCATTCACGGAATTTCTAATTTCTGTAACAAAAACGATTCCTAGTTTATACGCCAAATTTCCTTCATGCTACATTTGTGCTCTAGGAATGCTGGGTTGCGGAGAAAAAGATTTCTGATGGTTCCGTCTCTAATAACTGTGCTATTTCAATTGATCTGCTTAAGCAGTCACAGCAACAGTACCATCCACCGTCCTCTCTCGGGTCGTACAATGGCGGACATCCTGCAGCCGGATCTTCCTCAGAGCCAAGCGCCCCACCTTCTCCTTACATCCGGATGCCATCTCAGTACCCAAGAGCCGTGCCTCCTCTATATCCTCCTGCAGGATTACAGTCGTGGGGCCCTCCACCACCTCCTGGTGCCAATGGGTCGGGTCTGGCGATGCCAATGTACTGGCAAGGTTACTATAGGCCACCACCGGCGGGACACATGCATCACCAGACTATACCTCCCACTTCGTTGGCAGCGCTACCACAAGGTCAGCCCCTGCTGCAGCAGCCACCACAACAACACGGACAGCAGCCGGTTCAGCAGGGTCAACATGCATCAGCCCTACCACAGCAGTCACCGGGAGTTCCACATCCTCCAGGAGGGATAACGGTGCCTGATTCCAGCGGCGCAGCAACTCTTTCTTCGCAACCGCAGGCACAACCTTCACCATCTAATGCTGTACCTGCTGCAGTAGCACCCTTGGTAAATTCCCGTCTCTTTCACTGCATTCTTAAGGTTTTGCAATTTTCCTGCATTTGATGGTGTTTTGATGTTAAATGGTTCCCTATCTAGTGTTTCAAGAGCTGGCACTGATGTACTTGCAGGCTTCGACCACGGTGAATCCTACTGTATCTTCGGTGAGCACAACGACCACTCCGGCAGCTTTATCGTCTGGGACATCGGCTTCCGCCTCTGCCTCAGAAGTTCCTATTTCAGCTACTTCCAGTTTACCTTTGTCTTTGCAAGGCGTAAGCGCTGTGATCACGCCAGTTGCAAAAAACCCCCGCCGCATTGTTGGAAATTTGTCTCAGGCTCCGCAGATTTCTTCATCACAGACCGTGGGGAGCTCTTCTCAAGGGTCACAGAGCACATCAAGTGCACTCTCTGTTTCTTCTGGGTCTTTGATAAGACCCCAAAACGAGGCGGCGCAGGTCTCAGGGATTGTAGCGACGGCTGCAAAGTCTGGAGCAACTGTTCCACAAAGCCAATTGGTTCCAGATGTGGAGCTCAAAGCAGCGGAACCAGCAAATGTAGAAAGAGCATCTGCGGTGCAAACCAGCTCGCAGGCTGCACCTCCGCAGGAGCTACTCAGTCAGCCTCTACTCCCGTTGCCATCAGTAGAACAGAAGCAACAGGTGCTCTTCATCTCCATATTTTTCTGGCTATATACGTAATCCATTGTTCTTCATTAGCTGTGAAAAGAATAATTCAGTTCTGGTTCCTTTAGTCAGCATTCGAAACAGTATCTTGAGAGCCCTATATTTTGTTAAATATATGTTCACCAAGTTCTTTTTGGAACTGTGACATGTATTTCGTTCGATGAAATATTACGACGTTATAAATGCATAGTTGTAATCTTAGCTATTGGCTTCATTGTATTCTCCGCACTTGTGATGCGGTTCGAAGTATTGTAACACAAATCTTTCTAAAATCTGATTTCTCTGCATTCAGCAGCGAGGACACCATGGCGTACCCGTTGGCCAAAGGAATCGCTGGCAGGTACCGTACATTGTTTTTGCAACAGTTAAAGCATGCTACTGCTACTATTGAAAAAGGCTGCTAAATAGATTTTGCTGAGACGGTGAGTGCATGCGAGAACAAGTTAAGTCAGGCTGATTCTCTGGACCAACAGTCGGAACGCAAAGCAGGAGATTTTTGTGAATGATTGTTGGCCTAGGGACAATGATGGACTGCGGTTTTGGTCACCTGTGCCCTCTTTCATGATTTATGCGAGAAGGGCTGACATGACTGGTAGATGTGCAGGTAAATGGTTATATGGGGAATGGCAACTACACTCGTCGGGGAAGAGGCCGAAGCAGTGGCAGCGGAAGGGGCATTGGGGTAGGTTTTGGTTATTTCTATTAGGTTCAGAGCCCTCTTTGTACTCGTCTCATCTTACAGGGAACATTTATATCTATGGAACCTGGAAGTCGGTTGTCAGTTGTTATGGCTTCAGTGGTAGTGTGCTGATTTGTTGTTTGGTTTCCGATTATAGTGCTACTTCCAAGTTTCATATTTTCGTAGCAAGACGAGTGGTCATTGATTGATGTGGTTGTCAATTGTGATAAGCAGCTGGCGAATCCCACACAGCAATTCACAGAAGATTTTGACTTCACAGCCATGAATGAGAAGTTTAACAAAGACGAAGTTTGGGGGACCCTTGGAGGAAAGGATGAAGAAGAAGAATACGAGCATGATGATGGAAACGCCGAAGTTGATGTAGCCGATTCTACACAATCAGATGCACCAAAGAAGGTGGTTGTTATTTTTGATTAGAGAATGATTTGGATATGGCTGCAATTTAACTTCGAGTAGAAGATATGCTTGGGGAATCGCGAGAAAGATGTCTTAGTGCTATGTATGAGCTACTACTTGCGATGAGAGTGTGGATGCATTTCTTATGTGGCTGACTTGAGGGCTTGGTGGTTTGTGTAATAGGCCCTTTATAACAAGGACGATTTCTTTGATTCTCTATCTTGCGATGCAAGTGAAGGAGGCCGCGGGGAACGCACTAAGTTCTCTGCGCAGCGCATGATCGATACTGAAGTAAGTTGCATTAAGATGATGATTTTGCTTTCTGGCGAGTGTGTAGCTTTATTTAGGCTACGAACATATAAATTCACAGGCACATATTCTCAGGCGATCAGAGGATCATGGTAGAGTTGGCGATAGACAAAATGGTGGTGTGAGGATTTGTGATATGTGGAATTATCCTTTCTGCGACAATTACCTGAAATTCCTATCGTTGCTTAAGGGATTTGTTAATTTTTCCGTCAAATAGGTAGAATTGTGTACAGCGTACTTCCATCCGATGCTTATATGGATGTCGGGGAGATTGACTGAAATTCCTTGATCTTCAGACATTTGGAGCCTTTCCAATGAGGTCTCATGGGGGTCGTGGCGGACGTCGTAGAGGCCACAGGGGTGGCTACTTCGGCGGTGGGAGTTATGGGATAAGCAGAGGTGGCAGTTATGGCAGGGGTCGTGGTATGAGCCGCGCCGCGTCCGGCCATGTATGAGTAGCTATTCCCATTTGGTGTGGGAATCTACTGTGAGGCAATAACCTTTGACATGGGGATGTGATGCATAGCTATTATGCTTGAAGACGCTTGTTAGGTTGGTGAGGTCTGGAGGTTGTGCATGTAGAACGTTGTGGGTCTGGCTTTTTGCTTGTTGTTTCAGAAAAAAAAGGTAGCAGTGGAACGCGATGATCGTGGAGCGCCCTCATTGAAGATTTGGTCTCTAGATGGTGTAACTACTACGTTCTTCACATCACTCTGCGTTTGGGTCGGACCAATTAGCAAGTAACCATCGGAACGGAACTAACCTAGTTATGGAAGTAGATTGGAAGTCTGGATCCATGGAAGGGTAAAACAGCAATTGAAGATACCTGAATAGGTATCTAGGCTGTGGGGGTTTCTGTAGAGATGATTTGGAGCGAGAGTTTTAATTCGCTACAAATTCTGAGACAGATTGCAACAATGATGTGGATAGTCATAGATGGTTCAGTATTCTATGCCGCACAGATGAACACTAGGCGTTGACTTGACCATTTCATGTGTAAATTTCTTTGAATGTTAGGGTGGTAAAAATCTGTTGGTGGGAATAAACGGGAGCCTTTTGTTGTTTCTGTTTGGTCGTTTATGAATTGGTTTATGTTTTCTTCGAGGATTTCCGTGTGGCTCATTTTACCGTTTCTGCTCTTAGTTGTAAACCTGCACTCAGATTGAATAACTGGTTGTAATGAAAAGGTTCAGTACTAAGTTCTGACTTGGTTGTTTAATACTGTTGACTGCTTAAGTACCTCCAACGTTGCAAATGAAATAAATATGTCCCATCAACTTGACTGATTATAGACTATTCCTAAGCCAATCAGTACACATTCATGCAGGAATGGTTATCTTTTGTTTGTTTGTGATTGTGGATACATTTCAGTGGTTTTACAAATTACTTCCTTTTAAGTAGTGTTAAAGTGTTTTGTTCAATAAAATGTTCATCAGGTTATGTGATTTGGAATGGCACATGAAATGAGTGTGATAGTTTTTCAATCTACGGCATGTGGTACACTACCTGCATAACTAATACTAAATTAACAGTGTGCTTGTGTAATTGTTTACAACCTCCTCACTTGTCATTAGCTGATATGGCATAGCTTTTGTCCTTGCTGCAAATTTTATGTGGGTGGTTTCTATACTAATTTATACTGTATTGATATGGCTTTGAAATTGTTGAGAAAGAGTTGAGAGAGATGTTGAGGAGGAGTTGAAAGAGCTTCAAGTTTGTCTACATTGAGGTTGTTGTGTATTACATACATAGAGAAGGGGAGAAGATAAACAATAGTTTCCTACTAAACTCCAACATTGTAGCTACAGTGTTCACTATTTATTATGATGTTCAGTGTTTACTACAATAAATGGTATGGAGAGTGTAGTTGCATTAAATGCTTTCAACACTCCTCCTTGCTTGATATAATATAAAATTTGCATAGAATTATGATTTATACTTTTTTGTAATCTATAGTTGCCTCAATAAAACCTTATTTGGAAAAACTTGACTATAGTCAAGGACAAAATCATAGATGAAGGAAAAAGAGTACATCGTCCTTTTCCATACATATTCATGGTAAAAATCCAATAGATAAAAAATCCATCAAGTAGATGAAAAATATTTGCTCAATTATTTTGAGTAGTTTCTTTTTTAATGGACTCATTGGTTGTCTTGCTTAAGAAAAGCAAGTCATCGTATACTAATGCCATAGACAAGGTTGCAATGGATGTATAATGGAAGAGTCTTGGTGAAGAGATTAGTAAGATTATCTGTAGATGCTATTTTCTTGATTTTAAGCATTTGTTTAGTCATAAAGTCATGGCTGTAATATAAATATTTTAGATTTATATGCTTTGTCCTATCGCCCTTGATTAAGCCAACTTGCATCTATACAACATAAGTGCTATTATCTTTATATAAGACAATTAGAGAATCATCATACAAAAGCCCATAGGTTGTCTAGATAAACTTATCAGCTGATCATAACTAGATGTATTTTTGAGATGCTTCATGTAAGATAATAATTTTTGCATAGTTTGATGATGTTGCAATTATAGTCTGTTTCACTGACTTCAATGAGATTGTAGCTCTATACTACAAAAAAATATATCCTAATTGGAACTTAGCTATTATAAGATCAGATTTATAGCCAATATTAGTATATTCAACTAATTTGGAATCTTCAAATGTTAAATAATGTAATTCCAAGTCCTTAGTACCTTTCAGATAAGATAAGAGGTACTTAATGCCATTCCAATGTCGTAGAGTTGGATGTGCAATGTGTCTTGCAGGAACACTAATTGCAAATGCAATGTCTGATCTTGTAGATGTGGCCAAGTATAAAAGTACTGCAAGGTATAGATACTATTTATCAAGTGGTTTTTCTTTTTCCTTGCAAAGGTGATAGAAATCATCTTCATTGGCACCACAACCAACCATTGGTATTGAAAGTGAATAGGCATCAATCATATTGAATCTCTATAAGATTTGTCTAATATAGACTAATTGGTCAAAAAAAATATTACCATCTTTTAGATATATAACCTGAAGACTAATACAAAAAGTTATTTTTTCTAGCATTTTCATTTCAAACTCACAAATAAGGAGGTTAGTAGTTGCAACACATGTAAATTTAATACCAACAAGGTTAAGATCATCAACATATATTGAAATGATGGCAAATCTACTTTTATCTTATTTGATAAAAAGACAAGGAATCAGTGGATCACTTATAAAATTATTTGCAATCAAGTAGTTTTGTAAGCGTTGATACTACTTGCATCTAGATTGTTTCAAATCATACAAGGCCATTTGAAATTTGACACCATGGTGTCATCTTGGAACAGAGCTATATAAATTACTTGCATCTATTTTAGATAGTATCTACATGTAAATATTTACACCAAAAGAACCATACAAATAAGAAGTTACTACATCCATGAGATACATCTCAAGATCAATATATACTACCATTCTAATAATATATTGAAAAGTGATTGAATCCATAATTGGAGAGTATGTAGATTCATAATCAATCTTAAATTGTTGGATAAAGTCTTGTACAACAAGATAAGCTTTGTAGCAAATTATGCAACCTAGAGCATTACACTTGTGTACCAATACCATCTTATATCCTAAAGGACAAGAAGTAAGAATACCTACAATTAGATAAAAAACTTTCTTCTTATATAAAGAAATATATTCTTCTTTGATGTCAACTTTCTATTTTAACTAATAAAGACAATACAACGCTTTCTTCAATGGTTTTAGGTTTGAGATCCTTTTCTTCACAAGAAATTTTTTTTATAATTATATAAGAAATTTTTTCATCTACTACAGTAGAATGTCTGTCTCAAATATCATTTGTATTGAAGTATAAATAAATAATTCTATATTTGATTTGGTCTTTTTCTTTTTAATCTCAAGGATCTCTCTTATAGGAGTAGAAGAGACAATTTTTATCAATAGAACATCAATAATTGATGGCTCCATAAGATTGATAGTAGTTTCTATAAAAATAATATTATTTTTAATAAGATCAATAATTGTCATGGTCTTTTTCTTATATGGTGTTTTATCTAGCATACAAGTTCTTTTCATTATTGATATGGCAATCTAAGGCATTATAATACAAGGAGGTATATTTTGAGCCTCATTGATAGGAACTCTCGTAATTCATGGCATATCATTAAAGCCATCAAGTGCGTGGTCTATGATCCACTTTAAATACAAAATCTTAACAATTTCAATTTTAGCCAAAGATATTCTAGGATTCGGATTTATTATGAGTATTTTTGGTGCTTTAAATATAAGTACCATAGTACTTTATTGATCAACAACTTCTCCTTGAAGAGATGAAAAAACATCCTCTTTTAAATGGCAATTAATAAAATGTATACGAAATAATGTACCAATTGATGGATTGACAAAATAAATAATAATAGGTGAGTCAAATCCAACATATATACCTTCTTATCAATAAGCTTTAATAGTACACTATTGGAATCTTAGTATTAGAATCCACATACAGCAACCAAATATTCGTAGGTGAGAGATATTGGAAACACGGCCCGAAAGCAGCTCTTATAGTGAAGCAGTCTTAAAAGAAAGAGAACAAAGGTGAATTAATACCATAGCATATAAAATCGCATGGCCTCACATAAATGCAAGTAAATTTACCTAAAAGAGAAGTAGTCAAGCAATGAGTTGAATATGCTTGATAAATGACTCTACAAATTTATTTTGTATATGTTCATATGGAATATAGTATGTCAATTCAATCTCTATTGCAATGCAATAATCTTCAAAGGATTTTGATCCAAATTCCTTAGTATTCTCTATATGCAATGTTTTGATAGAATAATTAGGAAAATATGCCTAAAAATAAATAAGCATGGAGAAAAGATTAACAAACACCATGTTCTATATTGATAGCAATAAAATACTTGATTGTTGCTTGATGCATCAATAAAGATTAGAAAATAGCAAAATGAGCAAGAGAATGAATTAATAGGACCAAAAATATCTCTATATAACTATTTAAGTATTAGAAGTAATTCTCAAGGGAGTTTCTAAATTGAAAGATTAGCAATCATTTTGCCTTGTATATATACCTAATATAATTCTATAGAATCTATATTAGCAGGTTTTAAATTATGTCCAATTAAACATGGAATTATCTTCATGAACAACATAGATTTTGGATGTTCCAATCATCTATGCCCAAGAAAAATGTGATTCTTGTTGTAAGAGTAAATTTCACCTCTCAATCCAAATTACAAGATGGCCTCAATTAAAAGTTATTTGTAATTGGTGGTGTAAAGTGAAGGAAGCAAATAACAAGAATAAAAGAAGAATAAATACAAAATAAGTGAAATAAATAGAATTGAGCAATTATACAATCCAAAACTAGGTTATAATCTTTTCATTATATTTTTACTTAATAAAAAATAAAATAAATAAAATAAAAGTTATATTTTAAAGTAGATAACTTTTTATCTTTCTAATGATGTAAAAATCATACAAATCCAAATTACTATGAATAAGTTATGATAGTTTAAAGATAAAAGATAAATAATAGAAAAATTAAGCTAGTAATTTTTATCTTAAGGATAATTTGCTTAAGAGATCAAGAGTTTGAATCTCACCAAGGCTCACAAGTAGTATATAAGGATATCCTAGAAAGGCATTAAGATCTTAGTCTTATACTCCTACCTATATCCAAGGTGCCACAACCTATATGAGACTTGTGCACCTTCCTTTTTACAAGGACTACACTAGATGCTCGTCTTCTTATTTTCTACTAGTAGAACTCATTTTTTTATATTTTTGACTTCACCACGATGTTTGAAAATATCCAATTAGCCTAGGAACCTTACATGGCCTTCAAATCTTGCTCCATTTCTTCATAATGGCTCATAAGGTGGTAAAACTCATTTTTATCAAAGTCTTTAAAATTGTTCTAAAAATTCTTAAAAAACTCTAAATAAATTCTAAATAAATTTTAATTTTTTTATTATATTTTTAAAATAATAATATCAATTTAAAACTATTTTATTTTATCTTGGTAATTTTTTTAAAATAATAGAATCAATTTAAATTAACTAAAAATCCTAATTTCTACATAAATAATCAAAAAGATATGAGATTTTTTTTTCATGCTTCTTCTACCTATTAAATAATATTTATATATTTTTAATAAGTAGTACATATAAATAGAAGGCCAATGTAGACATTGGTCTCAATAACTAAATACTAATTCTTATAATTAAAAAAAAATATTAAATCAATTAAAATAATTACCTCCAAGACTTACTAAGACTCCATTTCTTCTGTATTAATATTAATCTCCTTCATTTAGCATCCTCTAAACACATCATCACTTTACAATTATAATTTTGATACTTTAAATATGTTCTTTTGTCATAAAATAATTAATGAGTAAATTTGATGACTCATATTTGTTGATAGACAATACAGAAGAAGATATAGTTGAAGGCCAAATCACAATCTGATATAAGCTACTTATTACAACAAAGACTTTTTCAAAGATTTTATTGTTCTTGCAAGAACCAAATCTTCTTGTCTATCTAAAATGGTGGTCGAAACATGAAAACCATTGGTATGTACATCTTGGTAGTTAATTAGACTTTTAGGTACAAAAAGAACAAATATTGCATGTTAGTATTTAATGATGGAGTTATTAGGCAATATTGCAGGTCCTTTCTAGAATTGAAATACATTTGATCCAACTATAGTTATCAAATTTTTAATTTGCTAAGTTGAAAATTTATTTGTTGTAAAAAACCTCTTATCTTGCAAGATAATATGTATCAAAGACACAAAAATATAAAATAAGAGACTTAAATTAAAAAGAGGTTTTAAAAAGAAACCAAAAAAGATTTGAATTATCTAGATGAATACACAAATAATACTAAAAAAGATGACTTTGAATTCCAAAAGATGTGCTGTCAAGATTAAAGAATTCTTCAGCCTCAACTCTAATATATATCCCTATCTAGGAAACTTCTTAAGCAACTTCTATCAAATTAGAAAGCTTTTCAAACTCTTTCTACTAATTTGGAAGCTTTTTGAGCTCTTTCTATTAACTATAAAAATTCTTGAGTTACTTCCACTAATTAGAAAGTTTTTTAAGCAACTTCTATTAATTTGGAAGGTTTTAGAATATTCTAAAAGGTTCTATAAATTTTTGAAGTATATATCTCTGACATCATCTTTTTTTTCTAGTGACGAGTTCCAAGAGGAGCTCATACCTTCAAAAATCTTCCTACATATGTAGAAAATCAAGAATATGTTGCATCAATAAAGCTATGTATTATATTTTATATTTTTATATAATAGATTTTATTGGTCCTCAAAAAAATTGCTTATGGCCTTAAGCTAGTACCTTTATTGTTAAAACATCCTATTGAAGGATCTGATCTTAACTACTATTAGGAAGATATTCTTCAAAAATTTATGGAACCCTTTAGAACATTCTAAAAATTTTTTAGTTAGTGAAAGTTAGTTGAGAAGCTTCCTAGTTAGTGAAAGTAGCTTGAGAAGCTTCAAAGTTAGTAGAAGGAGCTTGAAAAGCTTCCAAGTTGGTAGAAGGAGCTTGAAAAACTTCCTAGTTTGATAGAATTTGCTTAAGAAGCTTCCTAGATAGGAGTATATATTGGAGTCAAGGTTAAAGAATTCTTCAATCTCAACAATGCATCTCTTAGAATTCTAGCTCATCTTTCTTGGTGTTGTTTATATATTCATTTAAATAATTTAAATTCTGATCGGTTTCTTCTTAAAACCTTTTTTAATTCAAATCTCTTATTTTGTATTCTTATATCTTTGACAGTTTGTCAAGATTGCCTTCATCTTTAATATTAGAGTTGAATCTTGCTTGTTAGAGAGTGGATTATCCTTCTTTTTGAAGGTATATTAGTGTTTTAAAGATTGTGGATTACTTTCTTCTAAATTGATATTGTTTTTTTATACATTCATTTTTTTTTCTCTTAAAATGACTAGAGGTCAAGATATTAATATGATTGAATCTTTTGAGTCCAAGTTAGATGCTATTATAAGTATTTTTACTACTTTATTTATTAGGACTTCAAAGATTGAAGGGATTGTTATAAAACTTCATAATAATGTAACATCTAAAGTACCACAACTTAGATTGCATCCACTTCTAACTTTTGTACTTAAAGATGTAATACTACTTATATTATGCCAAAGAAATTCACTTATTTAGTAATATAAGGAGCCTCAAATTGGTCTTCTAATAAAATATGATGGTACATGTTCAAAATTCCAAAGATTTATCAATCAAATTCAATTGATAATGGTTCTAGAACCTATTACTTATCCAACAAAAGAATCATGGATTGGATTGATTGGTACCTTGCTTACGGGATAAGTATTATCATAATTTGCTTCCTTATTTGAGAAGAGATTATTAATTTTAAGCAACTTTGAAGTTTTCATAGAAGTATTTGTAGAAATATTTGAAGAACATGACAAGACTTGTTATACAATAGCTTAGATCTAAGCATTGTGATAAGAGACATACTTTACATTAGTCTATGCATTCAATTTTAGGCAACTAATATAGAACATCAATTGAGATGAAAAAGCCTTGATGAATCAATTCTATTAGAAATTAAGAGATAATATAAAAGAATTATTGTTATCACTTCCAAATCTATAATTGCTCAATAAAGCCATCAACTAAGTTGTGAAATGTAATAATCAACTGTTTTAATATTGTCAAGATCAATGTTTATGGACCTAAGCAAGACAATATGCAATCTGATATACTCTTGCTATATTGGCAAGCAATCTGAATTCACATTTAGAAGTAGAAGATATACAACTTAATATAATATATTTTAAATTTTTTAGTCTACAAGAAAAGAAGCATTGAATGGAAGAAGATTTATGTTTGTATTGTGGCAAGAAAAGCCATAAGGCTCGTAATTGCTTAAAAAAATAAAATCAATACATTATCAAAATCAAAAGTACAATTGTTTTAGAAAATAAAAATGTTTAGTCACAGTAAGGACCATGTAGTTGGACAATTCAACATCACAAAATTATTCAAGTTCCTTTCTTTTTACTCAACTTACTTATTATTTTATAATTCTTTTATATTTTGGCCCTAAAAAGCTTCAAGCAATTATGTTGTTAGATTCAACAGTATTTGCTTGTTTCTTAAATGATGCATTTGTTAAGCTTCATAAAATTCTTTTAGTACAAAAATCCAAACCTATTCATATAGAGGTAATAGATAGATAATCTTTATCCTTTGGTAGTATCATCTATAAAACAATGCCTATTGAAGTATTATTTGAAGACCATAGTAGCTAAATTGTATTCAATATTATTAAGACTCTTTTAATCCTATTATTCTTGGACTTTCTTGGTTGAAAAAGTATAACATATTTATAGATTGGAGATTGCAAAAAATGATATTTCTAATAGAAATTTTTACAAATTTTTTTTATAAAAAGTCACAAGTTGATAAGCCTTTATTTATTGGAACAAAGGCCTTTATAAGATCAGCCAAAGAAGGTACACTATTTGTTAATTATGTGTCTTTAAATAAAAAAAATATGAGTTTATCGACAAATATTCTAAAATAATATAATAAATTTTAAGATATTTTTTAGAAAAAGAATGCTGATATATTATTAGAGTACTAACCATATAATTATACTATAGATCTTCAAGAAGGAACACAACCATCTTTTGGCCTAATTTATAATCTTTTTTAAAACAAACTTTCTACGTTGAAGGATTATATTGATGAAAATCTTGCAAAAAACTTCATCAAGCATTCAAAGTCTCCAATAGATACATCTATATTCTTTATAAAGAAAAATGATGGTTTCTTGCATATGTACATTAATTATTGAGAATTGAATAAGATAATGGTGAAGAATCATTATTCACTATTATTAATTTTAAGACTTTTGAAACAACTTGGCTAAGCCAAGATCTATACTAAAATAGATCTTTGTGGAGCATATAACTTAGTACAGATTAAGGAAAGATATGAATGGAAGATTATATTTTGGACAAGATATAGACATTTTGAATATAATATCATGCCCTTTTGGATTAACAAATGTATCTGCTATCTTTCAGCATTTAATGAATGACATCTTTTGAGAATATCTAGACAAGTTCATAGTGATTTATCTTAATGATATCTTAATCTGTTCAAAAAATTTGAAAGAATATAAGAAGTATGTAAAGCTAATATTACAAAAGTTACGAGATGTAGGTTTATATATTAAGCTAAAAAAATATATATTTCATCAATCAAAGATGGAATTTTTGGAATACATTATATCTATTGAAGATTTAGTGATGGATCCTATAAAAATGGAGGTGGTTATATAGTGGGCCATTCCAAAGATTATAAGAGATGTACAATGCTTTTTTAAATTTATTAATTTTTATTGGATCTTCATAAAAAATTATTCTCAAGTTGTCACCTCTTTTACTCAATTAATATGAAAAGACAAGTTAAAATGGAGGCTTCAAGTATAGAAGGTATTTTAAGATCTTAAGACAATGATCACCATAGCTCCAATCTTGGTGCATCCACATTTTATAAAAGCATTCTATATGGAGACCAATGCTTTGGATTTTGTATTAGGGGCTGTATTTTCACAAATGAATATACACAATAAATTCTATCTTGTTATATTTTATTTTCAAAAGTTTTCTATTTCCAAAATTAATTATGAAATCCATCATAAGAAGCTTCTTGCTATTAAGGATTCTTTTCAAGAATGGCATCATTTTTTCAAAAGAGCAACGCATCCTATGACTATATATGAAAATCAAAAGAATCTAAAATATTTTATATCAACTTAAGTTCTTAATTGCCATCAAGCTCAATGGAATATGTCATTACCTTGATTTAATTTTGTTATCATTTATCAGTCTAAGAAGCAACAAGTGTTGTCTGATGCTTTATTAAGGAGATCATATCTTATACCAAGGACAAGAAAGACAACATTTGATCAATAATATGCAATTTTATTGAAACCAGAGCAATTTTACCTTTGTATTGTTATTGCATTGGTATCTATTGATTCTAGTTTCTTTAATAAGTTGTATATTCCAACTACTAATGATACTTTGGTCCTTCATATCAAGCATTATCTTAATAAAAGTATTGATAAATTTAAGCTTGAAGAAGACCTTCTATATTTTGAAGAATATTTGTATATTCTAAAAGGACCAACACGGCTATATGTTCTTCAATTTTGCCATGACTTTCCAATTGTGTGGCATTTTGGATTTAATAAGACCTTAGAACTTGTTTTTTGAGATTTCTGATGGCCTCAAATATAAAAAGTGATGAAAGACTTTGTGCTCTCTTGTGATATTTGTTGAAGGTCCAAAAATCCTCAACATTGCTCTTATAAACTCTTATAGCCCTTGCTTATTCAAAGACAATTATGGTCTTTTATCTCAATGGATTTAATTATGAATCTATTGCCATCCAATTTATTGGACAACATCCTTGTGGTGGTTGATTGATTCACAAAGATGGCTCATTTTATTCCTTATAAAAAGACTACTTTTAGTGAAGAAATGGCAAGGCTCTTTTTTGACAATATATATCAATATCATTGCCTACCAGATGATATTGTATCTAATTAAAGATCCTAATTCATAATTAAGTTTTAAAGATGCCTTTTTGAAATATTGAAGAGGAATATTAAACTTTCTTTAACTTTTTATCCTTAGATTGACGACCAAATAAAATAAGTTAATTAAGTTTTGGAGCAGTATTTATAATGTAGCATCAACTATTAATAAGATGATTAAATCTTATATCTATTAGTAGTAAAGTTTATATATAATAATATTATTTATATCTCAACTCAGCAAATATTATTTTATTCTAACTATGGATATCATTCAAAGCTTGATGTATAGAAGTACGTCAAAGAATAGTACTCCAATAGCCGAAGGATTTTCAAAGCATCTATTTTAATATCAAATAATCTTAAAGCTTCAATTATAAACAGCTCAAGATGCTTATAAGGCACTTGTAGATAAATTTAAGAATCAATTGCCTACTTTTCATATTAGAGATAAAATATGGCTTCTTTGATAGAACATCAAGGCCAAGCAACCATATGATAAGTTAGACTATTAGAAGTTAGGGCCATTTTCTATCCAAAAGCAAATTAACCCAATGGCATATTGCTTGAAATTACCATCTTCTATGAAGGTACATCCAATTTTCTATGTCTCTTTTTTAGAACCTTATAGAGAGTCACATATTTTGGAAAGAGTACAACAATTGCCATCTAATATCAAAATCAAAGATCATGAAGAATACAAGGTTGAAAAGGTACTTAATTTATAATAAAGGTGGAGTAAATAAGAATATCTTGTTCATTAGCATGGTGTTATATCACGTAAAGTATTATTTGAAAATGCATTGAGTACTTGGTTCTCAAAGATAAAAAGAAAATAACAACAAGTCTTAACACCTCTAATAGAATTACATAAAATTTATAATTAAAGATTAACAAGTATGCTCAATCATTAAAAAAACTAATTAAATTTTTAATTAATTATAAAAGAATATAAAAAAAAATCCTAAAGAACTTCTAGAGAAATCATAAAAAAGTAATAAAGAAATCTTAAAGAAATATTAATATAAAAAAAATTAAAATAGAATTTTTTTAAATTACTAAAAAATTAAAATTTTAATCAAATTTTAATCAAATCCTAATCAAATCCTAATCAAATCTTAATGTACAAAGAGGTATTTAACCTGTACGAAAAGGGAGACAAAAGGTCAATGGAAACAATCGAAAGATATTGCATGGTCGATTCTGTGTTGATTGTTGCATTATTTGACAGCATGAACATATGGATCAGTGTAACAGAGATGTCAGCTATTGTAAGAACTAGAATTCGAGACCTCTATACCAAGGGTCAACAAATAAGAGTGAAGTCTCAGTTGTACAAAGAATGTCATGATAAGAATGTCATCTTTGACAAGACTAGTTCATTACTCAAAAAATTTGAGTACGAGGGCGTTATAGTATCAAATCCCACTCCTGGGCTATATAAGTGGTACTCTCTACTCGACTTCTCTAGTTTATATCCTTCTGTAATCATAAGTCACAACATATGCTATTCGACGTTCATTAAGAATAATACTAGTCAACCATGCTTTGATATAGAAGTGTCAAATAGAAAGTCTTATAAGTTTGTTAAGAAACCTTTAGGACTGGTATCCTCCCTTTTGAAAACGTTAATCGTAAGAAGAAACAAGGTTAAAGTACAGTCTAGTAGTGCTACTGGCATAGAAAAGATAGTTCTTGAAAGGAGACAAATTGCTCTGAAGATATCTGCTAACTCCGTGTATGGCTCATATGGAACTCGCAATTCTCCTTACCTACAGTTCATAGAAGGTGCCGAATTAACTACAGTAGTAGGTAGGTCTATGCTGACAAGAGCATCAACAATTATATCATCTAAATATCTAGTGAGTCTCATATACGGCGATACAGATTCGTGTATGTTCACATCTTCTACTACTCAGAACTATGAATCATGTAGGTCTCTTGCTATGTCTATATCCAGTGAGGTATCAAAAAAGTTTCTTGCTCCAGTGAGACTAGAGTTCAAAAACATGTTTGAAACCTTCTTATTAATAACAAAGAAGAGATACGTAGGACTAGTAGCAGGAGAACGGAAGGTGATTTATAAGGGAGTTGTCGTATCTAGAAGGGACAATTGTGTATTTCTGAAGGATATGTATTCATCATTAATAGAAATGGTAATGGACTCCTTGCCATATAGAGATATAGTAGAGTTCATTAGACACAGGCTTATATTACTAGTCAGAGATCGTGTCCCATTAGACGATTTAGTAATTACGAAGACGTTGGGAAAGGGGTATTCTAGTGCAGGCACACCCTTACTACTGTACAGTGATAGATTGAAACACCTAGGGATAGATACTATACCCGGTGATAAGCTGGATTTTGTATTTATTAAGAGCAAAAAAGAATATAAGCTTCAAGGTCACAAAATGTGTCCGCCGTATTTAGTAAAGCCTCATAATCTAGAGATAGATCATCTATACTACATAGAAAATCATATATCAAATCCTATCGATCAGATACTATGACTTATGGGTCAAAAATATTTGGTGAAGGACTTCGCGGATGCCATTAGGGGTCTGGTAACAGCAGGAGTTAGCTCATTTTAAAAAAAAGTTTTTTAAAGAACTGTAATGAAGTCATCTAGTCCATCTACCATATCAAACGGCTCGTATATTTCAAGTGAGAATTGTTTGATCTTGTGTATTGAATATGAAAAATTATATATTTCTCTTAGTCTATCTATGCTGAGTTTACTTTCTTTCTAGAATTTAGTATTCTCTAATTTGTCGTGAGCTCTTATCTCACTAAGGGCTGTTTTGGATCCTACTCATGTGATCTTTTTATTGTAGTTAGTGCCCATCAAGATACACATATCTATAAACTACTCATGATTTATCCTGAAGTGATTGTATATACTTTGTAGTATTATAATATCCACAAATTCTGTTATCATATCAATGTCTTTGATAAGGTGTGGGCATCCAAATAATAAAGGATCATAGTCGTTGCTCAGCACGGCACTGACTTCTCTGTTCTTGCACATGTGTGCACATATAACATCTGCCTCGTATTCACCTACTATGCACTCATTAAGTGTTATAGGTGACTATGATAATGCCAGCTCTACGGACTCAACAAGTGCACTATAGTACTGTCTTGCATTATTCTCATCTGAGAGGTCCCTTTTGAATATATCCCTCATAGTTACCAATGTATCCTTTGCTCTCATTTCTTTATTTTTTCTCCTTTCCAGTTCTAGTTTTTTTTTAGGAATATTTTCTGTCAAATACAAAGGTGCAATAAAAGTCGTCTCTTAGAACTTCCATTGCTTTCTTAATTATTTCGATGCATGATGAACCATATTCTGCTTTCTCAAATGCTTCATATCTTAACACATCCTCAGCTTTCTTCAGGGAGAATGTTCTCTTCATTCGGCTATGTATAGTACATTTAGATATGATGAAGAGTAGAGCATTAACATCTACAGCAATTTTTATTTTTTGTATTTTGTTCAAGGATACCTTTCGTATCAGAGGTGACAATAGTGTTGATAATCCAACTGGAGACATGATCTCTGCAGTGTAACATTTTTATGCCAGCTTACAAGGTTGGATATGACTTATATATAGCGCAGACAATAGTGATATTATATCAGTATGATCATTGGCAAGGAGATCATAGTATCTGTACAAAATGGCAAAGCTGATAGCTAGAAATAAAATAAAAGAATATCTTGAAACTAACACTGGACTGTCAGGTAAGGATCTTGAAAAAGGTGTCAACAGTATCATTGTGTATATGAGACTGGGAATAGTAAAGAAGGACGACATCTTCTTCAAGCACAACAAAATAAGAATGATACAAAAGATATGCATTGGAGCTAAAAATATTGTCTTCATATCCAAGGATAAATCCTCTTCATCCAATGTACCTAAGTCCAATATAGTAAGGTTAGAGACTACTCCATAGAAATTGAAAAGGTTGTTAGAAGAGTAACATTCTAGGATTGCCCAGTCTCGCATTGCTGTCTGTCAAGAACGTATATTCCTACTTATCTATCTAACTATTTGCATATTAGACACCCTATCGTATCATAATGTCTTCTAAGTTCTTTAAGTCTCTTCAGGCAAAAGCTGAAGCTTCGAAGAAGTCTGTAACTAAGTGGGCAGATGAGGATGACCATCCTAAATATAACTCGGGTCTCTCACACTCTTCTATATCTAACAAAGTACATCTTAGTGAGGACAATGCATCTTCTGACAACGACCAGGTCGAATCTCCAAAGGAACGTCCTATATTTGCTCCTTCTATGTTTGCTAACAAGTTAAATGCATCATCTATATTTGCTAATAGGCCTTCACTCTCTCTAATGAAACCTGTCATTCAAAAAGATGTTAAAAATTCTATTCTTAAAGTTCCTACTCTTTCTCTTAGACCTAAGCCCATTGACCAGCACATACCGCAGGATATGTCTGCTGTCATCGCAAAGCTTTCTTCAATAGAGACTAGAATAATGTCTCTTGAAAAGAAAATCAAATCCTCTGATAAGTGCGTGAGCATGCTCGAAGCACGTGCTAGCTCCACAGCAAAAGCTATAGACAATATTAGTAGTACCATCAAAGAATGTATTGTTAAAAACCTACAGAGAGGTCTGGACAGTGCTATACAGATTTCTCGTGATGACCTGGCACATGTAACAAACTTGCTTGATGTAAGCATAAGTGAGAGCGGTAATAGACTTGTCTCTCAGCTTGACACACTGTTTGAGAGGCTCTCCCTTACACCTGACAATGCTGTACTTAATAAGACCGACGAGGATATACACTTCAACAAAGACGAGGTTGTTGTGATCACGTCTCGTAATCCTCATGAGACTATACAAAAAATAACTGTGGACAAACTGGCACTTATAATAAGTGGTAGTACTGTATACGTGTCCACGTCTCTTGATGAGCTAAAACGTGACCTCGGAGTAGTATGAGAGGCAGTTCTTGCAGAGGCTCAAGAACAGACAAACGAAGAAGTTCAAGAATAAAGTAACATGATATAAAAAAAAAAAAATTATCTAAAAGAAAGCCTTTTGTAGATTTCCAGTCTTTTTATTTCCTATAGCACAATAAATGATATTTGCTTATTTCTATGATACATAAGCGCTATACTTAGTACTTAGTGTTATAAGTCAAGTAAGTGTCATAAGTCTTATAGGTGTCATAGGTCCTACAAGAGTCTGAGTCATATCTAGTCTTGATGATATCAATGAAGAGACATTCTACGAGCTTCAGAAAAGCCTTAATAAAGCTGTAGTTCAGATGAGACAGCAGATATACGATGAACTTCAAGGGTACTTTCAAGAGGCCCTAGTTCAGATGAGATAGCAGATATACGATGAGCTGATGAAGTACTTTAGTGATATGATCAAAAGTCCTAAGAATAGCAAAGGACGAGAAATACCAGTATCAGATATCTATTGCAAAGCAACACTTACCACAGGAGCCAACAAAGGATCAAAATGCTCCTACAAAGCAAAGGATAATATACCTTTTTGTGATCGCCACAAGAAACTGACTACATTAAACAAAGATGGTTCTTTACAGCTACCTCCACGTTGCAAAGCAATAGTTCATAATGGCACAATATACAAGAAGTAGTGCGAACATGCCACAAAACAAAACTCCTCTTTTTGTGGCGTTCATAGAAGTTATCGTCTCAATGGTGCAAATGCAGTACCAAAAGTATTTGCTACTCTCCAGGATGTGGACAAATCTATAAGGAAGCTTCATGAAGCTCAACCATACCTCGAAAGGTTCAAAGAAGAGGGAGTAGAAGTACCGATACCTCTTGAGTGTATAGAAGTACCTTCAATTCATCCAAACAGAAATGAGCGTGATATGGAAAACCTGACTAGAGAGATGAAGCAACAAGTAGCAGAGCTCAGAGTGGCTGTAAAGATGAAAGAAGAAGAAGAAAAGATCACAGAGGTGACACTTGATAAACCGCCTATCGAAGATCAGACAAGAGCTGCTGAAGAGTTTAAATTGATTCCTTATTATTGCAAGACCCTAGGTATCAAATGTAGAATAGTTGCTGAAAAGTTATACCCAGTACTGGAGGATGGCATTGTTCAGAATGCGTGGGAAGCTATATGAAGTATGACATCACAGGAAGAATATATCTCATTGAAAGAGCTACAAGTCAAACATCCTCATATTCATGAATGGAACGACATACTAGGTATTGGTGAATATTATCAAGAGAGTTAAGAATATAGAGCATTGCCTGACGATGAAAAGAAGTTGCTATTACAAAGGAGCAAATACAATGCTAAGTATGATTTGATTATAAACGGAAGGGTGCCACTATTAGACTCTCAGAAGCTAGAACTCATTGGCGTGAAAATGAGAGCATATAAAGAGGACATGAAAAAGGCAGGTGTTCCTTTTGTCCCATCAAGTGTTGCAGCAAAGTCGATCACCGAGCGCATGGAAGAAACTAAAAGAAGGCAAAGATACAAAGAAGAATTCTTTGATCCATTGAAACATCCTCACTACGAGACAAATACAATACAGAAGACAGTGTACATACATAAGAAATGGGACTCTCGCGATGATAAGATGCTTGAAAAGCTTAAAGACGGTCAAAGAGTCAGGAAGTCCATATTTAATAATAGTCTAATAATAAAAGATAAAGATATCCCGTACGATGGTGAAGAAGAAGAATACGATTTTGACTGTTCTAAGGATTCCGTTGCCGGAGACTACATTCTAAGATCTATTGAATGTCTTACACCTAGATCCAAAAAGTATGAAATGTGGAATCATAGGCATTATGGTTAATCTTAGTAGAGGGTAGTATAAGCTAGTCAGACCATACAAATATTCGGGATAGTATCAAAATTAGGATGTGTTACAACTTTTGAGGTACAATATGTGTCGTCTCAATCATCTAGCATTATACTTTAGAGACTATGACAAGGCAGCTCTAAACACAAATATTACAACAACATAAGATATGACTGGAGTTTTTCAGAGCTAATAGTACATGCATACGAAGAGCTGTGTATTGTATACTAGAACAGCTTTGTCACAAAGTGTAATTTGAACTATTCTTCAGGAATACAATATAGCGACTGTAGATGCAATAGAATGTTCAAGAAAGATTCTATAATCCTTAGATCAGAACTTAAGGAAAAAAATAATGGAGCATATTAGAACTACTTCCATACAGATGAGAGTGACTCTAACTTTTTTTTTACACTACATATCTATTGTGCGAGGAAGCTCAGCTAACAATGTGTGCTCCTTTCCAACTTTGGATAGGATTCATCAGATTGTTCTTGGGCTATATTATTCTTGGCTTTCTTTCTCATCGCATCTGTTATAAGATGTGCACACTTGATCCTGAGAGAGTATATCTCATTGTCGCCATTGGGAGTGTCGTTAGACTTTACAAGGTCCACGAATTGGTGATTGTCTGTATATATATACACGTTGTAAATACTAAAAGGCTTAGACTCGAGGCCATCGTATGCTATTGCCAACTGTAGCCGACAATAATATCTATCTCCACATGAACATCCAAGATGATTGGGACCTTCAAGATAGGATTTTGATTCTTTTTCTCCAATAACTAGTACTTTGGGACTGACATAATAGGCATCCCAAACCTGGTACTCTTTGTCGCTTTGAATCTCCAAGCAGTTAGTAACAAAGTCTGTGCACACCTGTCTCAGCTTCACTGCAGTAGTTGCAAGCTTGGGATCGCGTATAAGTGCTTGTAATACTTCTACAACATCATCACTGGTAAGATGGAGCTTTGGACCTTCGCATACAGAATCAGGAATTAGCCTTTTGATTCCCCATTGCATCAGAATTACATTTGCAGTATTCATCATCTGCTCTGGAGGGACTAGGACCGTGATGTTTGGGATGTTATGACCAACCATTTTTGTGTCTTGCTAAGAAGGTAATCTTTTTCTTAAAGGATACAGTAAATAATACGTATATAATTGCGACAACTATAGATATAATTATATCTTCTATATCAGTAAAAAATCAGACCATTACATTGATAGTATATGTATACTTTCGGTTTGCTATTGTACACTGTAGGTGCGTGTTGTATGCATCTGCTTACGGATTTCTTATTGCTCATATCAAAGACAAGCCCTGAATTTGGTCTATAGGGTCTATAATGTACGAGTTTTTGATCAGGTACTGTCGTAAGGATGATATATCTTTTACTTTTGTTGCTGAAAACATATCCTTCGACCAGAACTTATAAGTATTGTATAGTTCCTTCACAGAGACTATGGCTCTATTACTCCTCTTGACGTTAGCACTTAGGAACTGTCCAAAGATATCATTAGATACACGAATTGTTTTAGTACAATCCTTGACCTCATCGGGCTCTTCAAGGCCATGAGTCAGGTATTGTTTGTATTCTTTTATAGCCAATCTCATGAACACTGGGGCAAGAAGAAGAATTTTGCTAGAGAAGTTGGTGTCTTTTACGTGTGTTGTAAGGGGATCATGAGACGGCTCCACTTTATCAACAAATGTTGATACAAATGGTACAACTCTTACTTTGCCCCATACAGCTTTATCGAACGTGCTCATTTGTGGAATCCTGTTGGCAATAAGTATAAACTTTGCCGTTTGGGATATGATGGTCCCTTCTTCATATAAACTTCTTATGTATAGACTATCATTTCCTGTGAGCTCTTTCATCACACCAAGATTAAGCTTATCGCCTTTGTTTGGTTCTTGTACCATGGCAATAAGTCTTTCTTTGAGCATTGCTAGTTCAGGAGTGGCCGTTGATGATTGTACTCTCCTGCCCATGAGTAATGAAGTTGGCATCTTTACTGCGTAGTCACCAAATGCTCGTTTGATCAGAGAGACTATAATTGTCTTTCCGTTGTCTCCAGATCCTGACCATATGGAGAATATCTTGTTTGCATTCTTTCCCTCTAGACATGATGAAATGAATCTTATGAAGTACTTTTGTATGCTTTTATTAGGAAAAACTTTTGTCAGTAGGTCAAGTACTTCACTAGCAGTTTCTGTACTATCGTCAAGCTGTACAAACGAGACCCTAGTTGATAGAGTAGTATAATCTTCTGGTTCTACTGGTCTGAACTTGTTCTCTGTAAAGTCAAATACTCCTCCTTTCATGCCTATTGTATCTCTCCTAGAGTCTAGTAATCCTTCAAAGTCCTCTCTATAGAGTATTCCTGAGTAGGTATACATTATCTTCTTTCTATTATCAGAAGATTGTATAAACTCCATTATCCTTGTAGCAGGTTCAACAGTATTCATATAGGTGTCACACACGTTTGCTATAAACTTGTACATTTCTATTAGGATCTCTTTCATCAACGATGCTTTAGAGCTCTTTGTAGTCCACTTCTTGATATCAAAGAAGTAGAAGATTTGTCTATCAAAGTTTGAACATACAAACCTTGTACTATATATCACACAAAATATCTTTGATACGATAAACTCGGGGTTCCTGGGACATGCACATATTAGATCTCTTACGACTTCTTTCTTTCTATCGATGCCACACTGTATATAATAAATATCACAAGGCCAGGTAGGTAAGAGCTTGGCGTATATGTCCCTCTTTTTCCTCTCTTCAGGAACCACTATGTATCCAATGCATCTTTCTGTTACTGTCTCATAGTGCTTGTTGTTGTGGCATCTTAGACCAAGATGTTGTATGGTGTTGCCATCTAGATTATCCTTAGGGAAGCAAAGCACTGCTTCTCTTGCTATATGTAGACTGTCGGTAGAGAATATAATGCCATCTGTTGACCTTGTAAGAGTGGTCAGCAATGATATGAGCTTGTAGTCAGTGGGCATAGCCGAAAAGAAGTAGACATATGTATTCTCCTCAGACATTCCAAAGACGATGCATATTCTGTGGACATCCTCAACGACATACTTTTCGTTATGAGCATCAAGGAACTGAAGTATAGGTGCTTCAAATTCTCTCTGACCAAGATTGGAAAAGGTGACAAAGATTGAAGCCATTGTGACACGCAATATAACATAGCGTGTAGTCGACACTGAAAGCATATCACTTCCCTACTTATCATGCAATATCACACTAACATTGTAGCAACAAATAATTGATGCAAAGCACTAAAAATGTACAAAGGGAAGAAATTTTATAGTAATATAAAGACTGGACTATTCCATGATATGCTAACGGAGAGGGATAGATGTATAGTGCAGAGAGTGGATGATGATGACAGAAGATACTTTATATTCTTTGAGAGCTGGGAGTACTTCCTAATATGGTACAAAAGACTGCTCCTTCAAGAAAGAAGGTTTTCAGAGGTGATAAGAGAAAGTTCTCAGAAATTTAGGCTTGATATAGACTGTCCAGCTCATAGATGGAATGTAGAAACAAATGTGTTTGTAGATCATATCTCTTCTGTGCTAGAAAAAGTGTTAAGAGAAAAGGTAGATGTTCTCGTGTACCAAAGTATTGACAATAGCAATAGGAAGGTGTCCTTTCATGTCATTGTATCCAATATATACTTTATATCTTCACAGCAATGCTTAGCTATTGCTCATGCTGTACGTAGCATGACACAATTTGGAGAATTTATGGACATGGGAATATACAAGAGTTTGCAATGCTTTAGGTTAGAAGGTAGTACCAAGCAGAGGTCGAACAGGTTCAAGTATCTGATAAACGAGTTTGATATATCAAAGGAGTTTCTAAGTGGTGTAATAACCAACATTGCTAGCTGCTCCTGTTCTAAGTTATATGAGGTTCTTAGCACACTTGTCGTACCATATTATAGATATAAAAGCGGAGTCTCACAGTTTCAGAACACTGCAAGGTAGTAACATGTGATAAATTTTTTTTTTAAAGTATCTTCGTCTTCAATTTTTAGTAGACTCATATCCAAAGAAGGTGCAGCTCTATCTACTATCTCGATAATAGCTTCAGAAAGTTTGCACTATAGAGATGCTCTACTCCCTGACCAAAAGTATAGAGAGTCAAAAAGTAAGGCAAGGTACATGCGACAGTGGACTCCTTCCAGAGATTTAGAGTCTATTTTGTTCTGTTTTGTATCATAAAATGTGGTCCATATTCTTGAGTCCTTACTGCTCATAATGATCTTTGTATATATATTCATATTCGTTTTATCCTCCTTAGTATACTCCTTTAGCGGGTGTTTGAACATATCGCCTATCGTATCTTTTGAGACTTTGATACCAATATCCTTAGGGTGTGTCATAATATATTCTTTGGAGCGGTCATATATTGCGTGTATATTATAACAGAATACGTATTCGTTAGAGTCCTTCTTAGCACTGTCGACATCTATGTTGATGCATATGCTCTTGTTCTGCTTATTAGTTGAATTGGAAAAAGAATTATCATGTATGCCAAATGTGTAGAACATGCATCCCTTTAGAGCAAGTATTAAAGGGTACTCTACGCCATCTTCAGCTTTGTAAGAGATGCTAACTCTTTTTCCACCAGAAGCTGATATAGGTTTTGTTCTAGATCTTGATGGCTGAGTTATATCTATAGTAGGTTTGAAGATTATGTTCAGTGGATTCATATCATACAAAACTCTTCTTTTTGAATCCATTGATAGTAGGTACTCTTGATGTGTTTACATGTCAGCTTAACACTATTTATGAATTGATCCTACAGGTTCCTTCTCCTATTAGCACTTAACTGTGGTGCTCGCAAGCTTCTTTTTGATTTTACTAAACATTTACTAGTGGGTTATAACACCCTTACAAAGCTTAGTACAGAAATGTACTCAGTGCTTCCTCTCTTGTAAAAGTCATAGTATAGTGCTACTCTGCTTGCTTGTACTAAACGAACACAAAATCTAGCAAAGATTATCCCATCTGTTTATCATACTTCTATGCTGTTGGATATATTAGTATAACGGTCTACGTGTACTATAAAAAAAAATTTACATTATAAGAGCAACACTACTCCATTCGAGTAGCATGTACGACAATTCTTAACTACAAGAGCTACGTTACTCACTGATATTAGTATTGTCAGTACCTGTATTAGCTGATGGAACATAAGACATGCAAAATTCCAACACGATGTTTTTTCCTTGATATTCCTCTTTGACCACGTGATGATATTCTTTAGCAGAGATATAAAAAGATCTGTCAAATTTTCCTCCATTAAAAACGATTTCACCGTTTATATAGGTGTTTGGATCTATTATCATACTCAGATCTTTGTGGAAGGAAAATGGAGGTACTGCTCCTGAATCGCAGCCAGTCAGCCTTCTTATAATCTTTTTTTTTGCGAGAGACCATTTTTGCTCCAGTTACTTTTTTATAGTATCAAAATTTATTATACTTGATCCAATAACGACAGTAAGGCAATACTTGTGGCTGTCAGCTGATCCTTCCTTATAGAAAGCAAGATCAACAACCATTGCCTTAGTTGCCTGCTTTCTACTGTTACTTCTTACTTGTGCAATTACATCTGATCTGCCTTTAGGTACATGTTGGATCCCACGATATGAAAACCGATACTTCATAAATAAATCCTTGATTGCATCATAGGTACTTATGGTTCTATGTTGTCTCATTGGCTTATGACTAACTGTGGGAATAAATGATAGCACCTTGTTAAACTATATGTTGCTGCACACACCTCTTGTTATCACAAAAGCTCAAGTGATACATATTATCAACTCTATCCTTTCGCCAGATAAGAAGTACAAGCATGTCAAGTGTCATGTACAACATGAATTGTATTGTGCTTGATGAAGAGACTAAGCGCTCTCTCAGAGAACATATGTTATATAATAAGTCACATGTAAGTACTCATGAGGCTCATCTGTCATATAGTCTTCAGAAGATTGCTCTTATATCCGCCAATGTTCTAAAGGCAATAAAAAGTATTAAGCATCCTCACAGTCCTACTTTGTCACTACTAATAAGAAACCTTCCTACGGATTACGATCTGATAGATACTCCTTCTGGCAGAGATAGTACATGTAATAAGAATACATTTATAAGCGAATCCTGTCTAACAGGTGTTGCACAACTTTTAGGAGACATTTACAGATACAAGGAAGAAAATAATAGTGCTATTGTTCAAGACATATATCCTGTAGCTGGCTCTGAAGGACACAACTCAAACGAGGGATCTAAAGATAGGTTATACTTCCATATAAAAAACTCATATTTTAACTTTAGACCTGATTATATAGCCTTGTACTGCTTAAGAAACGATCACAGTGCTCATGCTTCTACGGACCTGATTAGTTGCTATGAAATAGAGACTATAACATATCTGATTAGTTGCCTTTAGAACATTGTTAATGAGTCTCTATTTCTAGAGTCATTGTATGATGATGAAATAGAGACTCTTAGAAAACCTTTGTTCATGTCACTTGTTCCTCCATCTTTCAAAAAGGAACTATGGTCAAATCCAAGACCTGTTATAGAAGGAATCCTTTCTGATCCTTCTATTAATATCTATTTTCCGGTAATATGTTTTATTAACAAGGATGCCAGGAAGGTATTCGAAAAGATCAAGCATAACATTGAGAATTCTATTACTACCATTCAGCAAGTAAAACTAACACTTGGCGATCTTCTAGTCATAAACAATCAGAGAATAATACATGGGCGGTCAGAATTCACTCCAAGATATGATGGTAAGGATCGATGGCTGCAAAGAATATATGTATCTACGAATATATGAAAAGGAAGATCTGAGGTACAAAATAGACAGAGAGTGATATCTGCTATGAACTAAAATTTGATCACAGTATTATACAAAAATAAGTATTAGTTATAGAATATTACTAGTATTATTTTTTTGTTGCCTGTGTTAGGGATATATCTTGGATCTGATCTATAGAGCTCGTAGCATGCAAATTTTTGGTTAGGTCCTATGTGATCCCTGGATGCTTGCTTGAACACTGAAATCATAACTATCTTCCCATTATCTCTAAATCCTAACTAGAAGTACATAGGACTAATGATAAAGGCAAGATACATATACCAATGAGCTCCTTGTAGAGACGTAGGATCTGTTTTGTCATATTTTGTATCATAGAACGTGGTCCATGTCTTTAAGTTTTTACGCGTATTCTTATACCTGTGTTACTATTTTTGTTAGATTCTTTAGTGGATACTTCAACATACTAACTACTATTTCTCTTAATACATTGATACTCTCATTCTTAGAGTGGTACATACCACTCTCTATAATAATTATATATAACACTGCGTACTGGAGCAGGGCACTTTCATTAGCATTCTTCATCGGGGGTGTTAGCATTTATGCCAACACATATGTTCTTCCTTTTCTTGGAACTGGAATCCAGTAGTAAGTTGCTTTGTGTTCTAAAGGGGCAAAGCATATACTACTTTGATACTAGTACCGGGAAGTAATATACCCAACTTCCAACTTTGTATAAAGTACCAACTTTTTTTCCATTAGAGATGACTAGAGACTTACTCTTGGATCCCGATGTTCAAGACGCTTCTGTGACAGGCCTGAACACTGCGTCAGATGGATTTGTATCATTTAGGATCCTCTTCTTAGAGGCTATTGTTTATATGTACTATTAGTATACTCATTACAGTGTGATATTGCCTACTAGTTGACTATGTACATGTTATTCTCTATTAGTATTTTAATTATTAAACTTGCAAGCTTCTTCTTAGTTCTACTAAGCATCCATTCGTACAGCCTCTGCTTTGTATTCTTAGAAAGCTGCAACATCCTATCGTACCTAGAATCAGAAGGAGAGTTTATGTTAGATGCCTTCCTGGTGGTTGTGAGGTATTCTAACTCTATAGTACTGGGATAAATGTCCTCTATAATACTCGATATATTTGGATAGTAGATCTCATTGATAAATAGGTAAAGCAGTATATCTACCATCATAGGACCGCTATATGAATCTATACATCTACTTCTATTAACACTCCTTAGATCTCTTACAGACCTTTATTTATTCTTAGGTAAAGAGTTTCATATTCTAAATCTATTGTCTCCATTAGAAAATATTGCATATATGTTGTGCCTTATTTCTATTGCTTCTTTGGAATGCTTAGACTTTGATATTATCCTCTTTATTATCTCATTCTCATCTTTGATCTCTACGGTCATCCATCTACCGTCTAATACTCTCGTCTTCATACATGCTTTGAAAGACTCTGATGAAAGTGCATATGAGTAGTTGTCCTCTCAGATTCTATAGAGTAGTATGTGATAGTATTTACCATTAACATACTCAAATGAGTTGTCAAAAAAGGACTTGATAGTCTTATTATTGTTTATTATTGCCAATTCAAATAATTGCACCTTCTGCGATATCGTCATTGATGATACTACATATATGAAATCTCTCTTGTCTTCATATACTATTCGCATGAAGTTGTCAATACCAACATTAACTATTCGCTTGAAGTTCAAGAGGTGGGTATTGGAACTTGAGACAGCAGTAGAGTCTATATATATAGATCCTCTCACTTCTCTGATAGTTCTTTTGTCATCAATTTCTAATTAAATCCTAGTCAAATTCTACTCAAATCCTAATAAAATTCTAATCAAATTCTAATCAAATTCTAATTAAATTCTAATAAAATCCTAATAAAATCCTAATAAAATCTTAATCAAATTTTAATCAAACTCTAATCAAATCCTAATAAAATCTTAATCAAATATTATTAAAATCTTAATCAAATTTTAATCAAATTCTAATCAAATCTTAATAAAATCTTAGTCAAATTATAATCAAATCCTAATCAAATCCTAATTAAATCCTAATCAAATTCTAATCAAATTCTAGTCAAATCCTATTCAAATTCTAATCAAATCTTAATTAAATCCTAGTCAAATTCTAATCAAATTCTAGTCAAATCCTATTCAAATTCTAATCAAATCCTATTTAAATCCTAAATCCTATGTAAACTTAATAAAACCCTAACCAAATCTTAAATAAATCCAAACAAATCCTAACCAAATCCGAGTCAAATTCTAACAAATACTAACAAATCTTAATCAAATCCTATAGCAGATTGAAATCACAATGGTTGATGATCTAAGTATTGATCTTAGTCAAAATTTTGTATATTTTTCAATGATTAAATTAAAAACATGTACAAAATAATTGAAGGAGATCCATCTTACCAAATAGAAGTTAAGTTCAAATTTCTACTTAGATGTAGATTGTCCTCCTTCTCTAACTTTGATATTGATCTCCCAGTACAAATATCTTTCTTTTGCACTATTCAATTACTCTCAAAAATCATATATAGATAGAAAATCTAGCCTATTATCTATATAAATAATTTTCACCTCAATCCAATTGGTAGATTGTTGAATATTTGAGAAATCCTTGCTGACCATCAAATCCCAATATCTGAGACTCTGATCCATTTGAAGTTCAATAATCTTTAATTAAACCATTCAATCAAGCTCAAATTCATAGCATATATTTAATACAACTAAAATCACAAATCCACAAATTTTCATCCATAGATCTATAATCAAACTCAAAAAATGCTCAAATTTATAAATCCCTTTTTATTACACAAAATCTACAGTCACCCAAAACAACCATGACTTTGCAAAGTTCTTACAAAGCCAATTTCTATCCAAATCATTCAAAATTAATATTCAAACAAATCATTTCAAGTCTTCCATTTAATTCAACTCTCCAATTTGCAAAAAAAACTCCTACCTATTGTAGGTATGTGGTTTTATACATCAAGGTCTGATTTCAATCCAAATTCACAACTGGTCCTCTCCAAGTATTAACTCTGAGAATTTTGAGGTAAAATTTGCTAAAAAATACTTTTGACTCCTTTCTAAAGATGTTTATATTATTTATTTTTCTAACCTACTTTGTTTTGTCTTATTTATGGCCATACAAAGTAAATAGAAGCCTCTTCTATAAAAAGGCAATATTAACATTTTTTAATTTTTATTTCTTTCTTGTCTATTATCTATAATTTCAAGATAATTTGCTAAAAAAATTTTATTTGAGTTTCTATATATTATAATCATTTTTTTTTTCTTTCACCTAATGGCCTTATTATTACACAATAATAGTTATGATGTTTATAAGTGTATATAAGTATCGGCCAAAAATCTCATCAATGTACCTTAAAAGGTATAGGAATTTCATCAAATCTATTCCTACAAATTCAAATGTATTAAATGATAACTTCTTGATAAAGATTAGATTTTAAAAATAACTATAAGAGGAAGAGAGTTAAACCAAAGCCTTCATCAATATTCACTCATCTATTCTAAGATAGAATAAAATTATAAAAGCAAGTCAGTCACCATGTCAAATTTTTAAGTATTGAGAGAACAAGATTCAAAAAATTCACTTGCTACACAAGCTTTGAATAAATTAGTATAGTTTTCACAGCCTTTAATTGAGTAAAGTGAGGATGATACATTTCAGTGCCAAGTATGACCATGGTTGGAGCCATTAGGAAGAACATCCAATCATATAACTCTTGATTTTAATGCTCAAGCTTAACTGATATTGCTTGAGCTTGAAAATGTAAATCCTTTTAAGCCTGAGATCTTGTTTGGAGGATGTTTTAAAGGCTAAAAAGAAGATCAAATCCTTAGATGGGATATTCAAATAATGGAGGTACTAGCTCAAGGACATAGATAATTTTTTCAAAGATTAATAGAACCTATTGCCCAAGAACAAAGAACAAAATATATAGCTTCATTAATATAGCGTATTCTTGACTTTTTACATATATAAGAAGATTTTTGAAGATATGAGCTCTTCTTGGAACTTGTTACTAGAAAAAAGAGTGATATTAGGAACATACTCTTTAAAAATTCACAAAACCTTCTAAAATATTTTAGAAATTTTTTAATTAGTGAAAAATGGTTGAAAAGCTTCCTAGTTGGTGAAAGTAGCTCAAAAAGCTTTGTAGTTAGTGGATAGAGCTTGAGAAGCTTTTAAGTTGGTAGAAAAAATTCAAGAAGCTTTCTAGTTTGATGGAAGTTGGTTAAGAAGCTTTTTAAATAAGAATATATATTTGAGTCAAGACTAAAAAGTTCTTTAGCCTTGACAATGTATTTTTTGGAATTCTAATTCATCTTTCTTTATGTTATTCATATACTGATCTAAATAATTTAAGTTCTTGTTGTTTTCTTCTTGAAAGTTTTTTTAGTTTAAGTCTCTTGTTTTGTATCTTTGACAACTATGGCCTTTAAAACACCCTCCAAACAAGATCTCAAATTTAAGAGAATTTACTTTTCCAAGCTCAAGAAATATCATTTAAACTTGAATATTAGAATTGAGACTTGTATGGTTGGGTATTGCTCCTAATGGCTCCAACCATGGTTGTACTTAATACTAAAATGTATCATCTTCACTTTGCTTAATCAAAGGTTGTAAAAATTATACTAGTTTGCTCAAAGATTATATAGCAAGTGAATCTCTTAAATCTTATTCTACTTAATTTTTTCAATATTTGAAGGTTTGATATGGTGATTGGCTTACTTTTACAACTCTATTCTATCTTGGAACAGATAACTACATATTGATGAAGGCTTTGGTTTGACTTTCTCTTTCTTAAAGATATTCCTCAAATCTAGTCTTCACCAAGAAATTATCATCAAACATATTTGGATTTGTGGAGATAGAGTCTATAAAATTCTTATATCTTTTAAAACACATTACCAAGATTCTTGGCTAGTTCTATGTGTGGATATTGATATCATAGCCATATTAATGAACAAGATATTTCAATTTATCCCACTTTTACTGTAAATCAAGTATCTTTTTGAGCTTATATTCTTTAAGATTTTTGATTTTGATACTATGTGACAATTATTATATTCTTTTCAAAATATGCAACTCTCTATAAGGCTCCAAAAAAAAGACATAAAAAATTGGATGTACCTTCATAGAAGATGGTAGTTTTAAGTAATATGTTATTAATTTAATTTGCTTTTGGATGAAAAATGGTCCTAATCTCCAATAGTACAACTTATCTCATGGCTGCTTGGCCTTGATGTTTCATCAAAAAAATCATATTTTATCTCAAATATAAAAAAGAGGCGATTGATTCTTAAATTTATTTACAAATATCTTGTAAGCATCTTGAATTGCTTGCAATTGAAGCTTCATGGTTATTTGGTGTTGTAATAGATATTTTATAAATTCTTTAGCTATTAGATTATTATTCTTTAGTATATTCTATAGATTAAGCTTTGGATGATATTCATAGTTAGAATAAAATGGTGTTTGCTGAATTGAGGCATGAACAATATTATTATATATAAACTCTGCTAATGGTATTGAGATAGAAAGAGTTTGTCTTAAAAAAGTATTGGACTTTTGGCTGTCATTAATTTTTCAATCAAGTATTAAGATAGATAAAAATTCCAAATTTATATAAAATTATCTCTAAAAAAGGCCATAACATCAAATACATAAGTTTCATTTATTTTAAAATCTCTAAAATATAGAAAAATATACTAAATCCTTCATTAGCCTTAAGAAGGATTTTTTTTTAAACTTCAACAATGCATATTTTCAAATTGGATCATCCACAAGTACACAAATTTTACATAAATTAGTGATATATTTTTAAAAACTACTAAAAAAAATTTTAATTGTTGATTTATTGCCAATCTTTAAATATCATCAAAATCGTAACAGTACTTCAAACCCTTGTTTACAGATACCCGCATGCTAAATTCTTCATATCTCATAGATTAAATATTCAAACACCATGAAAATTTCTATATAATTTTTTAACATAATAATTCACCTTCTTAGAAATTTTTAGATAAAAATTCGTTTGGAAGCTCAAAATATGGCAAAAATCATTACCATCAACAAAATGATCTACTTATTGCCTTGGAATTTAATTTATTATCTTTAACTTTTAATTATTATTTCTTTTAAATTTTAAATATAATAATATTTCTATATAAGATGTAGGTCTTAAAATCATCTCTCCAACTACATCTTTTGATCTTCAAAAAATCTTGTATAATTTATTATATTTTCAAAATAGCAATAGTAGATACAATTTGTACACCTTAATTTCAAGCGCCTACTTTTTTTTCATAAAAATTTCAAATCTCTTAATTTTTATACCAAAATTGTACTAAAAAAAATAAGCTTTATAATATTAGTCTTTGATTTATAAATACCTTCTCTAAAATTACCAAAATCCTTATTATCATCATAGATAGCCTATTGAAAGCCTATTAGGCATGACCATTAACTAATAGAGATGGAAATCTTCATCCCTTGTCTTTGTCTGTCCAAGTAAGCCTCTTAATAGTTTAATTTTTTATCTTTGGGCTCCAATCTCCTCTCAAGGCTTCATACTAAATATATAGATCCTATATAATTTAAATACCATTATCAAAATAAATAAATAAATAAAATAAAATAAATTTTTTTACATTATTTTTTTAAATAATTTATTAACCATTCTAATACATATTAGAACTTATGAATATATTACATAATTTTATTAATTTTTATATATTATAAGCAATTATAATATGACATCCACTCCTTGCAAACATGCACATTTTTTGATATGTGCTAAGAAATCATCCCCTCCAATTTTTAGCTTTACCAATGATTTTTGAGTAAATTGATGTCCACTTCTATGCTTCTCTTTCAAACTTGGCTCTTTAATTGCTTGCTTGATGTGTTCTATAATATCAAGTGGTAATTGGATAGCTACAAGTTTTATTTTTTGTGCCATAGTCTTATATTTAGTTTATTTCATGGCCTCAGATTTCAATCCATAACTTGTAGTAAGTCCACCTTTTACCATAATCTTTTCTAGCTCCTCATTAGTCCTTCTTGAGTGTATTTCTACTATATTATCTTCATCTATGCTTAGAGCTACGCTCTCCAAAACTTGAACCAAACCATCTTCTAAACCTGCTTCTTCTATTATTCCAACTACAATTTCATCACTTGAATCTAAATCCATTCTTTTTAAGTTATTTTTTTTATTTCTTTATCCTTCTTTTATTTATAAGATCCAAATCTTCAATCCTTTAAAAACTCACAAATCTATTATCAATCAAATCCAAAAATCTAAAACTAAAATTATCTATGTTGAAATTTGGAGATAATGTATTTGTACCTATGTACCTCCATCTTACATGGATGCCCTTTAAAAACCTAAGAATATATTTTTTAGGTTTAAAAGCATCTCTCTTAGCTACTCTCTATGCCTTTCATGAATAAGCTTCATAATAAGAAATTATACAATTTTCTTCCTATTACAACTATAAATTTTGGCATATTGTGAATTATTATCTAAGACTTTAGTTTCTATCCTAGCAATTGTAATATAGGGCTGTCCAAGTATTATTGAATTTATAACAAAATTTTGTACAAAAAATTTTGTTCCACCTCCACATGTCTAATCTTGGTCTTCACAGTTGAACAAGCTCCATATAGATCATCTTGTTTATTTTTTGTAGCTCTAATCACCTAATTATAGTTGATATCCATTGACCACTTATTCTTATCATATACCTGCCTAGACATGATGTTGATTTTTGATCTATGATAAATTAAGGCCAAGACTGGATTCTTAAAATCATCCAACTTCACTTGTGTCTTTGTAGTAGACTTAATCCAATAAGGAATTGAATAGCTATTCCTTTCCATCTCATCATCATCTCTCTTTAACAAATTGATAATATGTATTTTTTTTTATAATCTTCTTCTCTTTATTAGATTCTGTTGGTATACATTCTGTTTAATATCCTTCCATATCTTTAACATGATTAATTTGAATCCTATCATTTATACCAACCTTGCTTTTAAAGTCTAATAATACAAATTATGCAAATACTTATGTTATCTCATCTTATTTATTTTTAATCACTTAAGTATCTAATGTCTCTACTATAATAACTTCAATTGTCATTTGTCTCTTTTTTTTTATCACATTAATAATCAGCTCATAGAAATCCCTCTTGGCTATACCAAGAGCCTCTTTTAAAATGAATTCTATCTTAACATCTAAAATCTTCTCTTCTAAAATACTTTTCATATTTGTAGATGTTTTAATATCAAATTGAAGCAAAACTTTTATCTTTGGCTTTGCTTGATTCATCTTTTTCTATTATTTTTTCTTTCTTCTACCATTCTTTTGATAATGGTTGATCACCAAGATGAATAGAAGGAAGCACCTTTTTTGGATTTGATTATGAGAAGCATCTTTGTTTCTTAGAGATCTCCTCTTATTTGAAAGTTCAACATTTTCCTCTTGAATAGTTCTACCTCTCTTTTCTTTAACCATAGCACCATACAAATCATTATTCTATTGATTTTCATCCAAAATTACTTTGAAACTTATAGCATCAATTGGATCATCCCATCTAATCATCTTTTGATAGCTTTAGCTTCTTTAATCATAACTTCTATAATTGGTATAAAATTAGCATAAATTATTTTTTGCTTAGTTGTAGTAGTATAAGATTTTGCTTCTTTTTTATGCATAGCACTATTCTTAAACATATGCTCTTCCACCAATCTTTTTATGCCTCTTTTTCCAAAATTGATTTTCAAAGGTTCTTCATACTTTATAAGTCTTATCTTACCTTCTTTGAAATATACAATTCTATCCTTAATTGTAGCCTTGTAATTGTCACAATCACCACGCTTGTGGTTTGAATTGTCACACCACATATATCTATCCACAAATTCCTTTAAGTCTTCAATTATTTTTTATGAGCTTGCTATCTGAGATTTCTTCAATTCAATCATTTTCACACTCAAATCTTATATGTTTTTAATCAATTCCTCAAGAATGTCATCCTTAACTGTCTTAATCAATTTTTGAGGTGGTATTAGATTTTGAAATGTAGGCATTAATTCCAACCTTAATAAAAAAAAAAAAAAACCATGAGACTTAATCTTCTATTGTTTAGCTACAAGTCCTATTATTTTTTTTATTAGCCTCTAAATATTTTTAAATATATTTTTAAATATCCTATCTACTAGATAAAAGAGCAACTTGTTCTCTAGGTATTCATCAACTTTTTACAAGAATAGCTCAATTTTCCTAGTTTCCAATAACTGCCTCTCATGTTGTGGTAATTGATCAAATTTTGTTTCAAATTCCTTCATTAATTCATTTGGAGTCATCTGATTCTTTGGCCTCAGTTCAATCCACTCCAAAAATGATCTTTTGGTCATTCTTTTTGAATCCTCCTCAAAGAACTCATCCTTCAATATCTCTTCAAATCTCTTCTATGATATAATCCCTTTATGTAGTTTGTGCACCCGCTCTCTAATTTTTGGTATCACTACTAGATCAAAAGTGATAATCATCTTCATTTGTGAACCTCGATAAATTTCTATTTTATAAGTATAAACCTTTAGGAATTTGGTGATGTTCTTCTTTTTAAATCTTTCAACTTTATCTACCATTGCTTGCAAGACTTTGGTGGTGCTCTTATCATCACCTTGTATTTACTACTTTTCTTCTATAAATTAGATAAATATTCTAAAAAGGTCTTAAATAACCACCTCTCTTGGTAATCCAAACCTTAGATTTTGATCTTCCATCTTTACCTATAAAAAAAAATTAGTGTCTTAAGGCTCTTTCACTAAAAGCACCAATTATATCAAGGTAGAGAGAGTTTGTCTTAGCAAATCACTAGACTTTTAGCTGCCACTAATTTCTCAATTAAGTATGAAGATAGATAAAAATTTTAAATTTATATAAAGTTTTTCCTAGAAAAGAGCCATGATATCAAGTACATAAGCTTCAAATATTTTAAATTCATCAAAATATAGCAAAATATATTAAATCCTTCATCAACCTTAAAGAGGATTTTTTCCAAATTTCAATAGTATATATCTCTAAATTAGAATATCCACAAGTTTTTAGATTTTATATGAAATATTAATATACTTTTAACAACTATTATAACAAATTTCAACTATTGATTTATTGCCAATCTTTAGATATCACCAAAATCCTAATAGTAGCTTCAAATTCTTATTTATAGACATCCACATGCTAAATTCTTCATATTTCACAAACAAAATATTCAAACGCCATGAAAAATGGTGTGTAGCTTTTTAACATAATAATTCATCTTTTTAAAAAATTTTAAATAAAAATTCACCTAAAAGCTCAAGATATGGTAGAAATCATCACTATTAACAAAATAAACTATTTATTGCCTTGGAATTGAATTTGCTATCTTCAACTTTCAATATCTCATTCTTTCAAATTCCAAATATAATAATTCTTGCTTGCAAGATATAGATCTTAAAATCACCTCTTCAATTGCATCTTCCAATTTCCAAAAGCTCTTGTATAATTTGTTGTATTTTCAAAAGAGTGAGAATAGGTATAATTTGTACACCTTAAAATCAAGAACCTACTTCTCCCTCATAAAAACTTCAAATCTCTTAATTTTTACACTAAAATTGTAGTACAAATAACAAGCTTTTTAATTCTAGCCTTTGATTTTTAAATGTTCTTTCTGAAGTTACCAAAATCATTATAATTATTGTAGATAGTCTATTGAAAGCCTATTAGATATGATCATCGACCAATAGGGATGAAGATCTTCACCTCTTACTTTCATCCATCCATACTTTATTTTCATCTCTCCAAATAAGTCTCTTAATAGTTTAGTTTTTCATCTTTAGGTCCCAATTTCCTTTCAAGACTTCATATTAAATATATAGGTCTTATATACTTTAAATACCATAATAAATATATATATATATATATATATATATATATATATATATATATATATATTTTTTAAATTTTCTTACATCAATTTTTTTTATACTTTACTAACTATTCTAACACATATTAGAACTTATAAACATATTACATATTTTGACTAGTTTTTATATACTATAAGCAATTACAATATGATAACATTAATCTTGATAATGTTGAAATAGTCAATTATCATATTTCATAGCTTGATTAATGGCTTCATTGAGAGATTGTGGATTCGGAAGTAATAATAACAAATCCTTCATATTGTCTTTTAATTCCTAATAGAATTGATTCATCAAGGCTTCTTCACCCTAATTGATGTTGCATGCTAATTGCCAAAAATTGAATGCATAGACTCATATAGAGCGCGCCCCTTGTCGCAATACTTGGATCTTGATTGTTGGTCAATGAGCCTTGTCATATTTTTCAAATACTTCTATAAATGCTTTTATGAAAGCTTTAAAATTACTTAAAATTAAAGATCTCTTTTCAAATAAGGAAATAAACCATGATAATGCTTGCCCCCTAAGGAATGTGCTAATGAATCCAACTTGTGCTGAATAAGTATTAGATTATAGAATCAATTGAATTTGGTTGATAAATCCTTGGAATTTTGAACATATACCATCATATTTTATTAGAAGATTAACTTGATGCTCTTTATATTACTAAACAGGTGGATTTTCTTAGCATAGTATAAGTAGTACTGCATCTTTAAGCACAAAAATTGGAAATAGATCCAATTTAAGTTGTGGTATTCTAGATGTTGTATTGTTATGAAATTTTATAATAATTTTTTTAATCTTTACAATCCTAGCAAATGAAGTAGTAAGAACAGTTATGATGGCATCTAACTTGGACTCAAAAGATTGTCATATTAATATTAACTTCTAACCATTTTAAAAGAGAAACAAAAAAAAAAAAAAAAAAAAAAAAAAAAAAAAATCTATAAGAAGACAATATCAGTTTAGACGAGAGTAATTTGCAATCTCTAAAATGCCTTAAGACTTTCAAAGAGAGAAATGATTTATTCTTTTACGAGAAGAATAAAATTCTAATATTATCATGAAAGAAATATCAATTTATAAGAAGATAATCTACAACCTCTAAAATACTAGTATATCTTCAAAAAGAGGGATAATCCACTTTCTAACAAAAAAGATGCAACTTTGATATATAAGAAGAGGGCAATCTTGACAAATTATTAAAGACATGAAAATACAAAACAAGAAACTTGAATTAGAAAGAGATTTCAAGAAGAAAGTGAAAAATATTTAAATTTTCTAGATGAGTATATAAATAACACTAAGAAAGGTAGACTAGAACTCTAAGAGATGTGTTGTCAAGACTAAAGAATTCTTCAACCTTGTTTCTAATATATACCTTTATCTAAGAAGCTTTTTGAGATGCTTCTATCAAACTAAGAAGCTTCTTAAGTAGCTTCTACCAACTTGAAAGCTTTTTGAGTTCCTTCAACCAACTTAAGAGCTTTCCAAGCTCCTCCTACTAACTACGAAGCTTCTTAAGCTACTTCTATCAACTAAAAAGCTTTTCAAGTAACTTCTATTAATTTGAAAGCTTCTAAAATATTCTAAAAGATTTTATAAATTTTTGAAGTATATGTCCCTGATACCTAGATTTAAGCTCTTTTCAAAGTTCAACAAGATCTTTTAGTTCTAAGTATTGGTGTTGGAGAGCAAGAGCAAGGTGATGACAAAAAAGAAGCAATGCTTTCTAAAAAATAGGTATAGAAATTGAAGTACTTACAATAGAAAGTTCTTCAAATAGAATTGCATCAAAAAGTTATTCCTCAAATAGGTTAGTCTTTATTGTTCTTGCCCACAAGAGATAGTTACTTCCATCAATAACCAATGGTGGAAAAAAAAGAGCTTGAAGGTGTAAAGGTTCACTAATTACAGTAATTAAAGAAGTCTTTATAGAAGTAACTATAATAAAAGCAGTAAATGATGTAAAAGTATTTATTTTTGATAGATATATAATAAAATGATAGTTATAATTAAAATTAAAAATATAAAATAAAAACCACAATGAAATTTAAAAATTATAAAAAAAATAAAAAGTATTTAAAATCAAGAGGCTAAAAAGTGAATAATAAAACAAAAAAAATCATTAATAAAGAATTAAAAAATAATAATAATATATCCAAAATTAAAAAATATATTTCAAAAATAAAATCAAAGAGGAAAAATGAAAGCTAAGGTTAGAGGTTATAAAATCACAATTTAGGCAAAGTATTAGAGACATACTTTAGAAGTTTATTGAACCTTCTAAAATATTCTAGAAATTTTTTAATTAATAGAAGTCTCTTAAGAAGCTTCTTAGTTGGTGGAAGTAGCTTGAGAAGCTTTGTAATTAGTGGAAGGAGCTTGAGAAGCTTTGAAGTTGATAGAAGTTATTTGAAAAGCTTCTTAGTTTGATGGAAGCCGCTCAAGAAGCTTTCTAAATATGAATATATATTGGAATCAAGGCTAAAGAGTTCTTCAATCTTGACAATGCATCTCTTAGAATTCTAGCTCACTTTTCTTAGTGTTATTTATATACTCATCTAAATAATTCAAATATTTATCAGTTTCTTCTTGAAACCTTTTTTTAATTCAAATCTCTTATTTAATATTCTCATATTTTTGATAATTTGTCAAGATTGCCTTCATCTTAAATATCAAAATTATATACTTCTTGTTAGAAAGTGGATTATCTTTTTTTTTGAAGATATACTAGCACTTTAAAAGTTGTAGATTATCTTCCTCTAAACTAATATTTCTTTCATTACAACATTGAGGTTTTATTCTTCTTGTGAGAGAAGCTTAATTAAAGATAAAGTTCAAAAGTTATTTTAAAAAATATAGATAATATTAATATATATATACATATATATATATATATATATATATATATATATATAGATAATAAAAATATTTAATATTAATATTATTTTTTTATAAAAAAAGATTTTATTTACTTTATAGGACCATAAAAAAGATAAGATAAGGTAGATTTATAAAAATATTACTATAAACATCTTAAGATCAAAGCAAAGGATAGTTTTTAACAAAAATTATTTAAAAAATCCTTGGATTGATACCCAAGGAGGGTTAGTTATAAACTAGGATTGAAACTAGATCCTAAGGTACAAAACCATATGCCTATGGTAGATGAGATCTTTTTTTGTTGATTGGAAAATGGAATTTGAGAGCAAACTCAATAGGGCTTCTTTAAGCATTAGTTTCAAGGTTTTTGGATTTGTAACAACTTTGTGAGAGCTATGTAAAGTCAAGGTTTTATTTGGATGACTTCAGATATTGAGGAATAAAGTTGGTTTGTATTTTTGAGCATATTGAGAGTATTGTAATAGATCTATAGATGAAAATTTATAGATTTGTGATTATAATTGCGTTAAAAGCATACTAAAAGTTTAAAATTGATTTAATAATTCGATTGAAGGCTATTAAAGTTCAATTGGATCAAGGTCTTGGAAATTGAGTTTTGAAAATCAATAAAGGTTTTTAAGATATCTAGCCATCTACCAATTAGATTAAAGTGAAAGATATTTATATAGATAATAGACTTGATTTTTTATCTATTTGTGAATTTTGAAGGTAATTGAATGGTGCAAAAAAGAGATATTGATGCTAAGAGATTGACATCAAGATTGGAGAAGAAGGCCGGCCTATACCTAAGTAGAATTTTGGATTTATCTTTTATTTGGTAAGTTGGATCTTCTTCAAAAAATTTGCCAACTTAGTTGTTGAAGGGTTTACAAATTAAGAGTTAAAATCAATGGTTCAATCATTAGCTTTTGAGGTTTCAATCTACAATAAGATTTGTTAGGATTTTATTAAGATTTGATTAAGATTGATTAAGATTTGATTAGGATTTATTTAGGATTTAGAATTTGATTAGGATTTTATTAAAATTTGTTTAAGATTTAGGATTTGAGTAGGTGTCAAGGACATACTTGTTAGAACCTTCTAGAACATTCTAGAAGTTTCCTAGAACTCTCTAGAATCTTCCAGAGCCTTCTAATATCTTCCTAGTTAGTAGAAGTTGCTTGAGAAGCTCCCTAGTTGGAGGAAGCTGCTTGAGAAGCTTCCTAGGTAGGAGTATATATTGGAGTCGAGGCTGAAGAATTCTTCAGTCTCGACAACACATCTCTTGGAGCTCTAGCTCACCTCTCTGGTGTTGTTTTTGTACTCATCTGATTAATCCAGTTCGTGCCAGTTCTTTTTGAATTTCTTGTTTAGACTTCAAGTCTATATTCTGTGTCCGTGACAATTTGTCGAGACTACTCTCACCTTGGATATCAGAGTTAGTTCCTTCTTGTTGGAATGTGGATTACCCCTCTTCTTGAAGGTACACTAGTATTTTTGAGGTTGCGGATTACCCTCTTCTAAACTGATATCTTTTTGTCATAATATTGGAATCTTATTCTTTTTGGAAAGAATGGATTACCCCTCTTCTTGAAGGTCTTAAGGCGTTTTAGAGGTTGCAGAGTATCCTCTTCTAAACCAATATTTCCTCCTTGTAGAAACAATTACTTCCTTTCTCTTAGAATGGTTGGAGGTCAAGACATTAATATGAGTGAAAGTTTAGAGTCCAAGATGGATGCCATTATGAATGCTCTTGCTACGTTATCACAGAGAACTACGGTGATGGAAGGAGTCTTTGCAAGACTTCATAATGATGGAGCATTCGGAATAGCACAATCTGGGCTTCATCAGCCTCGAGCTTTTGCACCAAAAGAAGTAGCTTTACCTGTGGTTCAACGAGGACCATTACTTCCACAACGAAAGGAACCTCGTATTAGCCTTCCAGAAAAGTTTGATGGCACTCCCTCCAAGTTTCAAGGTTTCATCAATCAAATCAAGTTAATAACAGCTCTATAATCTAAACGTTATCCAACGGAGGAATCACGCGTTGGATTGGTTGGAACTTTGCTTACGAGACAAGCTCTATTGTGATTTGCTCCTCTATTTGAAAAAGGATCACCGATTTTGAACAACTTTGAGACTTTTTTGGAGGCATTTGCAGAAGCATTTGGTGAGCATGACAAGGTTCGATGGGCTACAACAAAAATTTGATCACTACGACAAGGGACTCGCTTAGCATCAGTCTATGCATCGGATTTCAGAAAATTGGCATGCGACATCAATTGGGATGAAGAAGCATTGATGAGCCAATTCTATTGGGGTCTAAGGGATGACGTGAAGGATTTGTTATTATCTCTTCCTGATCCACGAACGCTCAACGAAGCCATTAGCCAAGCTGTAAAGTGCGATAACTGCCTATTTCAACGTTGCCAAGACCAATGCTCCAGACAATATACAAGTCATCGCGGCGCAATTATATCGGCAAGTAGCCTAAATTCAGAAGCGAAGACAGAGGACATACAGATTGATGTAGTACGTATCAAATCCCTTACTCCAAAAAAAAAAAAGCAGCGTATGGAGAAAGGTTTGTATTTTTATTGTGGTGGAGAAGGCCATAGAGTTAGAAACTATCCGAAGAAGCAAAATGGACGCAGCATCAAGAATAGAAGTGCGTTTGTTCAAGAAAACGAGGATGCCCAGCTACAATAGGAACCGTGCAGCTGGACAAATCAAAACCAGGTTCCTCTCTTTGTACTCAATCTGCCCGTTGTTTTACAATTCTTTTGTCTTTTGGTCCTGAAAAACTACAAACCTTAGCCTTATTAGATTCAGGAGAATCTGCTTGTTTCTTAGACCAAGAATTTGCTAAGCGTCACAAAATTTCCCTAGTACAAAAATTCAAACCTGTTCACGTAGAAGTAATAGATGGACGACCTTTATTATCTGGTAGTATCACCCATGAATCAGAACCTATAGAAGTGACGTTTAAAGACCACAGTAGTTATATTGTTTTCAACATTATTAGCATCCCATCAAATCCTATTATTCTTGGTCTTTCTTGGTTGGAAAAATATAATCCATCTATAGATTGGAGGTTGCGGAGGATAACATTTTCTATAGAACAACTTGAGGACAAGCTTGGAAGAAGACCCCAAACCAAAAAATCCTTGTTCATTGGAGCAAGAATATTTGTAAGATCGTGCAAGGAAGGCACACCATTGCTCATTTATGTGGCTCCAACCAGTGGACAGCAGATTTCAACAACAAGAATATCGGAACAATACAAGGATTTTCAAGACGTGTTCCAAAAGAAGAATGTTGACATGCTATCAGAACATCGACCATATGATTGTACTATAGAATTGCAAGAAGGAGCACAACCGCCTTTTGGCCCAATCTACAACCTATTGCAGATGGAGTTGGATGAGTTGCGGAAATACATTGACGAGAACCTAGCTAAGAACTTCATTTGTCATTCAAAATCGCCAGTTGGGGCACCAATCTTATTTGTGAAGAAGAAGGATGGCTCACTACGGATGTGCGTGGACTATCGAGGTCTCAACAAGGTGACAAAAAAGAATTGCTATCCATTACCTTTGATCTCTAGTCTTCTGGAACAACTTAGACGTGCAAAGATCTTTACAAAGATTGATCTAAAGGGAGCTTACAACCTTGTGCGAATCAAAGAAGGAGACGAATGGAAGACAACTTTTCGTACAAGGTATGGGCATTTTGAATATAATGTCATGCCATTTGGTCTTACCAATGCTCCGACAGTTTTTCAACACATGATGAATAATATTTTTCGAGAATATCTAGACGATTTTGTTGTCATTTATCTGGATGATATCTTGATATTTTCTGAGAACGAAGAAAAGCATAAGAAGCATGTTTGTTTGATACTCAAAAAACTACGCAAGTGAGGACTCTACGCCAAGTTGGAGAAGTGCTTATTTCATCAAACTGAGATGGAGTTTTTAGGATTTGTTGCAACTACGGAGGGCTTGAAGATGGATCCCAAGAAGGTAGAAGCAATTGTGTCCTGGGAAGTTTCAAAGATGGTTAGAGACGTATAATGTTTTATTGGCTTTGCTAACTTCTATCGGATCTTTATCAAGAATTATTCTCAAGTTGCTGCTCCATTCACTCGATTAATATGTAAAGATAAGCTGGAATAGGGACCTCTAGCAGAAAAAGCATTTCAAAATCTTAAAACGGCATTTACTACGGCTCCAATCTTGGTACACCCAAACTTTGCAAAGGCTTTCTATTTGGAAATCGATGCTTCGGATTTTGCTTTAGGAGCCGTACTTTCACAGATGGGCATCGACAATAAGCTTCATCCGGTTGCATTCTATTCACGGAAGTTTTCTGCAGCTGAGATCAACTACGAGATTCATGATAAGGAACTCCTTGCTATAGTGGATTCTTTCCAAGAGTGGCGTCACTTCCTCAAAGGAGCTGCGCATCCGGTGACCGTATATACGGATCACAAGAATTTGGAATATTTCATGTCTGCTTGGATTCTAAACCATCGTCAAGCTCGATGGAATATGTCGCTATCTAGATTTGACTTTGTTATTACTTATCGGCCTGGAAAGCAGCAAGGACTATCTGATGCCTTATCAAGAAGATCATATCTTGCGCCAAAGATTGGAGAAGCAGCGCTTGATCAACAGTGTACGACATTATTAAAGCCAGAGCAATTCAGGATTTGTGCTGCTGTGGTGCCAATTGATGCTGACTTCCTCAACCAAGTACGTGCTGCGACCATTGAAGATTTAATAGTCCTTGATATTAAGCAACGTATTAATGATGACAAGTTTAAGGTTGAAGGAGATCTCTTATACTTTGAGGAGCGGCTGTATATTCCAAAGGGGCCAGCACGACTTCGAGTCCTTTAATCTCATCATGATTTTCTAGCTGCGGGACATTTCGGATTCAACAAAACCTTGAAACTTATTTTTTGAGATTTCTGGTGGCTCCAAATGTGGAAGGATGTGAAGGATTTCGTCCTCTCTTGTGACATTTGTTCAAGATCCAAGAATCCTTGACATCGCCCTTATGGACTTCTACAGCTATTGCCCATTCCGTGTCATCCATGGTCTTCAGTTTCCATGGACTTTATTACAGATCTGCCACCATCAAATTCATTTGACAGCATCTTTGTTGTAGTGGATCAACTTACAAAGATGGCACATTTTATCCCTTGCAAGAAGACATCGTCAAGCAAAGATACAGCAAGGCTCTTCCTTGATAATGTATATCGATATCATGGTATACTAGATGATATCGTGTCGGATAGAGGAACCCAATTTGTATCAAAGTTTTGGAGATCTTTTTTTAAGATATTGAAGGTAGAGATCAAGCTTTCTTTGGCATTCCGTCCTCAAACTGACGGCCAAACGGAACGGTGTCGGGGTAGAGAGAATTTGCCTTAAGAAAGCGCTGGGCTTCTAGCTGTCACTAATTTCTCAATCAAGCTTCAAAAATGAGAAAAACTCAAAGTTTATATATATTTTTTTTTTCTTTTTGAGAAATTACAACAAATACATAAGCCTCAAGTAACTAACAACATCCAAAGTGTAATAAAATCCTCTAAAACCTTATATATCTTTATGTGGAAATTTTTCTAAACTTCAACATCTCATATCTCCTGATCCGACCGTCAAAACATAGTAAAATTTTCCATGAAGTACTGATAAATTCTTATCAACCTCTACAACAATTTTCAAGTGCAAATTCATTGCAGATCTTGAGATATCTTGAAAACCCTAACAATCACTTCAAACCCTTGTTTTCATACACCCCCATACAAATTTCTTCATATCTCACAAATTATAAGTTCAAATTCCATGAAATTTGTATGTATAGCTTTTTAACACAAAATGTCACATTCTCCAAGAAGCTTGAGCCAAAATTTTGTCTGAAAACTCAAGTTATGGCTCAAAGCATAACTATTAACAACACGGTGTGCTTACTGCCTTGGAATTGGATGCGCTGTCTTCAACTCTTCATATCTCCTTCGTCTAAACTCAAAACTTAAGAATTCCTTCATAACAGACGTAGATCTTGAAATCACCTTTCCAATTGCACCGTCCGATCTCCAAAAGCCTCCGTACAACTCCGCGAAATCTCAAAAGAGTGACAGTATGTATGAAATCCACTCTTTAACTTTGAACAAGTATAACTTCTTCACCCTAACTCCAAATCGCCTAAAATTTCCTCTCAAACTATACCCAAAACCCTAAACTTTACAACCCTACCTCTGAAATTGCGAATCCCCTTTTTGAAGTTGCCGAAAACCCCTGTTAAGGTCGCGGGCAGCCTCCTCAAAGCCCATTGGGCATGGTATTCGACCAATAGGGATGAAGTTCCCTATTCCTTGCCTTCATCCGACCATGGCTTGATTTCATCCCTCCCAATTAGCCTCTTACTAGCTTAAATTTTCATCCTTAAGTCCCCACCTTCTCTCAAGGCTTCATACAAAACATTTAGATCTTATAATTTTTAAATACCATAACTAAAATAAGTAAAATAAAATAAAATAAAGTTTCTTCTATCAACCATTTCTAATTTAACTTATTAACCATTCTAACACACATCTAGATTCATAAACATATAATATATTTTAACTAATTTTTATATACTGTAAGTAATTATAGTACGACAACGGGTGAATCAAGTTTTGGAACAGTATTTATGTCAAGGACAAGAACTTAACGGAAGCAAATAAGTAAGTGAAAAACACTCTCAAAGAAATATAACAAAATAGAAACAAGGTAGTGTATATATTAAAAGAAACTGGAATGGCTATTGCCAAAAGACAAGACACTAGAGACTCTTGAAATCAAACTAGAAACAAGAAAGGAGTTGACAAGAGTGAAGAAGGCTTCACTCTTGTCTCTATTTATACTATCTACCTAAGAGCTAAGTGGTGACGTTCTATAGGACCTCCAACACGTATCCAATTTACAAGACACGTGTCCAAGTTGCAAGACATGTGTTGAACTTGCAGGGCAAGTTTCCTATATGTTCGCCACGTATTTAGCTTGGTCTTCAAGCTACCAACATGTACGACATGTGGCTAATTTATTGACCAAGTTTCTAATCCAAAAGTCTACTATGGACACTTATAAAGTCAAAGCAGCGTCTATGAAGTTTCTAGGAAGTTTCTCTAAAGATATTATGGAATTAACCTGCTTTTACCTTCTTTTATCTAGTTCTATCTGATCATATAGGTAACTATGTATATGTCCGTGACAATTTATGATGCAACATCAACTATCAGCAAGATGATTGGACTGCATATCTATCGCTAGTCGAGTTTGTATATAACAACACCCTTCATCGATCGACTCAAAAAATACCATTCTTTTTCAATTATGGGTACCATCCGAAGCTTGATCTATTGAATCCATCAGCGAATAATAACCCAGCAGTTGAAGGATTGGTGCAGCAGCTATCGGAGCTTCAAACCACATTGAAGCTTCAATTGTAAATTGTCCAAGAGTCTTACAAAGCATCCGCAGATAAATTTCGGCACCTAATTTCAAGATTGGAGATAAAATATGGCTGCTTTGACGGAATATCAAGACCAAGCGGCCATGTGATAAGTTGGACTACCGGAGATTGGGACCATTTGTTATCCAGAAGCAGATCAATCCTGTGGCGTACCGCTTAGAGTTACCAGCTGCTATGAAGGTACACCCTGTCTTTCATGTTTCTCTGTTAGAGCCTTATCGAGAATCGTCTTTTTCTTGAAGAGTGCAATGTCCGCCACCTAGTATAGAAATTGAAAACAATGAAGAATATGAGGTGGAAAGGATACTAGATTCACGGCGAAGATGGAATAAATTAGAGTACTTTGTGCATTGGAGCGGCTACGATATTAATAAAAGAACATGGGAATCAGTCGAAAATCTTGCCAATGCATCTCAAAAGGTACAAGAATTCCATCGATGATATCCTAATAAATAAAAAGCTGGTCATTAACGAAGCATGAAGATGAAGCCACCTCTAGAAAAATGAATAGAAAAAGGATTCAGGTCTCATCAAAACATAACCTGTTGTATTTCATAGTATCAAGATATCTAATATCAAGGTGTATTTAGATATGGCTAGTGAGAATGTAGATATTGTACTAGTGGTACCATCTCAACCGAGTAGCTCACGATGTCGAGCTTGAGACAAAGAATTAGAAGAGCCAAGAAGACGTCGAAGAATATCAAGCAGCAAGTCACTTGTAATTGTCTTTGAAGTTGAACCAGCTCATGTAAGTAGTGGCGAAGTAATATTTTCAGGTCGTTTCTACAATGAAGATACAGAAGTTCAAGCATGGTCTCAAGTAGAAGGTATTGGTCATTATTGGTGGCTACAAGGATCCATGAATCATCTGCCTCGTGAACGACAGTTGGAGTATATTACAGAGACTATGCGATAAATTTTTGATTTCCTACGTTTGTGAGTATACATCTCAAATAGCTTCTCGGAGACCTCGAAGCTAGAGGAGGAGGTGATGTCAAGGACATACTTGTTAGAACCTTCTAGAATATTCTAGAAGTTTTATAGAATTCTCTAGAACCTTCCAGAGCCTTCTAATATCTTCCTAGTGTCAAGGACATACTTGTTAGAACCTTCTAGAACATTCTAGAAATTTCCTAGAACTCTCTAGAATCTTCCAGAGCCTTCTAATATCTTCCTAGTTAGTAGAAGTTGCTTGAGAAGCTCCCTAGTTGAAGGAAGCTACTTGAGAAGCTTCCTAGGTAGGAGTATATATTGGAATCGAGGTTGAAGAGTTCTTCAGTCTCAACAACACATCTCTTGGAGCTCTACCTCACCTCTCTGGTGTTGTTTTCGTACTCATCTGATTAATCCAGTTCTTGCCAGTTATTTTTGAACTTCTTGTTTAGACTTCAAATCTATATTCTGTGTTCGTGATATTAATCCAATTCCTGCCAATTCTTCTTGAACTTCTTGTTTAGACTTCAAGTCTATATTTTGTGTCCGTGACAGTAGGATTTGGCTTAGGATTTGACTAGGATTTGATTAGGATTTAGCTTAGGATTTGATTTAGGATTTGATTAAGATTTGATTAAGATTTGACTAAGATTTGACATAGGATTTGATTTAAGATTTGATTTAAGATTTGATTATGATTTGACTAAAATTGATTAGAATTTAATTAATATTTAATTAAAATTTATTTAAAATTTGATTAGAATTTAATTAAAATTTATTTAAGATTATATTAGGATTGTTAGATTTTTGATTAATTGTAATATATAGTAAGAATCTTCTACTTGTTATACCTTCTACAACCAAGTGCTTAATGCATTCTCAAACAAGATACATAATACAATAGCGTATTCTACATTAATCTATGTATCTAATTTTAGGCAACTAGCATACAACATGAATTAGAATGAAAAAGCCTTGATGAATTAATTCTATTAGAGATTTAAAGATAATGTGAAGGATTTATTATTATTGCTTTCAGATCCATAGTTGCTCAATGAAGCCATTAATTAAGTTGTGAATTTTTAAAATATATTGTATTTATTGAGGATTTAATGATGGATCTTCAAAAGGTGGAGGTAGTTATGCAATGGGCTATTCCAAAGATTATAAGAGACGTACAATTCTTTCTTAAATTTGCCAATTTCTATCAAATCTTCATAAAAAATTATTCTCAAGTTGCAGCCCCTCTTATTCAATTAATATACAAAAATAAGTTAGAATAGGAGCTTCAAGTGAAGAAGGTATTTTAAATCCTTAAAACAATATTTATCACAATTCTAATCTTAGTACATCCAAATTTTATAAAAGTACTCTATATGGAGACTAATATTTTAGATTTTGCACTAAAGGCAATACTTTCACAAATGGATATAGATAATAAACTCTATCTTGTTATATTTTATTCTTAAAAGTTTTTTGGTACCAAAATTAATTATATAATCTATGATAACAATTTCTTATTATTGTGGATTTTTTTTAAGAATAATATCATTTTTTCAAAAGAATAATATATTTTATGACTATATATAGAAATTATAAGAACTTAAAATATTTTATATCAACTTAGGTTCTTAATCGCCATGAAACTCAATGGAATATGTCATTATTTCAATTTAACTTTTTTATCACTTATAAATCTAGAAATTAACAAGGATTATCTAATACTTTATCAAAGAGATCATATCTTATACCAAAGATAGGAAAGACAGCGTTTAATCAATAATATACAACTTTATTGAAATCAAAGCAATTTTACCTTTGTACCACTATTACATTGGTACTTATTGATTCTAAGTTCTTCAATAAGGTATATATTGCAATTACTAATGATGCTTTGGCCCTTCATATCAAGTATCATTTTAATAAAAATATTAATAAGTTTAAACTTAAGAAATACCTTCTATATTTTGAAGAACATTTGTATATTCGAAAAGGATCAACATGACTATGCGTTCTTCAATCTTGCCATGATTTTCCAATTGTCAGTCATTTTGGATTTAATAAGACTTTGGAACTTATTTTCTAAGATTTTTGGTGGTTTCAAATATAAAAGGCTGTGAAGGACTTTGTGCTCTCTTGTAGCATTTATTCAAGGTCTAAGAATTCTCAATGATGCCCTTATAAACTTTTATAATCATTGTTTGTTTCAAGACGATCATGGTCTTCTATCTCGATGGATTTCATCATGGATCTATTGCCATCCAATTCATTAGACAGTATCCTTATGGTGGTTGATTGATTGACAAAGACAATTCATTTTATTCTTTGTAAGAAGACTACTTTTAGTGAAGAAACAACAAGATTCTTTTTTGACAATATATATTAATATCATGGCCTACTAGATAATATTGTATCCAATCAAAGATCTAAATTTATATCTAAGTTTTGGAGATGCCTTTTTGAAATATTAAAGATGCATATTAAACTTTCTTTAGCTTTCCACCTTCAAACTAATAGCCAAACAGAACAAGTTAACTAAGTTTTGGAGCAATATTTATAATATAGCATCAACTATCAATAAAATGAACATGTATCTATTGTTAATTTATATATAATAATATTATTTATGCATTAATTCAGCAAACACTATTTTATTCTAACTATAGATATCATTCAAAGTTTGATCTATAGAATACACCAAAGAACAACAATCCAGTAGCTGAAAGATTTGCAAAGCATTTATCATAATATCAAATAACCTTGAAGCTTTAATTATCAGCAATTTAAGATACTTACAATGCATTTGTAAATAAATTTAAGAATCAACTACCTACTAATTATATTAGAAATAAAATATGGCTTCTTTGATGGAACATCAAGGTCAAGCGGCCATATAATAAGTTGGACTATTGGAGGTTAGGACCATTTTCCATCCAAAAGCAAATTAATCCAATAGCATATTGTTTAGAACTACTATCTTCTATAAAGTTACATCCAATTTTTCATGTTTTTTTTTTTAAAGCCTTATAGAGAGTCACATATTCCAAAAAGAGTACAACAATTGTTATTTAGTATTGAAATTAAAGATCATGAAGAATATGAGGTCAAAAAGGCACTTGATTCACGGCAAAGATGAGGCAAATTGGAATATCTTATTCATTGATCCATTTATGATATTAATAAGCACACATGGGAATTGGCAAAAAATCTTGCTAATACGCCTTAAAAGATATATGAAGTTTATGGATCCTATCTCTACAAATCTAAACATATTTAATAATAATTTCTTGGTAAAGACTGAATTCAAAGAATATCTATTAAAAAAAAAAAAATCAAACCATAGCCTTCATTAATATATAATCATATGTTCTAAAATAGAATAGAATTATAGAAACAAATCAGTCACCATGTCAAATCTTCAAGTATTGAAAGATTTAGGAGAACAAGATTTAAAAGATTCACTTGCTATGCAAGCTTCGAGCAAACTAGTACAATCTTTGCAGCCTTTAATTGAGCAAAGTTAGGATGATATATTTCAGCACCAAATACAATCACAGTTGGAACAATTAAAAGCAACATTCAATTATATAAGTCTCGATTCCAATGCTTGAGCTTTAATGATATTACTTAAGTTTAAAAAATTGAATCCTCTTAAGCTTGAGATCTTATTTGGAGGGTGTTCTAAAGGCCATAATAAAGATTAGATCCTTGGATGGGATGTTTCAACAATGAAGATACTAGCTCAAGGCCATGAGCAATTTTTTTAAAGATCAATTGAATCTATTGCCTAAAAACAAAGAATATAATACATAGCTTCATTGGTACAGTGTTTTCTTGACTTTCTATGTATGTAATAAGATTTTCAAAGGTAAAAGCTACTCTTAGAACTAGTTACTAGAAAAGGAGGTGATATTAAAAACATACAATTTAGAAGTTTATAAAACCTTTTAGAATATTTTAGAAGCTTCCAAATGAGTGGAAGTCGCTTAAAAAGCTTCTTAATTGGTGGAAGTAGCTTAAGAAGCTTTGTAGTTAGCAAAAGGAGCTCGAGAAGCTTCATAGTTTGATGAAAGCCACTCAAGAAGCTTTTTAAACATAGATATATATTAAAGCCAAGGCTGAAGAGTTCTTCAGTCTTAACAATGCATCTCTTAGAGTTCTAACTCAATTTCTTTGATATTATTTGTATACTCATTTAGATAATTTAAATCCTTGTCGATTTCTTCTTAGAATCTCTTTGTAATTCAAGTCTCTTGTTTTCTATTCTTGTATCTTTGATTCAAGGCAATAGCCTGCATCAAAGTATTAATGTAATAAATTTATATTACAAAAATAATATTAAAGGTAAAATCACAAAACAAAAAAATTAGGAATGATATTTCTAAGTTGAGGTAGAAGAGTGGAAGCAAATTTAAAACAAAAAAAAATGAGCATAGGTCCAAAAAGAAATGAAGAAAATTTTAAAAAAGAAACAAACAAAGAAGATCTAAAATTCAGTGTAAGAAATTTATACTGATAATATATTGAGAAAGAATTGAGAGAGATATTGAGAAGGAGTTGAGAGAGCTTCAAGTTTGCCTATATTGATGTGATTGTGTATTATATACATAGAGAAGAGGAGAAGATAAACAGTAGCTCTCCACTAAATTTTAACACTGTAGCTATAATGTTCATTGTTTACTACAGTAAATGGTATGGAGAGTAGAGTTGTATTAAATAATTTCAACAAAAATGAAGGACAATGGTAGTGCATTAAATCATTCTTTCAATAAATAGAATTGAAGTACATAAAAATGTATTTATTGAAACTAAAAATAAATTTAATATATAGAAGTAATAAAAATTTTATATTAAAATAACAACTTTATTACATGTAAAAATTTTAAATAAGTATTTTTTTAATTGATCAATTTATATTTTTATATTTAATCCTATAAATCATAAATAATTCATTTAAATTATAAAATATAATAAATAACTTTAGAATTATCTTTTGAATATATTCTTTAAATATATAAATTATTTTATTGATGAAATGATCTTTTAAAATTATTTTCTTATATTACATGTGCCAATCAATTAAATATATAATATATAAAATTTTAAATCAAATCAAATATTATAAATATTAAACATCAATACAAACACATATAGATGTTCAATTAATGATTAATTTTTAGTTTAACAAGAAATTATACATAAAAATAAAATTATTCTTGACTTATTATTTTTAAATTTCTATAATTTATATTTTAAAGTCTATCATTGTAGTATTAAATTCAAATTCATTTAAATTAAAAGCCAAAAAATATATTTTATTTGAAATAATCTTATCAAATTTAAGTGCTCAGACTTATTTTTTAATTAAAAGTGGTAATTTTATTTTTATTAATATGTTAAAGGTGCATAGGTACAAGTGGTTCATTTATCATATCAAAATATATTATTGATAAAAGATTCTTATTGCTCTAATGTACTAATTTTTTATAATTAGAATTTTTAAAGAAATTAAAATTTTATATTAAAAATAAATAATTTAATGTTTAAAAATTTATAGTTAATTTTTTATTTTATTATGAATATTCAATCTATGCACTTAAAGAATTCTATTCATAAGAAACAAATCAAAAAAAAGAATCATGGTTCTATAATAAACTATTATATTTATTTATTAGAATTTAGAATTATATATATTTAAATAATAAGATAATTATCAATTATATAGATTAATTTTTTAAATTTTAAATTTATATAACATATATTTTAAAGTAAAAAAATAAGAAAATAAGATTTTTTATTAAAATATTTAATATTATTATACTAGTTATTTTATTTTATTTTACTATCATATTAATACCATGTTTAAAAATATTTAGTAGAAATTATATTTTTTGAAATAATTATATGCATTCTAATATAGATTTAAATTATAAATATCTTTTTATTAAATTATTTTTACAAAGTTATTTATTACAAATTTCTTTTATAAATTTTAAGATAAAAATATATCTTTAATTTTTTAAAATCAATTAAGAATAAATTTATAATATATATTTATAAATAAAAATTAAATATTGAATAGGATATATATATATATATATATATATATATAATATTTTTTATAATATATATATATATTTATTAAAAAATAATTCTTTAAAGATTATATTATTTATTTATTATTATTTTTTAATATTCTAAAAAAAACTTAAATATAGATACAATCTAAGCTATCAAATTCTATTAGATTATATTAAATTCATCTCTAATTAATAATTATACTTTACTAAAAAATTATAAATAAGTTATCTTATTAAAAAAGATTATTTGGGTGATATCTACTCAATGAGTTTATATTTTAGAAATCAAACTTAAATACTCAATAAACAATAATAATAATAGTTTTACATGTAAGTTTAATATAGCAACATTTTATATATTAAGTTTTGGAATTTTTTTTCAAAACTTGTATTCTATATTTTTAAAAGAAACATAATTTATTAAAATATTACTGATTTAGATAAGAATCCTACATATTATTATTCATCACAATATTGGAATGGTTAGCACAAATCTAAGAATATGGTAGGCTATTAATATCTAATAGCTAAGATTTTTTTATAATATAATATTTTTAAAAACTAATATTATGCTTATCTAAGATATAGTTATTATTTGATATTTTGAATTCTAAAAATGATAGTATATATTTTAAAGACCATATTTGTTATATTTTGCAAAACCACCTTCTTAAAGTTAAAATATCAAAGTTGTATATTATCTATTTTAATATTTTTTTAGTCAAAATAATTAATAAAAAATAGATTATAAAAAATAATAATTTATTTTTTATGATTTATTTATTTTTTACAATGCCAAAATTTTTAAAAATAATTTAGATTATCTTAGATTTAATTATTAATAGAAATTAAAATCAAATTATTACTAATATTATAGTTTTTATTATATATATATATATATATATATATATATAATTTTTTAAAAATATAAAAATACTACTTAGATAGGTTTCTAATAACTTATGGCTTATTAATCTAATATATCATAGCTATGTAGTAAACATTAATATAAAGATATTTTTTAAAAAATAATTATATTGCTTCTAAATTGTATATACTATTATTGATGCATCCTACTTAATAGTAGTATAATATTCTTTTTGCCTAAGATATAATATTAATTAGTTATTTTTAAAATATATAATATAAATTAGCCTTTTTTTATAATTAAATTTATAATAAATATATTAGAAATCAGATCAAAGCACTTATGTAAGACTATATTAAGATAATAGGACTTAAATATATTAGGAACTAGGAAGCTTCCAAATAACTTTTTGTAGAAGGCTTTGTTCCTAAGTTATCATAAGATTCTTCTTGAGCAGCTTCTTTATTGCTTCAATATGAAGAAATCTTGAGGACTAGGTAAATTGACCTACATGTGTTTTTAACTAATAAATCTATATGTAAACTATTGTTAGTTAAAAACACATAATTCACATATAAATTTATTTTAATTGATAGTAAAATTTAATCTTTATTAACAAGTAATATGCATTTTGATTTAATGATAGTTGATAAATATTTATTAAATAAATTAATTCTACTTGTAGTATTTTTACAACAAATATTTTTAAGGCTACTAGATTTTATTTTATTCTTTAAAAAACTAAATAATAATAATAATAATAATAATAAAATTAATTATAATTTTTACTTATCTATTTTGAAGATTATATTTATATTTATATATAAAAATAAGAGTCTAAAATATGATGCAAATACATTATTTGTTACAATAAAAAAAATAAACTAATATATATATATATACATATAGTAATGAGTTTTTTTTTTTTTTTTTTTTTTTTGGTAATACTAGGCCTTCATGATTTAGATAGCATTACAAGTAAATAGAAGCTCCTTTAGGAAGATCATAATACAAAAGTCTTACAAAGATCCCTTGTTTGCTAAAAAAGAAATTCTTATTTAGAATCTTTGGCATTTGAAGATAATATGTAATAAAAAGAGGCTATAAAATGGGCCAAATCATTTTTTTTATTATAAGTCCAAATATGTCAATTAATATTTTGGTACTAACAATTATAAAAAATATACACAAATTTTAATTTGTATAAATTTTAATGGATGATTTTAATAATATTTTAGATATTTTTTTTAATTTTAAAAAAGAACTACTTCTAGAGATGAGCCTAGCATAGATTTCGGAGTATAATATTATTCATGTCTTGTGGAAAAAAATGCATTCCACCTTATCTTTTTCTCTTATGACATTTGGTCTAATTATTCTAAGTATAAAATCAACTAAAATTCTTGAATTTTGCCAATTTTAAAAAAGTTATCTTATTAATATTAATTTGAAAGTTTGATTTCAATATTTGTAGTATACCAAGCAAATAAGAAGAGACTACCATGAATCTTATGCCACATTGCAATTAGCTCCACTCCAAGCAGATATGCATTAATTTGCCAAATCTAAAAAGACTTCAAAGCATTCATCAACTCCAATACAATCTCTCATGCACCCTATGCTGAAAAGACAAAGCACATAGATATTTATGATCCAACCCAAACATTTGAAACCATTCCACTTTTAGGACAAAATATTCCTCCCAATAAAGGCTGGAGAGGCATATTTTGGGCCATTTTGAAGCACAGATGTTGGTCTTGGTGGCAAAATCCTGGCACAATCTTTGCCTTCTCTTGCAGTGTTATGATGTCATGAAAAAGGGTTTTGTGAAGCACCTAAGTAAGATACCCACATATTGTGTTGCAAATGGCAACATGTGGAAACTAAGGAAACCTACATGTTGGTTTGATACAACATCCTGTGGTCATACCAAATGAAAGGATGAGAATTTTTTTTTCTCGTTCTAGTGCATTTATGTTCATTCCAGGAGATTGACTTCACCAGATTGAGATCTATCCAGACAAAGCTGTTTCTAAATTCTTACCAAAAGCTCACCCTAAAGTAGCAACTATTACGAAACACCACGAAGCAACAAATGGTGTTGATGAATGTCCATTTCAAAAGAGGCTTTTGATTCGATTAGATCACCTGTAATTTTGCATGGAAGCCTTAGACTGGCACCGTTGTTGCAAGCTCCTGCAGCAATCACAGTGGATTCTGCACTTATCAACGCCATGTGAGCTTGATCCAGAAGTGGTTACTGAATGCCAGGAGTCGTTCACCCACCTGCCGAGCCGCGCTGGCGCCCCCACCCCAGCGTGACCGTACAAGCAGCTGACATGTCTACAAACTTCAAACTATTTAAGTCAACGAAAGACCGAATAACCTGGAAAATTGGACGATTGATGGTGCTGTGAACAATCCCCCAGCGTTCGGATAGAGTACTCTGAGGCATAGCTTACAACCAGAAAGCAAGTGCAGTTCCAGTGCAGCTTCCAGTTCTGTAAACCGATGAACAATGGAGGATATTAAGAGTGTAATTAGCATGGCTGTACAGCCGGGGTCCTACCAAATCTGATTGATCTTGTAGGACTTGCTTGAATGGGTGGATATTCCGGAGGACCGCCGAAGCCAGGTCCTGTTGGGCTCTGGCGCTCGTGACGGTTAGACTAGAAGATCTGATAACGAGATCCTTAGCCCTAGCCCGGCGCTCTTCTGCATTGATGCAAGTAAAATATGGTACTAGCTCATGTGGCGCAGAAATTTGGCTCACCAGTTGACTTGTGTTGAATCTTTGGCACTCATCACGACTACGTGATCGACTGCATCCTGATACTTGGATGGCCATTCCCCAATCTCACGTCATCTTCTCTATTCTCTCACCTGCTTTCTTGACTCAGGTTCACTTGCAAAAGTATGCCCAAGTCTTCGAACTCGGCAGTGTAGCGGAAGCATAGTTGAAGTTGTTCCTCAGTGTGATTTATTGTTGTCGCTACTAAATGCTGTTAGCTGGAACACATGTATTCAGGGATTCATTACACAAGATTAATTAGGGCTGTTGTCAAGTGGAAACGATGCAGACGGTTTGGTAACCGAGTTGTAGTGCATCGGTACTTCAGTTTGCGTGGCAGTGCCACTGACTACTTAGGACTTAATAGCTGCTAGTGGCGAAGGACGAGGGTTGCTTTCATCGTTGAAGGATTTAGTTCGTAATTCAGTAATCTGGATATGGCTCTGGGCACCGGTGATCCGGCGCTTAAACCATGTAACCGAAGATCGTCGCAGCAGGAGCCAGCGGTGGAGGTCCCGGAATTTTTTCTATGCCCCATTCACTTGGAAATCATGACGGACCCCGTGACTCTTAGCACCGGCATGACGTACGACCGGGTGAGTATCAAGAGGTGGCTAGCAACGGGCCATAACACATGCCCCACAACAAATCAGGTACTCCAGAGCCAGGATCTCATTCCCAATTACACTCTGAGCCGTGCCATCCAGAACTGGTGTATGGAGAATAAAGCATCGGAAATCCATTGGCTCTCCACTCTCAGACCACCAGTGGAACCAGATACAATGCAATCGCTACTCCACTCCATAGATCGGTCCGCCGACTCAGAGCATTGCGATGGCGAGTCCTTGAAGAACCTCTACACAGTAGCAGAAGGATGCAGACGCAACAGGAAGTGCCTGAAAGAGGCTGGGGCGGTGCCTATGCTCGCCAACGCTGTGGCTAGCACAAGGATAAATCTCGACACTAGGGATGGTAGGAAAGCAGCGGAGTACGCTGTAGGCGTAATTTCATTGCTGAAACTTGATGAGGACAACAGAAGGTCGCTCTCCGCGCCGGAACCATTCGCGCTTCTCTGCACTATCCTGGCTTCCGGCACCTCGAGTGCGAGAGTAAACGCCGCCCATGTGATTCATTCCGTCATGGGCGACGATGTACGACTAAAAACCACCGCGGGTAACCACCCAGGAGCAATGAAGGGGCTCATGGTTCTCCTCAGAGAACACCGACTCCGACCCAGAGCCACCAAGTTCGCCTTACGATGTCTGCTATCCCTGTCACTTCCGAAGAAGAATCGCATCGTAGCAATCGACTCTCTAGCCATTGGTGCACTGGTGGAGCTCATACCGCGCACTGAGAAGCGCAACATAGAATACGCATTCGCAATTCTTGAAGTCCTGGCGAATTGCGCGGAGGGGCGCGAAGCTATCACAAACCACCCAACTGCCATCCCACGGATTGTTCAATCACTCCTGGGGGTCTCAAACCACGCCGCGGAGCACGCTGTCGCGACCTTGTGGGCTGTGATCTCGCTGGCTTCCAATCGGTCAGTCATCAACGTGGCGCTCCATAGTGGTGCGTTCACGAAACTGCTGATGGTGCTCACGAGCGAATGCAGCCACCGGGCGAAGCTGAAGGCGCGACAAACGCTGAAGCTGCTCGACGAGGTCTCCGGGACTCAATCCGCGGGGCCCGAGGTGCAATCTGGTGTCGCAATTAAGTCGGTGGCTTGTCGTCGGCGACTGCAACTCCTCGGCGAGTCGTGATGGATCTGATCGATGAGAATGGATCAGGTTGCAATGTAGCTACCTGCTTCGGTTGCGTTGTGGATTTTTCGCTACAACCCAGAAGTTTGCTCGATGAGCACTCACAAGGGCGTGCGAATGTGCAGGTTGATGTTGATTCTTGTGAGGTGCTGGCGTTGATCCATGTGTAGAGTAGTCGATCTTCAGTCTTTTTAGCTGACGTTTGGTGTGAAGATTGTTGTTCGGTGCCTGCTGTTTTGGTTTTTTATTTTCTTTTGCCCAGGATTGTGGTTGGATCACTGGTTTAGCTTATATGTATTACGCTAATGAACTATGCACAGGTTTAGCTTGTGGATATTAAGCCCATCAACTGTGCGCATCTGCGGATAGATTGGGAGCAGAATCTTTGAGGAATACATGTAATCTAGTCCAATCCCTAAAATGGATCTTTCATGCTCCTCAAAACAAACACACAGTCGGAGTACTTGAAGTAATTTTTTTATTTTTTTCGTTTTTGAGGCTCTTTTTTAGATGTTTTCAAGGTGGTTTCCTTGTAGTAGTTAGATTGAAGTTTACATACTTGTTCCCTTGTTGAGATTACAAATGAGAAGTGGTAAGGCAAGACTTCAACAAGGCCCAACTGTGGACGAAGGTGGAAATGTTGTGTCGATTGAAAAAATGACATGTAGTATAATTAGACCATATAGTATAAAATGTTTTACAAAATTAGAAACATCATGTTATATATATATATATATATATGTCATTTATTGACAACAGATTCTTGTACTCTATTCCTTTGATAGTATTATCTTGAAAAAATAGAAAACATTTTTCCTGAAAAAATATCTTTTAGAATAAAAAAAAGTATCTTGTAGAATTATTTTTGATTTGAAAGGAATTGTGCATTGCAAATAAATTATGGTACTATTAGTAGGTGTAATGCAATTTAATAATATAATCATTAAAAAGAAATAAGACAATCTTTAGAAATGAAAGCCTAAATTCTCTAAGGCTTTTAAATATTTGTGCTAAAATTATGATAAGTTTAGCATGTATCTGAACATGAGTTTATAGATTTTTAAAAATATTTATATATATATGATTATAGTTTTTTATACAAAAGCTACAACCACCTAGTGTGTATACTTTCTTTAAAATAAGTATTTCTATATATACTTATATTATTTATATAAATAGAAGTAAATAGAATTATATCAATTTAATATTATCTCTTTTGTTAAATAATATAGAAGCTTTTAAAACCTAATTTAAATCCACAAATAATTTTAGATATACCTTTTAGATATTAAAACTTCTAAAAAAAGTTTTTTGGATCTATAAAACTACCATAAGAAGCTCTAAAACTTATAAGCTCTTTCTACAAATTTTATTTTCTTATTTTCTCTTAATATAAGACTAGTGTCTTTATTCTTAGCAATAGTTCTAATTTTTTATTTTATTTTCAACTTGTCTATTTTTAGTTTTAATTTTATAATATTAAAGTTTTATTAATAAGTTTTATAGTTCCATATCAGTGATATAAATTTTTTGTAATTCAAAAATTTTAAAAATATTAAATTTTAACATATACTATATATCTAACAAATTAAGATACATCATTGTATTGACATTTTTAAGGATAATTTATTAGTTTAAGGATTTTGAAGTATATTTTGGTATTATATATATATATATATACATACACATGTACATATTCAAATATGTTACATTTATTATAATATATCAATGAATAAATATTATAATAAAACTGGACCTTTTAATATAATATAATAATGCATGTTGGTATCAACTAAAGCATAAAGAGTGATGTATCAAAAAAGAATTGTATAATACTATTAAATTTTTATTTTAATTAGATAGTATTTTAATTAGATAGTATTTTTATTAATTTATTTTTAAATATTAGAACTAAATAACTTTGTGGTTTGAGTTTAATTATAAGTTACACAAAATTTATAATTCATTAAAACTTAGATCTAGTATCATCAAAATTATTGGTTTTGTTAAATTACAAAAAAATTATTGGTTTTGTTAAATTTTTGTAATTTTTTTTTTGTAATTCAAATTTTTTGTAATTTTTTTTTTTGTTTTAATATCTTTATTACTAATTAAACTTAATGTTGATTGTATATATAAAATTTATCAATGCTTTATGAGCATTATATCTCATATTTGATATATGATTGGAATTTATATTGTATTATTTAAAATATCTAGAAAATAAATAATAATAAATTTTAATGATAAATTTATATATTTTTTATTATTAAAAAATAGTATAGTTATTAAATTACACAAAATTCTAAATAAATTTTCTTGACAATATAACCTCATATTCTTGTATTATAAAATATTTTTTTTTACTAATATGAAATAATATCCATAATTACATTTGAAATGCCAATACCTATTATAATAATACTAAAAACAGAGATGATTAGATTTTATAATCATATCATAATAGAATCTTAAAAAATGGTCTCAAATAAATAGAATAAAAATGTCACTTATTTCCACTTATAAATTAGTGCATAATTTTCTTAGATTATACCTAAATCAATCCATCATTTTAAAATTTAGAATTTATTTTACCTTATATAAGATAATTAAATGGATTCATATTTTAAGATTTTTAATTATTATACTATCTTTAATACTCTATTATATTATTATACTACTATTTTCCACCTTTATTCTTATTTTTATTATTTTTATTATTTTCTTACTTCATTCTTCTTCTATAGAATATTTCACTTTGCCTTCATGCCACTCTATTCCAACAATGTCTAATAAATTTGCTTACATATAATTTTTTAAAACAAGTTTCTATACATCATGTCTTATTTCTTTTTCTATAATAAATAATTCTGTTTTGGTTGCCAAAAGATTCACAAATATGTTATTCTACTTGGTCACTTATAACATTAATTCTTACTCACAATCTTATGATATGCAACTTATTTTTTAATTAGTTACTTCTTAGTTGTTCAAAAAATAATTTTAGATAACTCCATTTCTGATATATATATATATATATATATACACATTCATGTCCAAATATTGAAACCAAGTCCTTTCACCAAACCACACCAATAAAGTACATTTTATTATGGATGTGAAAAGAATCCTTCAACTCCATGCAACCAATCTTGCTCTTATGCCATGACAATTTGTTGATTAATTGACACGTCACTGTACTTTCTCTCCTGCCCATCCCTTACACTAACACCCACACTGTGATAACGTCCACAATTGACATCAATTTTATTCTTTATTTTATTTTATTTTCTCTTCTCATCACTTTTCCTATTCCAAAAGTGCGAGTTTTGAGCATCAATTGTTTCAAATCCATCTAGTAAAAAATCTGCCACTTTGGGGACGTGGGTGCATGCGGCGATTCGGTCCAACCGAATTGCCGAAAACTGATCCGGATTATAGAAAACGCTGTTGATGCATTCAATCTTCGGTTAAAATTTTGAAAACATTTTCAAAAAAATTAAATTAAAAAAAAAAGGAACGGACCAAATCGCACCATCTTTGATGAATCGGAAGCTCACTCGCACCGCACGAAGCGCAGAACAAGATAAAAAAACAAACAATGGGAGTGCCGTGATTGTCGTCGCCGAGGGATGGTGTCCGAGGAATCAACGCCGGCGCCCCACTTTTGCTGGTGTCGATAATTTTTCTTCGGGAAGAGCAGGTCGGCATGAGGCTATCGTGTCACACCACAGCATGGGATGGCTGGCTCTGGATGTTTGTTTGACTCACTCCCACGACGCCCACTCACTCAGTCTCGATAAGATCTGTGCCCATTGCAATCGAACACCCCCATCCCATCTCTCCCGATCTACCAGTTTGGTGGCATCCATCGGAATCATGGATATGCGAATGCCGGCCTCTGATGTTGGAGATGATTTCGTGGGGTTTTTTGACAGGTTCTGCAGCTATCTGACCCGGTTTGACTGAGAGGTTTTGACAAATTCAGACATGCTGTAAAGCTGTTTTACGGCTCTAGCTCCCATCGTCAGGCTGCAGGCTCCCCGTTTACTGGTTTATGGTTTCGGAGGAGCTGCCGAATTCCCGGACTGGCCTGAATAATCTGCGCTGCATGATCCCCGTTTTGGTGGTTCTGCAATTGCAGTGCAGCATCGCAGCAATAGATTCCCGTTCAGCGCCCTGAATGACTAAGCGACACGAGTTGGGTTGATTTCTGATGCATCCTGGAGACTGTCGTGGGGGAAGGAATTTTGAGTTTGAGCGAGTTTGGAAGACGGAAATGTGGGAGATCAGGGTTGCGTTGGATTTTTAGGTTAGAAATCTGTCTTGAGAGTGTTAATAGGAATAAAAATCTGCGCGCTCTCAGGTTTTATAGCAAGCTCAGCTGCCACGTACTCATGTGATCACATGGCCCTCGCCTGCTGTCCTCACTCTTCGGACTCCTTTGTGTCGATAATTCGGATCGATAGTTGGTGGTTGCTAGAAATGCGAATCGAGCTGCTTGGTATCGATCCATACTGTCGAACTTCCTTGTTTGTTTGTGTATTGTTATCGAGACATCGGTTTCAGATACTAGATTTAAATCTGAACCTTGTAGCCTCAACTTCAGACACACGCGGTGGCTAATAATTAACGCCATGTCCACTGAACTATCTGATGCTGAGCAGTAAGGGAATCGTAACCGATCGAGCGGTTTCTTTTTTCGTACACGAATCTGGGAGGTGGTTCACCATAGCGACCGTGCACTGGCTGCACGACTTCATCACCAAATAGTTGAGGTAATGATAATCGGAATGAGAATGTGGAGATGGATACTGAGAATACAAACGAATCAATTTCTGGAAGAACCCACCTCCAATTATAGATCATCCAGTTGCAGTGTCTCAATTGCCGATTCCAATATAAACTTCTCAAAGTCCAACGAATTCAAAGCAATTCTGCTCCAAGGGAATCCAGAGGGCAATAACTGAGACAGGATAATAGGCCCCAAACCTTATGAAAAAAATTAAACCACAGAATGAGCATAATTTTAAGAAACAGACAATCTTGACAAGTTCTTCGCAAATACCTTCCTGGACATCAATCCAGATCCCACATCTTCAAACAAGGCTGACTGACGAACTGCTTTGAATGACTTGCCGTCAGGTGGAGCTCCCACACCAGTTGCGTTTCGCCTGGTCATGCGAATGACGTGATGGTGAATTGAGTGACAAACTAGGACATACGAAGTGACTGTTCCTAAAGTGAAAACGTGATTGAATCTGCTCCACTGCAAAACCTCTGCAGCGTGAGATGTAGCATCGCAACCAGTTTCAACACCTCGCGATATACAACACATTTGCCCGATCCGTCTCGATCATAGTGGAAACTCTCACCATAGAACGTGCCTGGATTATGGTCGTCGTGTGTAGAATGGCGGTCTCTTGTCTTTTGCATCTTTCCATGCTGAGGCACAGAAACCTAGAATCCATGTCGAAGCTCTGCTGAGGCACATGTTACTAGAAAGGCGACGCTGCACGGTCCAAGTTCTGGTCATGGAAACAGCTCGGAAAGGTGAAGCTCGAAGCGAAGGCAGAAAAAAATTGAAGCTAGTAGTGAGGGATTTCATCACAAAACAACAGGAAACATCTAGACAGTTTTTGTGTTACAAAAACCGTGTTTTGAGAAGGATGGTGTTTATTTTCCTTGTGGATGTTTCAGGTACAATCCCGAAGCTGCTGTTCTGTGCCTCACAAACTGAAAAATGTAACTGATGTGTTGTTTCAAAGTGTCCCAACAAGGAATCAGTTGGAGACAATGAAGTGATAGAATGTTAGATTGATTTGTTTGAAAACGTGATGCTGTAATGAGGTTTTATGAGTGTGAGATTATGTTCTTCTCTTGTCATTTTGACTTATTATTGTAATGATGTCATTTTATTAACAAAATAAAGTAAAAAAAATGCATCATGTGATTGTAAAACAAAAGAGCCACAAAAGATCATGTCAATTTTCACAGTTGGTTTTTATGTTAAAAATTAATAAATTGTTCCAATTTAGAGAGTAATTAGGATTTTATGCTTTTAACTTATATTCATATTTATAAGTTATACTTTCAATATGATTTTTTACCAAGATGTCATAAGTTGTGGGCATCACTATTAGGTTCTATTTGTACTTATAACATCCTAGTTATATCATAATTTTTTATTAAAAATATATGTTTTTATTATTATTATTATAATATAAGATAACTCTTGAAAAAAATGTTTAATTAAATATATGTACAACCTAGATCTTGATGTATTGTACATAAAATTTTAGTTTTTAGTTTTCATTATTATTGTTGTTGTTTTAGATCAACTAAACAATAATTACTAGATGCTTAAGATTTTAAGTAAATTCGATATAATATTTTTTTGCAGATATTAATCTAAAAATTAAAAACTACCACAAGTAATAAAATAAATATAAAATTCATCAAATATAGTATTATCTAGAAACATATATTTGAATATACTATAAGATCTTTGATTTTAGAATGGATGGTTAAATTTTATTAAGTCTTAATAAATAAGTTATGAAATTATGTATATATATATATATATATATATATATAATCTTAATAATCTACTCTAATGAATATGTTTATACATTGTTGTGAATAGAAATTATTTTATAAATTTTATCTTATAAAATTATCATAAAGTATTCTAATCTTAATTAATTTACTTCTAAAATCTAAGAAATAATATATAACTTCTATCATTGATAAATTAGACTTTGTTTTCTTATTAGAGTTTATACTTGTATTATTTTAATTTTATATGATTGATAAGTATTAAAAAAGATTAATATATATATATATATATATATATATTTTTTGGATGAATAAAAAATTAAAAAAAACTCCAAAGTCTAAAAATTTGATTTATTTCTTTGTCAAAAGTACTATTGACGTTATAGTACATATATGTTATAATTAATACAAAATTATTTTTATTATAAATATATATATATATATATATATATATAATTGCAGCTCGAATATCTATTGAATTTAAAAGTTTTTAGTTTAGAAATATATATGTTCTAAATATTTTATATAAATGTATAATTTAAATAAATCCTATATATTATTTGTACTAAAAATAAAAATATAGGTTTATTTTTGAAGAATAAGCAAAGAGATTTTATGCATCAAAATCAACTATAAAAACTTTATGAATGATTCCAAATGGATATTAAGAACATTATTGATCTAATATTAGTAGATCAAAGTAATATTTGTTACTTTCAAGTACAAAAATAATCTTCTGTACATGTTTTATTTAGTAATAAAATAGTCTTATATATTAGTTAAGTGGATCTTGATTTTGTGATACTAAAATATATTTTAAAAATATAAAATATATTACAACATAGAATTATCTCAAACATATCTTTTCAAAAATAGTAGGTTTCAACATTTTTACTTGTTTTATTTATGTAGTGGAGGTCAAGAAAATATTATATATATATATATATATATATATATATACATAAGTGTTATAATAGATAATGATTAGATAGCTTTTTTTTATTTTTTTTAAATACTACTTATAAAAGGTCATTAGAGATCTTCTTAATACTGTAAATATAATCCTAATTTCTTCTATATCTAATTTGAAAACATTGCATAAGACCATGAGAAAATATCTTTTTATTTCATGAATCATTGTTAGACTATGATATTTTATTTAAACATAGAAAAAAGTTGATTTATTAATAGATTTTTTATATACAAAGAATTACATCTAAAAATTAGAAGAAAATTTAAATACAAAATTTTAGTAATAAAATTTTAGTTTTTTATAAATAATACAGTATAATTAATAATTAATCATATGTTATCTAAAAAAATTAAACATAGCTTGTTTTTCATCCATCAATCTTTTGACCATATTATAGCATATTAAGAAATTCAGTAAAGCAGTATGAAATTAAATTTGGAGGTTGATTTTTATTATGGAGACCATGTTAATTTTATAAATCAAATTAAGTGTTTTATCTGGTCATAAAAAAATCGACATCTTTTAGCCATAGGTATCCCAAAATAGTATTTTAGTTTTATTTTTTTATTTAATTTTGGATCACCATGGTCATGCTAGAAAACAAAATGCCACAAACCAAATTACTCTAACTTAAAATATGTCTATAAAATGATCTATTAATTTTTTAACCATATCTAAGTTATAAAATTATATCAAATTCAAATTCAAAAAAAAAAAAAAAAAAAAATAGAACAAAAAAGTTATACATAATTTTTCTAAAATAGATTATCAAAACTTGATTAAAAAGTTTTAAAATATTATATATTGCAACTTATTATTAATCATTGAACAAGGTTTAGCAAAAAGATAAGACTACCTTCTAACAAATTTAATTATATTTTCAAACATAATGTGGTATTTATATTTCTAATTTAATCTCAATAAAATTACTGATTTAGTATTAATATGGTTGTTAAAATTCACTTTTTATCTTTTAATAGAATAAGAAAAAAATTATTTTTAGAAAAATGTATTAATTATAATATTTTTATATAATTCTATTATGTGTAAAGAATTGCACAATTCATGTAGATACTTGAATCAAATCAATTAGTCTTTGAAACTAATGTTGCACAGTTATCCAACAAAAACATTTATTATTTTTTAATACTAGATATAATGTACAAATATATATATATATATATATATATATATAATTAGTTATTCTAAAGAAATTACATTATTTATGTTTAGTTTGATTGCAACTTATATATTCTTTATATTTATTTGACTTAGTTTTAGATATAGACTTATTGTCTAGCAATTTGATAAGCCACTTACAGTTGTCTTTTTAGATGTTATACTTTTAGGTCAAAATATAATACTAAATAAACATAAAGAATTATAGATAATTTTAATTATTATTTTCTATTAATTATTAAAAATATTAATATATAAAGAAAATATCTTAGATTAAATTGTAAGCAATATTATATATTTATAAAAATAAAAAAAAATCATAAATTTAGGAATTTCATAATTTTAAATTACAAAAGAGTTGGTGATTTTGATTGTTATTGACATTATTCTATCACGGTTTTAAAGAATTACCATGGTTTTGTATATAGTAGTGTTTGGTAAGATTAGAAGAGATGCCAAAGTATCAAATAATCTTGGATGAGTACATTTTTTTATAAAATATATGATATGATATAAATACAAAGAATATCAGAGACTTAATAGTTAACACAATCATCTGCTGTCTATAAATTATAAAAAAATGAATAATTTTAGCTTTGTAGTCACATTGATAACAACATAGACAACATATCTTGTATTTTTTTATAAAAATAATCTTATTTAAAAAATAAAGTATGGATTTTTCAAAAAACATTATGGCTAGTTTTTATCACTAATGCTATATTTTTTTTTTTAGGCCTCATGATATAGATTATGGTAGTTGTATAAAAAATCACATCTTAGAAACACAAACATTGACTAGTTCAGATGTATCACACTCCATATATTAGTTTTCTTGTATAGTATAATTAAAAATAATTTTGAAATAATTTTTTTGTATAAGAAGATATGAAATGAGATATTAAAATCTTCATCTTAGTAATTTTTTTAAAATTGCCACTTGTCTATTAAAAAGGTTTTTATAATTTGAATGTGATATTTTTAATTGAAATGGCTATATGTGTAAAAGTACTTCTGTAGGAAAATCCAAAGTATTAAATAAAAATTGTATTAGCATAATTTATTATAAATTATTACATAAATAAATATATATATATATATATATATATATAAGAGTTTTTAGTTGTCTTTGTTGATATAAAAATTGGTTTTATCTGATCTTAAACATTACATAGAAAATGATTTTATTATGAAAATAAAATCATATTTATCTTTTCTTAAATTATTAATATTAGATATTAATTTTTATATTAGTTCTGTTACCAATTAAAAAAACGCATGAATAATTTCTAATTGTTATATTATATTGTTACAATCAAAAACTCTTATATATATATATATATATATAAACATAGGAATAATATCTAACAAACATATTTTAAAAAACTAAAAATATGGTTGTCATAAAAAATCCTTATCAAATTATTAATAAAAGTTTATTATTATTATTTTATTTAGAATATTTATGTATATTAAACTATATTCTTACATTAATAAGTAATCTTGTGTTTTAATAGTTTTTGATTTTTAAAAATTTTGTGTGATTTTTATACTTGTTTTTTAAAGAAGACATGTGATTATTGTGGTGCTAACAAATAATACAATCCACTGTTACTTGATCTTTTATGCAAATAGATAGAGTGTGTTAAAACTACAAATGAAATTTAATCAACCAATAACTTCAAAAAGTAATATTATTTTAAACACTTTTTTGATCCAATTCTTTCGTTCAAGAAAAAAAATCAAAAAAAATAAAAAGTATATTGAAACATGCAAATTGATAAAATTTTATATATGAGCAATTATAATTTGCATAAGAAAATAAGCATATAAAATTACATAACAACAATTTAATTAGAATCAATTGTTGTGATGTTATAAAATAATTAATTATATTTGTATATATATATATATATATATATATATACTTAAAAAAATTTATTAACTAAAAAAAGTTAAAAGTAAATTCGAAAGTATAGCTATTCAATAAATAAAATTTGAAAACTAAACATAAAAAGATATAAATAATAAAATAATAAAAACCAATGTTCAAAATCAAAATTTAAATTGTTTTATCTATTAATATATATATTTAATTTATTTTCTTGGATCTTTATATTAGAAAAAACGATATAATATATTATAAATAATAAATAAATAAAAATACATAAGAATACTACAATCATCATAAAACATATATTATTTAATTTAATTTACCTTTAAGATTAATCTGAAACAAAATTAATGATTATGTATAGAACCACTACTCATTTGTATAACAAATTATAATTCATTTGTATAACAAATGTTTATATGAATGTGTGTATTTATATATATATATATATATATATATATATATTTATAATATCTTGTAAGAATGGAAGAGTAGTTTTGAAGGTAGAGAAAACCATTCTCTACCTTAAACATGCCAGATATACCTACCCCAATAATTATAAAAATAACCGCATTAACAACTGCAACTGTAACCACACTAATAAATGCAACTATACCCATATTAATAATTGCATCAGTTGCGACCAATCACAACTTTCCTTCATCGTCCATGTCATATCCTTCATGGAACCATTTATCTATCAATTATATCACACATAAACACAGTGTAATATATACTTTGTTAAGCCTTCATTACACAGAGTCCATTAACGGTACAGTGTAGCTTCTTACTGATCTTTGGTAGCTACTGCACACAAACGCTACTCTCAACGCAAAATCTCACATCTAGAAGTTGCTTATTGTAGAGTCGCAATAGAAACTCGAAGACCGACAAGCAGAGGTTTCAAGCCAAGACAAGCAAACGCACGCCCAAGCGGCAGAAACAGTCCAGCCCAGCGTGTCCTCGATCCGACATCAGGATGGTCAGCAGCAGCAGCAGAATCCACCACAACGGTATCGATATTGCAGGGCTGAACTGGATTTAACAACACTTGCCACTCATGTAGATGCTACAAGTGTCTTTCCGCACAGAAACACCGAATAATCTAACTGTAGGAGCCGGAACAACTCTATCGACATTGTCTACAAAACACTGAAAGTTCTAGCTAATCGAGACAGTAGAGCACTCAACAAACCAAATGCAAGCGAAAGCGAACTGAACTACAAAGACAATGGATGGTTACCTGGTAGATGAACACAAACCCAGACGCAGGAACTGAATAACGGTCGAAAAGAGCGACCAATTGAGCTCAGGATGGGGGAACGGCACCCAAGAATCCGAGAGCAGATACTACCAAGCTGAGAACGTAACACTGCAGTGTGTGTTATATAATACAACACACGATTTCACTGCATTGCAACGCCGACCATTGCTATGTGAAAGAATAGTGTGTGTGTGTGTTGCAAGCAGATGATTCGAGCTTGCGGGTGGGCACGATGCTATTTATTGTCCATGAAGCCACAGTTCTGCGCCTTCTCGCATGCGAGGTTGCTCCAGCATCAGAGTTTTTACTATATATATATATATATATTAGCATTGGGGTTTCTTGTTTTGTTTGGGGAGTAACCTGATAAAGTAATGGGTTTTAAATGCATGTGGGTAGGTGAAAATTAATTGTTAAAGTGGGCTTGTTTTTTAAAATAGTATTACAGCAACAGCAACAAAATGAAAATAAAAAATTTGCTACTAATTTCTTGTAGAGTGAATAACACACAATGCGGTTGAAGTGCATGGGGTGTGGCTTTTGGTATTTGACTTGGACGTTGGAGAAATAAATTAATTTTTAAATTGGATGATATTTATTGAATTTTTACTAATCCAAGTATTGAATATACTCCACTTGTGTAAAAAATTAAAATAAAATGGATGAACTAATCAATGAATGGATGCATGAAGAAATAGATAGCATTTTGGATGAATACACATGGACAGACGCTACTATCTTTGAAATATAAAATATGTGTGTGTATAATTCATATTCAAAATAAAAATAAACATAAATATATTTTTTGCCACTTTGACATTTGTATTATGTGTTTTGCAATGATATCATGATAATACTGATTCTGATAGTGTGGATATTGTATAGCAATATGTTGTAATTAACAACTCCAACTTTCAAGTGAATCATTATACTTTTTTGAATGACGGAATATAAAAATACCAGATTATATAATATTTAAAAACTATAACTCTGATGTTGATTGGATATTAAATATTGAGGTTAAATCTAACAATACATTATGGAAGTTTTATCTCATGATTTGAGGTTTTGATTAAACTAAAAAAACCATCAGTTTCTTTATTCTTTCTTCTTTTGATAATTACTTTTGATATTAAATCGATAGAGGAAACGATCTTCTGTTTTTTTCTTTTCAGTTTAAATTAAGCACTTTTTAAAAAATTATATTTTAATTATATTTATTTTTAAATTTTTTTTTTCATTTATACATAGTCCATTTTTAGTTAATATTGCATGGGAAAAACATGATTTCAAAAAACATACTTTATCACAAATATATCAAAGTATATCTAACTATATGTATATGTATATAGTTGTAGTTATGAAAGTAAAACTATGCCAAGGATTTCATTCTGACATGTTGTTTGTAAATTATGCAGTTGATCATATTCTGTCCTTATCATCATAAATTATCTTGTAATTACCCTTATCATAACTTTTTCGTAAACATTATTGCATTTAGAAAGATATTGAAAACTTCACATGTTTTACTTTACATTCATTTGCACCGATTTTGAAAAAGACATCAACTTTTTTCTTTATATCTTCTCTGGGTTGGGAGAGGAGAGGATGACTTACAATCACATATTTTCAAAAACTAGACACACAATTACCAAATCCTTGTTGTAAACATTTTTCAACTTATGCAAAAAATTTGCATTTGTCCAAATACCTATATTTTACATAATGCATCCTTAAATTTGACTAGAATGCTTTTCCAACTTGGCTATCTGATGGAGATTCGGGCAGATATCCGGGCAGTTGTGGGTCACCAGTATTGATCCGCATGTCCCGTGCCCACGGGCAGGATTGCGCCTGCCCCATCCCAAACCCGTGATAAGTGCAGGAACCCTCGCCCATGATTTTTCTCGGTGCATCCCGACGACCCGTTATAAACGAAACCAATACAAAAACTCCACGTGGCAGAGATATAGTTCCCGGATTCGAACTCCAGTGCCAGCAGGCCCTTGATTCGACGACGGAGGGAACGAAGTCCGTCGGGCAGGGAGACGTGGACGGAGGACGAGAGAGGGAGCGAAAGAATCGCCAAAGGACTCCAAGAAGATGCTTCTATTCTGGAATATGGATGCCGTTCTCGTTGGGAGGGGGGGGGGTAGCTTCCGTATCACCAGCACTGGTGCAGGGAAGAGGGATATTAGTTTAGTTCACGTGGTCTGTGGATTACTGCAACTCCCCCTCACAGCAATCTTCTTCCCGAGTTGGAACTGCGTAAGAGGATTGTCAGGGATCTCGAAGGATCTGGTTTATTGCAAACGATGCAGAGAACGTAGTCAGGGGAGAGAAGTTGCGGCTGCGATGGTCTAGTCTACGACGAAGGGGGGGGGGGTGGGGAGAAGAATCCGGAGGTTCATTTGCAGCAAGGATCCAGTTTTATTCTCGTGCTACTTGGGTGCGGATTGTGGTCGGAGGAAGACTGGCGGAAGGACCTGGGGCTTGCTCGAGAGTTGAGTCACGAATATTGTGTGTGTGTAAATGCTTGATTGGTTTACTTTCTTGAATGCTGGGGATTAAGTATTTAGAACCCGGAAATAGTTTAATGATTTCAGGTGGCGTTGTGACGTGAATACCACGAGTCTGTCAATGATCGGATTTAGACGGGGTTACTCAGGAAGGAGAGTGGGTGGGGGGTAGGGAGTAAGTTAAATTCGATTGGATGCTGTTCGGGAGGAGCAACTTGACAAGGTCGGCTGAAGTAAGGGGGCTGAATATTGGGGACTTTTTTTCTTTTATCGCCTTCCCCCGATTCTCCTTACACAGTACTTCTAAAAGCCTCGTCGTGTAGTGTCGTAATGATATGTTGGTCTGCTTGAAACGGTTGTAAGGAGTGGCTTGTTGGGAGTACATAAAATGCCTGAGGTTATTTTTAGCGAGGGATTTTGATTTTGGATTTAGGGGACGAAGTTTGGGTGCTGGGTTTATGAGATTACGTGTGAGTGGTGTCACGAGACACCGCTTGACAAGGGGGGTCGGTGGAGCAGAAGCGGTCGTATTGAGGATTCTGTGTGAGATTATAAGAAGAGAGGGTGTTTCGTGAGTGCTCTGTTTCGTGGGTTGTTTGTTTGTAGTAGTAGTTGTTGTTGTTGGAGTGAGTTAGCCATGGCATCAAATCAACCTCCGAATCCATTTTCGCTCATTCGAGCGGCTTCCATCACCCCGGCGGCGCAGAGCAGCTTGCAATCGCTGCTCAGTCAAGGCTCGCAGGACTTGGCAGATTTCGTGTGGCCAGAGGATGAACGTCCGACTATTCCACACAACGATTATCGACGCGATAGGGAGCTCCCTGTCATCGACTTGTCAGGCTTGCAGGATGGGTCCGACGAGACGAAGTTGAAATTGGCGAAGCGGATTGCTGCTGCCTGCTCAGAGTGGGGGTTTTTTCAGCTCATAAACCATGGTATCCCCGTCGCTGACCTAGACCAGGCGCAGTTGCAAACCCGACTCTTCTTCGAGCTTCCCATGGAGTATAAGCAGCGTGCCATGAGTCTTGAGACTGCCAACGCGAATAATGTATATGGTTACGGATTGAACACTACCGGATACAAGTATGCAGGTCGCCCCTGGATCGAGCGATTTCAGTGTAGCTGGTCTCCGAAGTCCAATCTCCGCGAGCAGGCTCAGCGTTTACTCGATGGTCAAGCCTTTCACGATTTCCAAGCAGCTGTGGAATCCTTTTGCTCAGGAGCAGAGAAGCTGGCGAAGCTTACCCTGGAGTTGTGTGCTCTGGGGTTAGGCCTGGCTCCTGATACTTTTAGCCAACACATGAATCCCAGCCAATCGATTGCACGATTGAATTATTACCCCGCCTGTCCGACCCCTGATCTCACCCTTGGTTTGGGCGCGCACACTGATCCCTACACCCTCACTTTGTTACATCAATGTCAAGTGGGGGGATTACAAGTGTGTAAGGACGGAAAATGGATCACCGTTAAGCCTCGACGAGGCGCGTACGTTGTCAACGTCGGAGACAATCTCCAGGCATGGACCAATGGACGATTCAAGAGCGTGGAGCACAGAGCTGTCCTAAATGACAAAGTGTCACGGTTATCTCTAGTATTTTTTTATGCTCCTCCTCTAGACACCGTTGTATCAGCTCCTCAAGAGGTAATCCAAGCTGACGGCAAGCGACGCTACAAAAGCTTCACGTGGGGAGAGTATCTCGATTTCTTAAAGAGGCAGAATTTTGAGAAGGGCAAGAATGAGCGATGGGTCGAAGGCTTTGCACTTTGAGCCCAATGGCCTGCTCCGCTTGAATTTTGCGTAGGGGAGGACGATCCTTGTACACTTCTGGACTAGCTGCCACTCATAGGGCGAAGTGCAGCTCCTCTTACTTTCGGACCAGCTTGAGTGTGCCAAAGTGCACTTCGCTGCGATTTTGTCCCACGCACTTAAAAAATCCTCCTATGCACACATAGGCCTAGAAACGATTCTGACTACTGTAAAGTGAAGCATTTTACTTTGTGCACAAATTTTTCGGGGTCAAAATGTTTCCATGAACGATCTCATTCTTTCTCATCACATCCAGCTTCCTCCTTTCCTCTCCCGTCGGCCAGTGGGTCGACGATGTCTTCTTCCATCTCCTATTAACTACAGTTGTCCAAATTCAATCTTGCTTCCAATTCCGTCATCTTCTTTCATCTCCCACATTTGACTGCCCATCTTCTCCACGCCTCCAGTGGCCTCTGCGCTACTATTTTGCATGTAACCTTAGATTTCTGCAAGAGTTTGCCTGGTGTCATCCCTACTTATCTAGCTTAGATACTTTGTGGTCTGTAGAGATTCTTCGGAGTTCAGAATGACGATTACGTGCCAGAGCGACAGATCCTTCAGGATTCGAAGTAGTTTCTCTCTTCTACGTCGCATCTTTCTATATGTGGTCCGTCTCTCCACCAACTTACGTTCCTCTTACAGGCTTTAGAGGAATGGTAACCATGCACACGGAATGAGGTTGAGCACGGGATCAGTGTGTATGTATGCCAATCCCGATTGGCGGTTCTGTTAAATAATAACTTGTAACCGTTAAGAGAAGACTCTGGTTCTCGATGCGTTCGCTAGATTCACCTTACAGTTTCTCGAATTGCTCCCAAGCTTCCAATGTGCTGATTACGATTCCTGCAATGCACATGGGGACTAGCAAATGGACACCCCAGGATCTGACTTCTGCTGCAACAGCAAGAGCCCAGTCCATCGAGTTTCGTAGTCCCCAGCTGATGCTGCAGGCTCCTACGTCGATGACCCGCTTGTAACTGCAGGGTCGAAAACAATGTCTGGCACTGAAGAAAGGAAATGAGCCTGACGAAGTGAAGACTGGCGCTGCTTTGGAGACCATAGCTGCCGTGTCTGTGCACCCTCAGAACTACGCAGTCCATCAGGAGGTTGCACACAGTGTATTGATTCCAACATCTTGTCTTGTGACATTGGATCTGACAATAAACTTTCTATTAGAACCATAGAAGGAAGTTGTGCATGTGTTCTAACATGAAGCATCACTTCTGTCTTCAATAACCCAATGTCTGAAGAGAATATTGCTTCATTTCTTCAGAGGGTGCATTAAGAGAATCCTGATTGAATATATAGTTGCTGTATTATGTTTCTTAATTGCTTGATTCTTGTTGATGGTATGGAAGTATTGAGTTTGGCCCTGAGCTGCAGTAAGTCAATTGGTTGTTACCGTGTACTACTTTTTGAATGACTTCTTTGCTTTACATGTATTTGTTGCATGTAATATTTGAGTAGTAGTGATGTCATGCACAAAAACCTCAGTGGTAAATCTGTCTTAACTTGCTATGTTTATACTAATAATAATGATAAGGTGCATGCATTGTGTTTCAATTCTCAATAAAAATTCTGAATAATTGTAATCTTAACATTGCAATATCGTGATAATTATTCAAAGTGAATTTAATGTACATTTCGTACAAATATGACACATCACAGTATAAGTATATTTTCATTAAGAAAATAAACTATAAGATGCCAAAATTATTAATATTTAGAGAATATGTTAGATATATATATATAAAAAAAAAGTTGGTCATTTAACATATATGAATTGGTAAACCACTGGAAATTAGTCAACGTTGAATATAAAACATCTTGTGTACACATATTTCAAAGATTTTTTTGATAATTGCCAATAAAAAATATAATACATAGACATTTATAAAAATGGATAGAGTAAAGGTTGTTTGCAAATTTCAATGAAATAATTACATATGTTTTGTTTTCTATTATTTTATTATGTAATTTCAGTAAAAAAAAATTTCACTTGAAAGATTATTACTTTTATAAACTATATTTTATAAAAAAAATTGAGAAATTTGTGACTGTAATTTAATAAATGTACTTTTAAATTTACTTAAAGGTATAATTATTATTACTTAATATTAATATGAAGGAGTAAAAGTAATATTATATTTATAAAAAAAAAGTTATCTTTTACATGGATAAAGTAAAAACTTCTTTCAAAGTATGTACAAGATATGATTCATTTTCAAAAAATATTAGTTACTTTGATAAGATTTGATTAATTATTTATTAATATTATTTATTAATAATAAATCTATTTTAATGGTTTTTTATTTATTTTTATTTTTTTGTAATAATTAATTATTAAATTTGACCTATTTAAAAAGATGTAAATCCACATGATTGCATAATTATATTCAATCTATGAAATAAAATGCATAAATAAACTTAGTGGACAGCTAAATATCATTAAATGAATTTATTATAGTTTTTGCAAATAAACATTAAATCATGTTAATGTTGCAACTACACATATACAAACTAAAAAGTAAAAAAGATTCAAAAACTAAAATAAAAAGATCTAATATTTGCAATCCACATACCCAAGTTACACAAAATCTACAAAACATATCACTAACCTCAAATCAAAGAATAATAACAATAATCAACAGCAAAAAAAAATACATAGGGAAGGAACACAAAGTCTGGAGACTAGAAATGACCTCATAAACTCAACAAACTTGGAAAAATAAAAACTCTTCGATTCTTAATATAGATGGTGCCACGTCGGCTGCATAGAGTGCCCGGCGAGTTGCGCACAAGCGGAAGACGGAACAGGCGGCGTCATCACCTCCACCTCCATCTCGATCTCCCGCGTTGCAGCCTCCCCTTCAAGTCCACATGGACCTCGCCACTCAGTCCCAGGTGCTCATCGCATCCCAGCTGCACAGCATCTTCTCCATCCATGAATTCTGAACTTGCAGCCAACATTCTCGGGTCTGCGATGCTTGGCAACATCAACTTGTACACTGCTGCAGCTGAGTAGTGTCGGATTTTTGGCAGCTTGGAACGCGTTAGGGATCCGATTCTGGGAGCATCTTGACTTCTGGTTTGCAGGCGCAAGTGTGTAAACTTAACCCGCGGAGGGAGTTTTCTCTACGAGAAGAGATCTAAGATGAAACTTGATGCGAGTGTGGAGCCCCGGCGTGGCATCAAGGAACGAGAGCTGAGAGGTGGTCATCGAATCCGGGTCCTCATCTGGAGAATTGTGTGATGGGGTCCGACGAGGCGCCCACGTCCTGATAAAATATCTCAGGGAATGATCCTGAATGCTGCGAAGAGAAGTTGTGAGGAAGAGTCGGAAGGTGGTGTCATTCATGACAATTCCAGTTTCTGCCAGTTTCTTCAAATCTTGCACTTCTGTACGACTAGAGTAATGTCAAAAATGATGGATGAAGGCGATAACGCAGCACATTAAATTTCATCCTTGATTAATTTTTCTGTTTAGTAAGTGGATGTGTTAGACAAAAAAGCATGGTGAATGTCTGCGTCACACTCGGCAATAAGAACAACGTTTCATCTTACCTCTCATGTGGTGGCGGTGGAGGGAGTTACGGCATAGGCAGAGGTGGCGGTTATGGCAGGGGCCGTGCCTCTACCGGCAATGTATGATTAGTTATTCCCATTTGGTATGGGAATGTGCTGGGGCTGCCGCATTGGACATACGAAGACAATGCGCAGCAATTATGCTTTGAGACGCTTTCTCGGTTGGTGGGGTGTGTAGGTTGTGCATGTTAGCAGTAAGAATGTGGAAGGTCGTGTAGTGGATCGCGGATCTGTGGAACCGGCTTTTGGTTTGCTGTTCCAGAAAAAGAGGCAGAGGAGGAACGTGACAGTTGTAGAGCACCCTCGGCGAAGACGGGTCTCCGGGTTTGTGTCAGTGCTACGTTCTTCGCAGTACTCCGCTGTTGGGTCCGGCTCATAGCCAGGTAGGATGTGACCTGGGATAGGAGGTGGACCGAAAGCTTGGATTCCCTGCAATCCGTGCGAGGGTAGAACAGCTGTTGATGATACGTGAGCGGTCATCTAGGCTGTAGGTGGTTATGGTCAGAACGGTTTGGAGCGAGAGTTTTAATTCGCTACAAAATCTGAGATATGCTGCCAACCATGTTGTGGATAGTGAAGGTTGGGTTTGTAGATGGTCGGGTAGTCTAGGATGAACAGATTGACACCAGGCGTCAGGTTGACCCTCTCATGTCTATATTGCTTTGAGGTCTTCGGTGGCTGGAATCTGTTGATGGGAATAAACTGGAGCTTATCACTGCCCAACCTGTTCGTTAAGGTTTGTCGTCATCATGTTGAATATTGAGATGGTTCAATCTTGTTCACGAGTTGCATCTTGAGGTTGTTCAACACGGGCGTGGCGTACTCGCTGGATTGTTGTGTGTGCTGGAGTCCACGGGTGTTCAGATGCGATTTTGAGCTGCTTTTATCGCTAGGCTGTCTGCATATTGCACTATCTTATTACAGGCCTGGATACTTCGTGTTGCTTGAGTCGCTGTAGTTGTTGTTTACACGAAAACAATAGCCCTCCCGGGGATGGCCAGAGTTGCAACGGTGTAAGAGACGTCTCCGAGACATCTGCGAGTGTGCAATGCTGTAGTGCACAGCAGACAGTCGAGTGTTCTTACAAGCTTGTTGAATTGAATACTTGGTGTGCTCTAGAATTCTAGGAGTATCCTACCACAACGAACCAGAACAGATATCCAACAGTTGATCAAATGGGTATGATGAAGCGAAGAGTATGCAGTAAATTGCTGTTGCGCAAATTAGAACCTTGGGTTCATCTCCTACAACAAACTGTCAATGATGAGGTCTTGGAATCTCAAAGATTCATTTTCGTGAACTGTTGGTTGTGCAGATGTGTATCAATGTCCGCTTACTTGAAGCTTTGTTGTGGCAAATATCCAATGAAATACATTTCAACGATTTTCCAGTGAGTTTCGTGGCTGCTCTTGTGAACTTCATTCTGGTTATTGATCATTGTGACAAGGTGGAAGAAGCTAATTAATAGCTGCATTCAACAATATTACGTAAGCTAAAGGATGTAATAAAAATCACACAACTATCAAATGCTCAAACTTTATCACAAATCTGTGTCTAGAGATAAAAATGTTTGATGTCATCTTCAAAAGTGTACTAGTACACAACTTGGTTAGCACGATTCCAACTGTTGCGCATCAATGTATGCTTTCCAAGTACCACAAAATGCTCTTCGAATGCCTTTTGTTGAAGCCAGCAAAATCAAGCAAGTGAAGGAAGCTTGTTCTACCAACCATTGCCAATATTAGAAATAGAATTTCCATCGCACCAATGCAACACAAGAATAAATGCAGGAGAAAGGAAACAAACAACTTCCATCAGTCAGGTTCAAACGTTTTATACGTAGACATCAACCGATCCGAAACGAAAGCAACGTGTTTCCAGGTTCTACAGAATCCAGCCGTAGCCACGAACCGAGCGCCCTCCACCACAACATGAGGTCTAATCGTAGGTAGGACGAAGAAGATGCTGCTGCTGCTGTAGGGGAGGGATGGAGGGAGGGCATGGACGCTTTACTCATAACCTGCCTTCCAAAATTGTTGGAATGCACTTTGTGTGCTGTAATTAGAATAATGTGGATGGAGCAGTGAGCTGGACACGTTCGGCTGACGTTCTATAGATAGGCGAGGGCTCTGGGATGGGGAGGGGGAAGGGCGGGAAGTGAAAAGGGCAATGCCAAGGGGAAGGAGAATCAAAGGGAAAGGAAAAAGGAGGGAGGTTCCATGTCCAAGGGCCGTTGTTTGATGGAGGCCGAAGGAGAAGCCATCGGCCTCACCTCGCTCAGTGCTGCTGCTGTTGCTTCGCATCGTCATTCAGCATTTGCGCCATCGTCTCCTCCACCATCGCTGAATGCTGCGCTCGTCTTGTGAATTCTCGGCGTTCGCTGTCCCTGTTACCACTTCCGAGTAGGAGAATTTGAGGGGCTAACTGTGTCGTGATGGCCATCGACGTAGGCTGACTGTCGCTCGTTCCCCTCACTTCGACGAGTGGTTTTCTCATTTTCATTGTGGACTGGGACAGAAGTCGATACTCACTTGTTGAGTCTTCTCATTTGGCAGCGGAAAGCGCGTGAAAGGACTTTCGGGTTCTGGCGAAGGCGCTTCAGGCGGAGGGCCTGTAGAGCAAGGCATCAGTAATAAAGTGCAGCAACAGGGGGTTCACCTCAGCACCACATCAATCAGCAGCAGCAGCAGCAGCAGCAGCAGCAAGGTGAATGCCTGTATAGTTTGTAGCTACCCATGGCATGCGTCATCTTCATCCTGCCCATGTCTCAGGTTTGTTTGGTCACATTTTTTGGAAGCTTTTGCGGGTAGGTGCATGTGGGTCTCACTGCATGAATGTAGGTAGACCTTCGGGACAGATCAGCAAGGCACGGATGAATGATCGCGTCAAAGCTGTGTACCCACTCGAGGTATTTAGATCCTGTTAATTTTTGCAGTGGGCTGTAGGTTCTGATTAGAAATTCTGGTGACGCTCTACCAACTGATGTTTGTTTGGATCGTAGCAACAGGGGTGCGCCAAGGAGTGGGATTTGCAGATGCAAATCAACACTCACACATAGGAGCTCCACAATTAAATGCAGAGTCCAAGGGTCCAATGCCTGCAAGAGCCTCAGGAAATGCTGGGTGGGGAGCCTAGGTCGTCGGTAAGCAGTTTCCGACTGCTAAACCACCTGCTCCTCCGGCTAGCCTAGCCTCTAGCTCTGGAGCCGACAAACCCTCTAGTGAAGCGGCCGCCGTCAGTGTGTGTGTGTGTGTCTCTCTCTCTCTCTCTCTCTCTCTCTCTCTCTTTCTCGCTGGTTTTTGCGAGCACGGTGGTTTAATTGAGGCGGGCTGCGAGTAGAGTCGGCTAGTCCACCAACCCTTACGTTGAGGTTGTTTCTGTATGAAGGAATAGCTCCCATCGTGGCAGATACTGGTTTCACAGCTCTATGTCTAATTTATCTCGGTTTCCTGTGTAGCTGCACTACCACCAGTTTTGTAACCGTCGCAAAATCCCTTCCCCTTCCAGTTCGGAAGCTTCGAGCCTAGTGGTTTTGGTGGTGTTTCAGCAAATGGAAAATCCTCTGCAACGCCAGTAAGCATTTTGAGCCTTTTCCATGGTTTTCTCTAGTTTCGCAAGCATAGGTTTCCATGTCGGAATTTTGTCGTCTGAGCCACAGCGATGATGAAGTCTTAACAGTGTACTTGGTGTAGGTGTATCAAACTCATCGCTAATCCAATTTAGGGTTGAGGTTAGCAGGGTTCACATGCATGAATTTTGTCGTTCTATTCCTGGATACTGCTAATGGGGTGGGGTGCTGAGGATGCGCTGGTGTGCTCTGTGCACAGTATCCATTGCGTACGAACTCTGCTCCACCAAATCTTGACGAGCAAAGGCGTGAACAGGTTAGTGTGCCGTCGCTTTTCACTTGTGAGGGTTGTAATTTGGGCGTTACTGTGGTGACGATCTTTTTCTTAGACCCAAACACGGCGAATCGCCCAATGCGGATGTCGCAAGTTCGACCTCTTTGGTTTCTCTTCTCAGACTTTGTGGATTGAAACAGTGAGGTTGTAGGAATGCTTTAGGGAACTCTTTTGGAAAAACTACATCTAGAATCGGATTCATGATTAAAAGAAGTATGGCACCTTGAGTTCTTTTGGCGTTTTCTGTGACCTCTGAGGTCACTTCGTACCTCTCATGTGTCACGGTGCGGATCGAACTTACCTGTCTTTGTATCTTGAAACTTGTCGTAAGCATGCTTGGTAAGTTGTGAGCTCCTTAGGCGCGTTTTGAGCTCAAGCCGTTGCCAAGCACACGCGTTTCGGCACCTGGGCAGCAGCAGGATGCGCAGGTAGGCTGGGTGCCTCAACGAGGATAATGCTTGTTGGTAGTAGCCTGTAGAACCTGCATCAATGTAGCAGGTTACGTGGATGTGGTTGTTGCCTAGTGCTGGAATTTGACGGTTCATTGACACTAGTAAATGACCGCATGGTTTAAAGGTCCTGTTTCATTTGTTATCTCTTCAGTAGAAGTGGACCCTTCATTGTGTCAGGCGGTGTTGCTCTTTGCATACAGTGAGTTTTAAAGCTGGAGTCTAGGTTACTGGTCGTGCTGTACTCGCGGAGGCAGAACTTTGCGGTGTGGTGCTGCATTGGCCAACATAATGAGCGATCTTGCTCAGCATTGATATGGAGTTGTAGATTGGGCTAGGATGTTTTTTCGTACTTCTTGTCTCTAACTTGGCGTTATGGGGACAGGTGGCCACAAGAAATGTGGACAGTGGAATGGAGCAGCCTGTGCCAGTAGGGGCGCCGCACATACAAACCCCCACGAGTTCTCAGGGACCGGTATCGATCGCTCCGACATCCCAAGCTCCTCCGCCCCAGCAGTTTGTCAAACTCTGCAGTACCCTCAACATCCACAGGCCCACAACTTGCACATGCCATCGCCGCACATGCTCCAGATATTGACGCGAACTCCATCTCAATGTTGCGTCTAGGTGAACATGATCTCCCTAAACTGCGATCTGGGCTATCAGTCTGGTTGGGTGGAAGATGAGGAAGGGGACGATGCTCGTACACAAGGTAGTGGACGGCCCAACTAGTGGTGGAGAGCAGGACAATTCCAATCGTGAATCCACACACTCACGAGGAGCTGAAAATTGATGTGTTTAAGGACAGCGTAGACAGTGTACCTCCATTTAGTCTTGGGGCTGCAGGTAGGGTTCCCGGTAACAGTCCTATGCATCATCCGAGAGCCCCCGTAGGATACAGCACCCCCACACATCCCTTATATTATCACTCCCAACCTCCTCAGATGTACCAGCCAAGCACTCCCATGACAGGTACCTTTGCCGGAGCACCTCTTTCTAGTTCTCCGCCTGTAAGATGCACTTTTAATCCTCCCCATCCTGGACAAGGTGTGCATCCAGGGACTTTTGCGCATGTGGGAACTACTCCAGTGCTACCTGGTGCTCCAAAAGTTGCCCCCCTACTAGCGTCCATGCCTCTGCTAGGGACAGCAAACCCAGGTCCCAGTCCAGGGGAAGTCTTGAGAACACCTCCTGTGTCACCGCTTATTGTGATGGGGCCCTCTTCACCAGTGGCTGCGCTAGGAATGCCTGCTGTAATTTCCAATTTCTATACCAATCCCGCCTTCGCTTGGGATGAACCTCCTAACTGTGTCCAACCGGAGACCACCTAGTCCGACTCTTCCTGCAGTGTCCCCTCCTGCGCCGCTGACCCCGAGCTCTGTGTTTCCCTCACCGAACGCACTAATTGGATTCAAGTTTGGCGATGTGGAAGCATCGGGTTGCAACCCGGTTGCAACAAGTGAAGCGAGTAGCGAAGGGTCACTAAACGGTGCAAATAGGAATGCACCCGCAAGGGCAGAACCTACCAATGTCAGCGCTGGTTCCCCAAATATGAGTGTCGTAGCCAGCCTAACCTCTCCTTGGGCTTCAGCCTCTGTTGTGAATCGACCAACTCTTACTGTCATTCCTCCTAAGCCGGGTTCAGGCTCTTCAATTGCAATTGGTGTCAGTCCAAAAATTAAGACTCCTCCTGGCACAGGCGGTGCAGGAACATTCGGAGAGAAAGTAAAAGAGACGCTGTGAAGACATCTGGAAACCCAAATCCGAGGAAAAACAGCAAGAAGGACAGACAGACAGACAGACAGCGGCAGCAGCAGCAGCAGCAGCCGTAGGTTCATGCAGTAAATCTGCCTGTCTTCGAAGGTGAGAAGACTTCAGACCAGCTTGTTTCACCAGGTTCAGCCATTCCTGGCGGCCATAGATCCGGCTTGCAAAGAACTCAATCTGGAGGTCTGGGTAATAGTGCGGTCGACACGCCTGCGACGGGTTTGGGCAGTAAGCCGGAAGAGTCCATGTTGGCCAATACGAACCCTGGTAGCGAAATCTCAGTTCCAGGTATGTGGCTGCAATCAAGGCGGTCGTCTAAGTTAGAGTCAGGTGCGGCTGCAGGTCTGAGGTTCACGACATCGCCTTTAGACCTTTGCCTAAACAGGCCACGACTCCGGTACATGATCTGTCGTTGTGCTTACGATTTTGGACGTACAGTTGATCGTATTCATTCAAAGGCCTTAAATCAAGCTGATATCTGTTGGTGGTTTTGTCCTTGTACAGATTCAGCCTCAGAGAAAGCGGAGTCTCAAGCCATAAGAGGGATTGTTGCGAGCAAAGATGAGGTTGAGTCCGTTACTGTGCAGTCTCTTCCTGAAAGGAGCAAGGGAGCAACGCATCTGAAGCCCAAAACCTCTCTAAAGACAGATGCATCGGTATTGAACTTAGAGGGGTCCACTGCTTCCACTGGTCTTCCTTCATTGCTTGCTGACGACGAACCTACGGGGCCTCAGGCAGAAGAGTTGGGAGCTTTAGAAGGCGGTGTTCCTCGAGATATGAAATTTGCTGCAAACTCTCCTGCAGCTAGCTCAAGTTCCGATCAGGAGCTGGTGAAAGTTGAGGTGAAAAGCGTTGAAGTAGAACCTGACACTGTTGAGTCTGAGCCTACAATCACTGAGGTCGCTGCTTTGCCGATTCAAAACGAGGATGTGGTTAGAGATTCGGAGCCTGCGGTGGCTGACATACATCAGGAGAATGCGGGGATTGTTGAGCAGGTTAGTTCCCCATCGTTGGAGGCTGGTCATGTGATGACCGGTAAATCCGCAGAAGACTTGGCTTCTCATATGTCAGACGTAGAGAAAGAGATATCCATTGTAGATGACTCACCCACAGTAGCACATTCAGAAGCAGATGCTGGGAGCGAGGAAGTAGCACACGAGGAAATGGATGACTTAGTAGCTGACGTAGGGTCAGTGGAGAAGGGTGTCGTAGCAGTTAAACAGGTTGCTAAGAGCGAACGGATTTCTGAGGTAATTCTTGAAAGTCTTTCACATGTAGACCTGGATACATTCGAGTCCAAGGACAAGTTGGTACCTTCGCAACAGAACTCTGCAGCTCCTTCGGACTCAACCGAAGAAACTCCACAGGCTGTTGAAGATGCTGCTGCAGAAGAGGTTGTACAGCCGTATTCCTCATCGGTCGACACGGTAGCATCCGCCGCTGAGGGGGTGCAGATTAGGGATTCATCAGGGCCGATGGAGAGGTCTGGGGGTTCCGCTGAGAATGGAAGCGAGAATTCGAGGCCGTTGGAACATGCGGACTCTACGGTAAGAAATTCATGTAAACCCGAAGAGAATGCTGCATCGGTAGTCGAAGAATCTGGATCCGACGTCGAGGTTGCTCCGCTGTTGAGTAGAACTCGGCCCCAGACGTAAGGGAGGCTGCGAACATACTTGAAAACGAAACAGATGCAGTGGAATCAGCAACCATTGGGAATCCAGCTACTGGTCAGCAGGGTTTTAAAGTGAATAGGAAGGAGAACAAGAAAGAGTTCCTTGCACGGGCAGATGCAACTGGTAACACGGCGGATCTTTACAATGCATACGAGGCACCCGAAGAGAAGAAATCAGTGGAAGTGAAGCGAGCTGAGGTTTCTGGTGCGAGTTCTTCAGGTAATGATGTGAAGGATTCTGTTGTGGCATCAGATAAGCCTTTGGTAAATGAAGTGGATGACTGGGAAGATGCTGCCAAATTACCGACTCCAGCCATATCGGTTGCTCAGCCTGTGGGTACTAATGGCAGGAAATATTCGCGTGATTTTCTAATGACTTTCAAGGACCAGAATAGGGAATTTCCTTCCAACTTTGAAATCAGGCACGACGTCATTGAACTTTTAGTGGACAAGGACAAACTCTCCAGCGATGGAATGACCAGCCCTGCGCGAAGTCTGAACCGGCAACCCAGTGGCGGGGTGCAACGACTCGAGAGAAGAGGAAGTGGCATACAACATAGACTGGTCCCGTTTCCAGGAAGGAATTTACCTGGGGATGCACGTATGGGCATGGACATGCAAGGTGGATACTGGCCCGGACAGAGTATGCAATCTGGTTTGATATCGCAATCGCCGCAACAATGGCTCGGAATGGCAGGCCAGCCCGGGTTTTTAGTTTTGATTCAGCGAGGACCCGTCGGCATGCCACCAGGACATTTCGCGACACCCAGTCCGCCTGCCCGCAGCCCGAATGGAGTGGACGCAGACAGGTGGCTTCGGCAACCAATGTCAGGAGGAGCAAGCGAAGCAGAGAAAATCACTTTCAAGCGTGTGTTGTTGAACAAATGTCAAGAAGAATTTGAGCGTGGGGAGAGAGCAAGAAGAACACTTCGAAACAAAGATGACACTTGAAGAGAGGGAGCGGAAACGTCTGAAGGCTCGCAGGCGAATGTTGGGAAATATTCGTTTCATTGGAGAACTTTACAAGAAAAGCATGTTGACCGAGAGGATCATGCACGAATGCATCATTGTTTCGTTTATTGTTGATCTTTTGGCTAGTCTTGCTGCATAGGAACAGGCTTCCATGATACGAAGTACGTGTTTTCTGAACAGGACCGTCCATGGGAGAAATGCGAAGGGCGCCGTCTCCACAGGGGGGAATGCGTACTGGGAGCGGGCTCGTTCAGGATGTTAGGATGGAGGATAGATCCCTTACGATGGATGCTCGACCTGTCCCAACGCCCCTGTCTCAGAGAGGTGCTGATGAAGGCAACATCACTTTAGGTCCACAAGGTGGGCTCGGCAGGATGGGGCTCCGCCGACAGTCGTTGAGTACTGGGCGCAGTGCGTTATCGGATGCGGCACCTATGTCGGGTCCTGAGATGCGTCGGATAGAGTCGGGTCCTGCTTTTTGGAATGTACAAGATAGATCACATTCTGTTAGTCGTGATGAACTTCCGATGCGACTGTCCAGTGCGGAAAGGCCTAGATCAGCTGAAAGGCCCATCCTGGAAAGACCGGTGGGAGCTGGCAGGTTGAGCCTAGACTTGCGAATCATGCCGGAGCAGCAAAGAGTAGTGGAAAGATCTAATTCATTGAAAGCATCTCCCAGCACTTTCCAGCCGCACCGGGCGGGTGTCAGGTCGCCCATCTTCTGCGCCGTCCACTTTGAGTGAGGACGAACTTAGGAAGAAATGGGAATCGACCACATGTGAATACTACAGGTGAGCCATTCTGAAGGCGCACCTTTGGCTTCGGGCTGGTGATCTGTGCTTTGGATGTGTGAACTAAACTTGATGGTAGCTTGACAATTTTCGAAGACTGGTTGTTACAAGTTTGATGTCCATTTTTAGTCATGTCGTGTAGGCGCCGACGTCCGTTGTTGCGTTAAAGTGTAGAGGTGGTTTCGATCACTACAATGTACTAGGTTGTCAGGAGCTCTATAGGATCTATTTACAGGATGTGCAACAGGGGTGCAGCGTGGCAGACCTAAAGGAGGCGGCATTGTGCGTGGAGGAGCTGAAAGCTTTCAAGCACTATCCTGAAATGGTGTATACTTGGCTGTCGGAATCGTTTGAGAAGAAGACAGAGAAAGAGATCTGCTCGTAAAGTTGCTTCTGTATCTTCACAGAATAAACCCTCCCCTTCTGTCGCATGATCAGATCAAAAATGGGTATGCCTTCGTGGTTTGGTTTTGGAATAATCTGTTGGTTGTTGTTTAGTTCTGTCTTTGAGAACATTCACTCTGTTGTGTCGTAGTCATGTTACTCCTACTTCACGTAGCGTCGATTGCATATGACGTTGTTAGTTCTTTTTTGGGATGCAGGATTGACCGCGTGCTGGCAAGATTCACAGACACTGTAGTGGATGTACCAAAAGCTCCAGAATTCTTGGGAGTCCTGTTAGGTAAATTAGTCTGTGCTGGAGTGCTTACTTTGTGTGAAGTTGGCAACTTATTACAAGTGGCTGGTGAAAATGGAGAAGTTAGAGAGGAGGGTTTTGCCTTACCTATTTTTGGTGCTGTATTGGACGCCTATCGAGAGAGAAAGGCGAAGAGCAGATGGTTGATGCTTACAAGAGCTCAGGTCTTGTTGTGGAGAGCTTTGTGTCGCCCTTTGAGACGAACAGAGCAACCGCGGTGGAGGAGTTTCTGGAAAGGAACAACATGCAGAAACTGCATCCGGTGAGAGAAATGTTGCTCCTTTTCGTGCCAAAACCTGATTAGTATTCGGTATGACGCAGTGACAGCCAGGTCATCGGAATATTGAGTTTTATGAGGTTGGTCGAAGTCAACCTAATCAATCAGCTGGTTTATTTTGACTGCAACATGGAGCTGACGTTTTCTTTTCCTGCACGTAATCAGATGTTGCCTGTGGAGAGGCATATTAGAGATTCGCAGAGCCAGTAACAGATATTGTCAAATGGATCGAGGTAATTTGACTAGACCTCATTTCGGTTTCAAGTAATTTTCGTCAGTTAGTAATCGCTTCCTTGCGGTCTTCGTAGTAAGTGTGTGTCACTTAACTTCTTCGTTCACTTTGGTCACCACCCAAAAGCAGGGTTGAAATCGTGAATTGAGGGGGGCGAAGAAAAACGGGGCACATGATTTATTAGTTTCCATGTTCCACCGCTTCAACGCGTGTACCTGGGAGTAGTACATCGTCACGCTGTTCTCTTTAATCCGTTCACACGATCACAAAATACAATCCTGAAGTCCAAAAGCCATGAAAAGCTCAGCCGCTGAAGTTTGGCCGTTACGAACAGAATCGTCTTGAAGCTCAACATCGACATTGTGAACGTCCTTGCGACGCAAAATGCCATGTGTCAAATCAATTGCTCGGATGGATTGCATCGCCTGTGATAAAGGCGTTCAAGGCAAGCATAGCACACAAAAAAGTCACAAATGCAAATCAGATCGTTGAAGCGATCGTAGAGACTTTTTTGTGTGCTATGCTTGCCTTGAACGGATCCTTGTGTTGTTCACTTGTGTGAATCCTTCTCTTCCTCGGGGTTCCCCGCATTTCCCAGCTTGAATGACACTGGAGAATGGAATGTCAAATAATGTGTCGGTTTTTAGTGTCGGGTTATGTAAAAATCAGCGTGGGAATGCACTGGTTGTGAAAAGATTTTATTTTACTTTAAAATTGGATTTACAACTCAAAACAATGCATAAGTTGTTTAAAAACACCTTTTTGATATCTTTGAACAATTTAAATAAACTTCCAATTATCTTAAATTTATTCTATCAACTTTAGAAAAACCTTAAATATATTTTATCACTCTAATCAACTCTAAATAAATTTTAAATAATTCTTAATAATGATAAATAATTTCTAAAGAAATCTTAATGAAATTTTAGTCAAATTATATTCAAATTTTGACAAATTTTAATCAAATTTTAATATAATCTTAACAAAATTTTAATCAAACCATAGTTAATTCTTAACAAATCTTAAATAAATTCTAATTGAATTCTAATCAAATCTTAAATAAATTTTAACAAATTTTAATCAAATTTTAATAAAATCTTAATCAAACCCTAGTCAAATTCTAATAAATCTTAATGCAATTCTAATCAAATTCTAATCAAATCTTAACAACTTTTAAATAAATCTTTATCAAATCTTAATAAATTTTAATGCAATTCTAATCAAATTCTAATAAATTCCAAATAAATTTTAATTAAATTATAATCAAATCTTAAGTAAATTTTAATAAAATTCTAATTATATTTTAATCAAATACTTATAATATTTTAATCAAATTCTAAATAAATTTTAATAAATTTTAATGAAATCTTAATCAAATCCTAGTAAAATTTTAATCAAATCTTAGTTAAATTTTAATCAATCTTAATCAAATCTTATGGTAGATTTAAATTTTAATAATTATTAAATTAATTATTAATCTTAATTAAAAAAATTCACACTTTTTAATTTATTAATTGATAATAAGTACACAAAATCTATAAAAAAAATTAAACTTATAGATTGGAAAAAAAAGCTCTTAATCCACTTAGGTATTAATTGTCATTCTTTTCCAATCTTGATATCAATCTTCTAATGTCAATAACTTCTTTTTGTACTATTTACTTACTAAAATTTTTCAAAATGTGAAACCATTTTATTTTTCAAAAACCAAAATCATCTAAATAGAACCTTGACTTTGCATAGCTTTCACAAAGTCATTACAAATTTTAAAACTTTAAAACCAATGCTTAAAAAAATCTTATCAAGTCTTCTCTCTAACTCCATTGTCCAATCAATAAAAGAATCTCCTATCTGCCATAGACACACAGTTTTATGCCTTGGGATTTGGTTTTGATACTAGTCTACAACTAACTCTCTCCAAGTATCAATTTTAGATTTTCTTAGATAATTTTTATTAAAAATTATTCTTTATTTTGATCTAAAAATACTTATAATAGTATTTTTACTAATCTATCTTATTTTATCTTGTTAATGGTCCTACAAAGTAAGTAGAAGTTTTTTTTAATAAAAAAGTAATATTAATATTAAATTATTTTATTACCTCTCTATCTTTTATCTATATTTTTAAAAATAATTTCTAATTATATTTCTAATTAAATTTTTTTATAATATAGTCTTCTTTTTTTTTCTTTTTTTTCTTTTTTTCTTTTTTTTCCATCCAATAATCATCTTATAATACAACATCCACATCCCTTGAATTTGTATATCTTCTAAAGTGTGCTAATTATTCTTCAATATATTGATATAGGATATTCTTTATCTTGGTTAATTTCTTGATCTTCAATTTATTCTTCTATTTTTATTTTAATATTATTTAATAGATTTTATTTTTTATAAAAATAAGTATATTTATTTCTTTGTCTAATAATTTTATTTTCTTGCTTATTATAGATATCTTCAATTCCGTACCATCTAGTTTTCATAACAAATATATGATATCATTATAGACTTTCTTTACAGTATATGGTCCAAACTAACATTTAAAAAAAAATTGTAAAGTATTATGTTGGTTATTCAAACTATTATCATAGATCAAGATTCAATCACCTACTTCAATTATTTTAATTTATAGTCAATGTTTTCTATCAAATCTTTCTTTATTCTTTTTCTTTACTTCTTTTAATCTCTCTATAGTTGCTTCAATATTGTTAGATCTTTTTTTTAATTTTTAAATTTATAATGCTAAAAGTTCTTTTCTATTATAATCATCCTTTAAAGGCAATATTCTTTCTATTAGCATTACTAACTTTTTGTCCATATATTAATTCAAAAGGCATATAATCTATCATTGAATTATAAATTTTATGGTCTATCCATAATATAAATGGTAGTAGTCTAGGCCATTCATGTACTTTGCCATTGCATGCTTTTACTAATGCTTTAACAATAGGTGAATGTTCATGGTCACTCTTTCTATTACCATCTGGATTATATGCTTTTGTTAAAGAAAGTTTAATTTATATTCTTCTAAAGAGTTATCATATTTTTTTATATCCAATTTATTTCTATTTATAGATTTTTAAAAATACAATCATAATAATAAATAATATCTTTCAAAAAAAATCAACATACATCTTCAATATTTTTTTCTTTAATGCTTGTTCTTCAATTATATTTGATAAATCTTCTTATAGAAGTATCAAATATTTTATTTGTCCAAGTCCTATAGACATTACTACTAAATCCACCATCCACTTATAATGTAGTGCTAAACAATATATTAGATGTAATCCATTTCAATGCTAAATATTAGAATAAAGTTGATAAATCTCACATAAATTTAGTCACATCTTTATACATGCCTTTCCACCAATATCTCTCCTTCAATTTAATAAAAATTGCTCAAATTCCTCTATACCGTCCCCACCAAATTATTCTCATGGAATTCCTTCATAATCTTTTGTTGAACTTCTAAACTATATATTATCCTTTGTGGTGCTTATCTTGTCTATTTTGAATGCTTTCATAAATATCCATCACGTAAAAAATATCTATAGGTCTTTCTATAGATTTTCTTAAATTCTTAATCTATTCAACTCTCTTGTCGCTTTAATGTGCTTAGGTACTTCCCAATATTTATCTATTTATTTTCATATAAATCTTTTAAAAATAATTCTAATGGTGTTTTCAAATATAGACCATCTTTTTTTAATAATGCATTAGAATAAAAATTTCCACCTACATCTTCCAAATCAATTACATCTCTATCATCATAATATCTTGCTCATAATAATATATTTACAATTGAATTATCTTTTTTTATAATATACTTAAACTCTAGATTCATGGATTTAATATAAGTTATCCATTAATATAACAGTATTTAGAATAGAATAACTTGTAATTATATCCAATAAAGATAGATAATCCATTTTTTATAATTACTAGTATATCAATCAAGTATTATTTTTTATTTTTTATAATAATTACTATATTCCATAATTTTATTTTGATTTATGCATATGTCTTTTGTCTAGCATTAAAAATCCTTACTCCAAATCTTATTATATATCTATTTCCATATTCATCATCTTATCCAATTATACAACCTATTTCAATTAGATTAGTATCAGTTGTTAAAATTATAAGCCTTTCTCATTCATAATTCACTTTCTTCAAAGTTGGAGGTAAAAAAAGAAGTACTTTTAACTTTTTCATAACTTTATTTTATTCTTCTTTCTATTGAAATTTTTGGTTTTTGGTTTTTAGTTTTTGGTTTTTTTTTTTTTCAACAACTTATATAATGGATTTGCCACATATGCAAAATGTGGTATTTATATATGATAGAAAATATATGCTCCTAAAAACCTTCTAACTTTTCTTATATTTACACATTTTTTTATTTTTTAAATAATATTAATTTTTTCAATACTTGGTTTATATCCATATGATCTACACATGTATTAAACAATAAGAATCTCATTTATTTCAAATATATAATTTATTCTTAACAAAATCAAATGTACTTCTTTCAACCTTAAAAAAACCTTCTCACAATTTGTAATATGATTTGCAATAAATCTATGACACCCTCTTTGATCCAATGTCTAATCTTTTTTTTCTTCTATACATCATGTAATTAAAATATTATCTAAGAATAGAATAGAATTTTTTGGTATAAAATCTTTCAATACTTTATTTATACCATTCATCATATGAATTATTAAATTAATAGTTCTTTGAGACAATGTACATATTTTTATTAAATCCAATAGAATCTTCATAGTAGTTAAATTTTTACTTTGTAATGTCACAATACTTGTATCAACACATCCAATTTCATGTGACTTAAATAAAAATGCCTTCTCATATTGTGAAAGAATGTCTTTAAAATGTTTTTCCTCACATTTTATTAAAAATCCTTCACATCTAATTTTTAATCTATCTAATGTAGCATCTATAAATTTATATCCTATCTTCTTAAATTCCCTTAAATTTGTTTGCATAGATGATCCACTCACCTTTACTTCACAATCGGATGGTAGTAGTAAAGCCACTAATTTAATCTCATTTATCATTGATCTATACTTAATTTCAATTCATACATCTTGGCTATTTAAATTTTTTATAAATTTTTTAACTTCATCATAATATTCTTTAAAATACGCATTAATAATTCTATTTCTTTTATATCATCTACATTTCAATAGATAATCTAATTCTCTCATAACATCTATAAAACCTACTTCTTGAAATGTTCTTGAAATAAATTCATCATCAATAAATTCTCTATTTTCTTTTAAATTTTGTTCAATATTTTTAATATAATACTTGTCTATCTTTTTTTATTTTTTTAATAATTTTAAATAATAATAAATAATATTATATTAATCCAATAAGTCCATTAGATAATATCTTTTTTTTAAAATTAAGTGAAGTTATTTTTTTACTTAAACCATTGTAATCTTGCCTTACAATGGTGTGCGGTAAAAAATCTCAAGGTCTTTAAAATCTCTAAATTTTTTATTTATTTTTAATAATGGATTTTTAAAAAATTATTCCAATTTTTTTTATAATTTATATAAATAATTAATAATTACACCACTTTCTTTTTATATTAGTTTCTTATCTTTGCATAGGTTGAACCATTGTTCATAATCTTTATCTCCATTTGTATAGCAATAATATATGGTTATTCCAATATAATAGAATATATAGATAAACCTTGCACAAAAAAATTTTATTCATAAATAACATCTCCTATCATCACCTTGAAATTTGGACAAGCTCCATACAAATCTTCTTTTGAATTATTTGCTAATCTTATCATCTACTTATGCTTAATATCAATAGGTCATTTTCTTCTTCCATATAATTTTTTCGATATCAAATTAATTTCAGAACCATGATTCATTAATGTTACAATTGGTTTTTTTAATTTTTCCAATTTTATCAAAGTTTCCATAGTAGCACTTGTCTAATGATTTCAAGAATAATGATTAGAGGATTGAATCACATCATTTTTTTAAAGTAAATTTGACTCGTGAAACATCTCTAAAAATTTGTATTTTAACTTTTTTATTTTCATTATTTTCTATTGTGCTTGTAGTCCTTTTTATACATTTTCTCTCTTTATAGTCTTTTTTGATGGCTTTTCATTATTTTTATCTTCTTTTTTTTTTCTTTTTTTTTTTTCTTCTATAAATATTTCATAATAACTCCTTGTAATGTATGCATAAACTAATAATCCATCTATTGAATTATTTTGCCTAATAATTTGCCAAATATTATTGCCAACATGTTTTAAATCATCTTTAGTAAATTTTTCCTTTTTAGCATAATTCATTGTATTTAACCACAAAGAACTACATTCTCTTGGAAATTCAAGATTTATACTTAGCCATTTATTTGAAATTGCTTCTATTCAATATACTGATGCTTCATTACTTGAAATTGTATGTATTTTAAAAGCATCTCCTACAAGCACCTTCATCCTTCTTTTATCAAAGATTTTTTTTAATTTTTTTCTACTTTTTTTTAAATATATCATTCCATCTTTAAAAAAATAATTTTTTTTATGTAGTACCTTTGTAAAATCTTTATATTCTCTTTTTGAATGACCTATACTATCACACCACATGCATCTATATACTATATCTTCTATTGACCTTGATTTTTGTCTTATTGATATTCTTGATAATTGATCCTTCTCTTCAAGTTTTAAAATTTTTATTTAAAGATCTTTCATCCCATGTATGATTTCATCAATATCCATTTCTTCTTTCTTTGATATATCCATTGGAGGTTGAATAATAAATATAGGTTGTGTAGTAGGTATTTTTATCTTAGATGCTTATATTGATCTTTGAATATCAATTCTATCTTTTTTTTAATTTTTTTTATAAGCAATTTTACTACTTCTTCTACTTCATTTCAATTTTTTATTAATCCTTCATCTTCTTCTTTATCTTCAAGCAAAACTTTCAACTTCTCTTATAACTTTCTATTAATTGTTTAAAGAAAGAACTCCACTTTTCTTAGTTCCAATATTTTTCTTTCCTTCTTTGATAAATAAGAATATTGCCTTTCAAACTTCTTCAACAATTTTATAGCTTAAAGATCCTTTTTAGGCTGTTTAATCCATTCAAAAAATAACTTCTTTGTAATTCAATCACTATCTTCTAAAAAATATTCATCTTTTAATGCTTGAAAAAAAAAATTCTATGAACTTCCAAAATATCCTATAATAAACTTTACATGTTTTTTTTTTAACTTTAGAGTAGTAACAAGTTCAAATAATTGAATCATCTCTTTTTCAAGAATATAATTCAACTCCATTTCTTTATATTACTAAAGAAACACAATAAGCATAATCCAAGTAAGTAGAAATCAGTAAGGTTGCATATAAGAGAAGTGTGGAATGAGATATCTCTCTCTTCCAACGCCCATTACTTATAAGTGGTGGTTGTTGCTCTTAATGACAACATCCATCCTTATGCTTTTACATTCATCAAAGGATATACCAAATATATCTTTTAGCATCTTATCTTCTTTGAAAATATATCTTTAATATATCTAATATATTTTTAATATATTTAATATTCTTTTAATACATCTAATATTCTTTTAGCATATCCTAATTCTTAAATTGGCCATTCCACTTACTAAGAGATAATCCTTTGATCATTAGCAATCTTTCTAAAATAATATCTTTTACTTAATAATTTATTCTTTTATCAATTTATCTCAACATTCCCACTTTGCTAATTGTCAAAGGCTTTCAAATCTAATGCATTTGTCAACATATAATGCCTATCCTTTATGAATGCCTTTATCAACAAATCAGCAAGCATGTCTTCCGTTGCACAATATTCCATGTCAATTACTCCCATTTCAATCTTCTCTCGAATGAAGTAATGTTGAATGTCAATGTGCTTGGTTCTTGAATGATGCTTTGGATTCTTTGCAAAAGCAAGGCCTCTTTAATTATCACACTTCATTGGAATTACTTCCAATTGCACAAGTCAAATGTCCTCCAAAACTGGTCTTAATCATATTGCCTCCATCGCACCATGGCTTACTGCCATGTACTCCGCCTCTATTGTAGGCCTTACAATTGTTGGTTGTCTCCTATAATTCCATGAAATTGCTCCCATTCCAACAAAGACTACATATCTTGTTGTTAAACTTCTATCATTTGCATCTCCGACCCAATCCACATCGCAATAACCATGCAAAGTAGTGTTATCACCTCCAAGGCATAATTTGAAGTCTAATGTGCCTTTCAAGTACCTCATGATCCTCTTGATAGTTGTTCAATGGATTGGTCTTGCTTTTGACATGTGTTGACTTACAACACTTACCACATATGTAAGATCCACCCTTGTGCCAACCATTGCATACATGAATGAAGAAACTGCTGCCTTGTATGGAACACCTTACATTTGGCCTTCAGCTTAAACAAACTCCTCATCCGTGAACTTCATCAACTTCAAATTGAACTCCAAAGGTGTTCCAATAGGCTTACAATCCTCCATGTTAAAACGTTTCAAGATTCTTTTAATATACTTCCTCTGATTTATTATTATAGTCTTCTTAGTACAATCTCTTGCAAATTCCACTCCTAAACAGTAGTGAAGCTCTCTCAAATCACTCATCTCATATTCCTATTCTAATTTTATTTTCAACCAATCCATCATCTTTAATGTATTGGTTAAGATGATTAAATCATCTACATAAAGGATACAAGAACTCTTTTAATTGGATCACTTATATAGAATGGTCAGCCTCACTCTTTACAAATCCTTCATTAACAAAGAATGTATCAATTCTTTGATACCATACCCTTGGTAATTGCTTGAGTCCATACAAGGATTTCTTCAACTTACAAACAAGATGTTGTTTACCTTCTTCAACAAATCCATGGGGTTGATCTATATAGATGTCTTCTTCCAACTCTCCATTCAAGAAAGTCGTCTTCACATCTATTTCATGCATTTCCAAGTCCATTGTTGCCCCAATTGCCACAATGGTGAATTTGGCTACAGGAGCAAATGTCTCATTAAAATCAACACCAACAACTTGTGAGTATCCTTTTGCAACTAATATTGTCTTATACCTCACAATATTATCCATTGCATCCGTCTTGGTTTTAAACACTCACTTACAACCAATTGAAGATCGATTTGGTGGAAATTGAATCAATTCCTATATTCTATTATCTATGAAAGATTTATATTCTTCTTCCATGGCCTCTTCCCACTTTAATGCATCCGTGGACTTCAATGCATCACATAAACTTAGTAGATCAGTAAGAAAAGCAACATTGGAATGTTCTTCTCTTACTTGAGGAAAGATGTGGTTCTTCCACCATTCACCAAGTGTTTTTCTCTCTCTTGTAGGATATCTCTTTTCATTTGAAGAAGATTCTTCTTGATGTACTCCATAGCCTCCTCTAACCTTCTTTTTTTTTAAAGTATGTCTTTACTCACTTAAAGATTGGTATTCCTCATCATCATCATCATTGTCTTCAACTTCTTTATTGCTAGTCTTACCAATTATATACACTTTCTTCTTCTTTGGCTCTTCATGTTAATTGACATCTCTACTATCTTCATTGTCTTCTTCTTCTTCTTCTTCTTTTTCTTCTTTCTTTACTAAAATTGAAGATGTATCCACAAACACACCATTACTCCCACTTGGACACATCTCCAAGTACTCACAAATACTCTTATATTCCACAAATTCAACATCATGACTTTTGATGATCTTTTTGGTATCCAAACACATTAACCTATATGCCTTGGTACCTTCACAATATTCAAAAAACACACATTTTGTACCTTTTGCATCAAGTTTGGACCTCATACAATCTGGTACCTTTGCATAAGCAATGCATCCAAAAGTCCTTATATGTGAAACGCAAGGTTTTCTTCCACTCCAAGCTTCTTGTGGAGTCATTGATGTGAGTGCATTTGTAGGACATCTATTCCTTGCATACACTATATTTATCACAGCTTCCATCCAATACTCATGCCCAAGGTTTTGAGCATGAAACATACTCCTTGCCATCTCTACAATAGTTCGATTTGATCTTTCAATAATTCCATTTTATTGTGGAATGTAAAGAGTAGAGGTTTGTCTTACAATACCTTAAATCTTCAAGTATTCATCAAAATGCTTGATCTTGCACTCACATTGCTTCTCCACAAGTACCTTAAATTCTTTAAACCTTGAAAAATGCTCACTCTTGGCTTTGAGGATGAAAATACACACCTTCTTTGAAAAATCATCAATAAATGTGACAAAGTACCTTATTCCTTCTATTGATGGCGTCTTCATAGGTCCACAAACATCCGAATATACAATCTCCAATAACTTGCTTGCACGTGTTGTAATTCCACTTAGAAATGAAGCTCTTTGTTGTTTGCCTTGAATACAACCTTCACAAGTAAAATTGGTGCATGATTGATCAAGATCTAAGCCACTTACCATACATTGGAGTTCTTTCATACTTTTGGCATTCAAATGACCAAGGCGTGGATGCCAAATGCCAAACTTGTCTTGATCTTGTGGAAATTCAGCAAATGCCGCTATTTCAACTTCGTTGACCTTCTTACAATTGATGAAGTAGAGATTTCCATCTCTAAAGCCTTTCAAAACATCATCTCCATGCAATATTTTTACAAAGCATCCATTCATATCAAATTACATCTTACAACCATGTGAAATAAGCTTGCTCATCGAAAGAAGGTTCTTCTTCATCTTTGGCACATATAAGACTTCTTTCAATCTAATTCTCTTGATTTGATTCTTCACAATAATCTCCACTAATATGGAACCAATTTCAATAGCTTGTACCATGCCATTGTCTCCTAACAAAACTTTTGTTGATGGAATAGACTCATAAGTGTCAAATGAATACTTGTATGAAGTCATGTACTTGATAGCACCCGAATCAATGTTCCTTTTGGACATTGCAGCCATAGAGGTGCCTTTACTTGCCATGAATATATAATCATCTCTTCCAACTTCATCATGTGCATTGTTAGCATTCTCTCTATCTTCTTTCTTAGCCTTGTAATAATTTCATGCAAAATGACCGGATTTTCCACATATGAAGCAAGTTTTCATATTGCTTCTTAAATTGTCACATTGATTGGAATAGGTACCTTTGCTTTGTTTTGAAAAGAAAGCTGAATCTTCACTTTGATGCTCCTTCTCTTTTCTTTTAATTATTTTATGTGTAAGTCTTGATGTCATATAGTCCATTGTAAGCTCCTTCAACCTCATGGACTCCAATGCCACAATAAGGTAGTTATAGGACTCTAGAAGGCTCATGAATAAGGTCATGACAATATTACCATCTTTTAAAGGCTTATCAATAATTGCTAGTTGGTTTGTAAAGGCCTTTACCTTATTAATATGAGCCATGAGGTCTTCACCTTCTTCCATCTTACAAATGAAGAATTTCCTCCTTGTAAAGAGGATGTTAGACAAGGTCTTACCCTCATATATGTTGCAAAGAGTCTTCCATGCTTCCGTTGGTCCTTTGCAATGGATAATGTGAAAAAAATTGGCTTCATCCAAATTAGTGGCAATCATGCCAAAAGCCTTCTTTTCACGTCTTTTGAAGTCCTTGTGGTCCTTAAGGCTTGCATCTATGCTTGGAGGGTCTTCACTCTCATCTAAAATATCCCAAAGGTCCAAAGACGCCAACAAAAGTTCCATTTTAACCTTCCAATGGTAAAAATTGTCACCTCTAAACTTCTCAATCACTCTCAAACCTTCACCCTCACTAGAAGCCATGTCTAAGGAGTAGTGTATGAAAAAATATTGAGAAAAAGAATCTCTATGTGCTTAAAATCAACAAAGCAAGTTTGTATTAGTAAAATCTCAGAATGCCTTCTTATAAATAAAAGAGCAGTTTCTCACTCAAAACACTCTCAATTCAATTTTTGAAGCTTTCTACAAGTATTTGCACTCACATGAACCTCACAATCAAGTTCTTTCACTTGTCTAAATTACTTTCTCATAAAACACATAAGATGAAAGAAACAACTTCACCAACATAAAAAGACACTATCAAGGTCTTTCTATAAAGTCTTAAACTCACAAAGCAAGGAGATAAGAACCCACAAAGCAATGTTAGAGATGTATAAGCTCAAGAACAACAACCTCCTTATATCAACAATTCTAACATCAACAATTACCATAAGATCTATTCCACACAAAAGAAACAACAAAAAAAGACTTCAATTTATTTGAATAGCACAACAAAGAGTATGTAGGCCCATAACCTATTGAAGAAACACAATAAGCATAACACAAGTAAGTAGAAATCAGCAAGGTTGCACATAAGAGAAGTGTGGAATGAGATATTTCTCTCTTCCAACATCCATTACTTATAGGTGGTGGTTGTTGCCCTTAATGACAACATCCATTCTTATGCTTTTATATTCATCAAAAGATATATCAAGTATATCTTTTAGCATCTTATCTTCTTTGAAAATATATCTTTAGCATATTCAATATACCTTTAGCATATCCAATATACCTTTAGCATATCCAATATTTTTTTAGTATATTCAATATATCTTTAGTATATCTAATATTTCTTTAGCATATTCTTTTAACATATACTAATTCTTAAGTTGGCTATTCCACTTATTAAAAGATAATCCTTTGACGATTAGCAATCTTTCTAAGATGATATCTTTTACTTAGTAACTTATTCATTTATCAATTTATCTCAACATATATAACATCTTAAATATTTTATAATATCTTTGCCTTTAAATTGGCCAATCTTTTTGATCACCACTTATAAAGTCTTACTTGCTAAATCTCCTTTGTAATCTTTATTTTTTTTCTATTATAGAAATAAAATAAATATTTCAAATATATTTATAAAATTAGAATTAAAATATATATCTTATCTTTTAGAAGTACTTCTATTTATAGCTCCACTTACAACTCCACTTAAAGCTCCAATTGAAGTTCTACCTATAGCTCCATCTTCAATTTTCTTATCTTTTTTTTTATAATTCAAATAAATAAATTAATAAATAAAATACCTTCTATTCAAAGTTATTTATATTGTATTTACCAAATTATATTGTATTATGTAAAAATGAACTTAGAAATGTACTAAGCATTTAATTGTAGAAGAATTTGATATTATTTTAAAGTTAGATTTACAATCCAAAATAATACATAAGGTGTTTAGAAACACCCTTTTGGCAATCTTGAATAAATAAAATAAACCTCCAATTATCCTAAGTTCATTCTATCAATCTTAGAAAAATCCTAAATATATCTTAGTACATTCTAATCAACTCCAAATAAACCTTAAATAATCTTTAATAATTATAATTAAATCTTTAAAAAATCTTAATAAAATACTAGTCAAATCTTAATTAAATTCTAATAATTTTTTTTAAAACTCTAATCAAATTTTAATCAAATTCTAACCAAATCTCAATAAAATTCTAATCAAATTTTAATCAAATCCTAGCAAATTCTAAGTAAATCCTAATTGAAATATAATCCAATTTTAAGTAAACTCTAATTGAAATATAATCCAATCTTAAGTAAATCCTAACAAATTTTAATAAAATCTTAATCAAATCCTAATCAAATCCTAAAAAAATCCAGTTAAATTTTAGTCAAATCCTAACAAATCCTAAATTAATCCTAATTGAATTATAACCAAATCCTAAATAAATCCTAATAAATCTTATTCAAATCTTAATCAAATCATAATCAAATCTTAATAAATCTTATTTATATCTTAATCAAATTATAATCAAATCCTAACAAAATCCTAATCAAATCTTAGTCAAATTTCAATATAATTCTAATCAAATCCTAGTCAAATTTTAATCAAATCTTAACAAATCCTAATCAAATTTTAATGAAATCCTAAGTAAATCCTAATCAAATTTCAATCAAATTCTATAGAAAAATTAAAACCTTAATAATTATTAAATTAATCATTGATCTTGATTTAAAGATTTTATGCTTTTTAATTTATTAGTTGATAATAAGTACATAAAATTTGAAGAGAATTAAACTTACAGATTAGAAAAAAAAGGTCCTAATCTGCTCGAGTATCAATTGTCTTCTTTTTCCAACCTTGATGTCAATCTTCTAACATCAATAGCTCCTTTTTGTACCATTTACTTGCTAAAATTTTCCAAAATATGAATCCACTTTATTTCTCAAAAACCAAAGTCATCCAAGTAAAAACTTGGCTTTGTATAGCTTTCACAAAGTCATTACAAATTCAAAAACTTTAAAATCAATGCTCAAAGAAATCTTATCAAGTCTTCTCTCTAACCTCATTGTCCAATTAACAAAAGAACCCTCTATCAGCCATAGACACACAATTTTGTGCCTTAAAGTTTGGTTTTGATATTGGTTCATAACTAACTCTCTCCAAGTATCAATCTAAGATTTTCTTACGTAATTTTTGTTAAAAGTTATTCTTTATTTTGATCTAAAGATGCCTATAGTAGTATTTTTGCTAATCTATCTTATTTTGTCTTATTAATAGTCCTATAAAGTAAGTAGAAGTCTTTTTTATAAAAAAATGATATTAATATTAAATTATTTTATTATCTTTCTATCTTTTATCAATATTTTTTAAAGTAATTTACTATTATATTTTCAATTAAGCTTTTCTATAATATAATCTTTTCTTTTTTTTCTTTTATCCAATAGTTGTATTACAAGATTACAATAGTATGTTCTTTGGATAGGTTATCTCTAAAAAAGCATACATGAATTGGTATGATGATATGCATGATTCAACGCTAGGAAGATATAAGATAAACTTATGCTTTACTTGGAGTTTTGAAGGTCCAGTAGTAAATATATTACTAATGTATTACTTATTCTCTAGTTCTCTCTTTTTCTTAAATATATTCTAAAGTAGGTTTCTTTTCATCTCATTAGACTTCTTTTGCAATCTCGTGCCACACATATTAAATAGGATGAATTTTTAGTGATGTTAGCTTCAAGAATGTACATTATTAGGTTTATATTGTAGTAATTTAAATAAGCAATGTTAAGCTTTCAATTTGTAGTTTCTACAATGTGAGGTGAGAAGATCTATAAGGCAAAAAATTGAATATAAATATTGTGGTTTGAGCAAGCAATTAGAAAGGTGTCTAATTGGTTGCAGCAAATATTAGAGGAAACTCCGGAAGTAGAAGATGATGGAGATTGATTTGTATAATGTTCAGAGAGGTAGTATCAAAACTTTCACTCTTTCCTTTTTAGACAAGAGAGTCTTGGAAAATGTACAAGCAGATTTCTGTATAACAATCAAAGAGACTGGATGCCATAGGTCACAATTTATCCAAGTTTAAATAGATAACCTTTCTAAAATTTGTGAGCTGTAGTTCACTTTTGGCAAAATTTTGATTGATTTGGTACATTGGAGCCATTTTGTTTGATTTATACAAGTTGTAGTAGAGGACGTACAATTTGTGGCTATGGCCAGATTTTGAAGAACTTAATAATATGTTGCTTTCATTTCGGATCAGTTGATGTCTACGAATAAAACGTTTGAACCTGACTGATGGAAGTTGTTTGTTTCCTTTCTCCTGCATTTATTCTTGTGTTGCATTGGTGCGATGGAAATTCTATTTCTAATATTGGCAATGGTTGGTAGAACAAGCTTCCTTCACTTGCTTGATTTTGCTGGCTTCAACAAAAGGCATTCGAAGAGCATTTTGTGGTACTTGGAAAGCATACATTGATGCGCAACAGTTGGAATCGTGCTAACCAAGTTGTGTACTAGTACACTTTTGAAGATGACATCAAACATTTTTATCTCTAGACACAGATTTGTGATAAAGTTTGAGCATTTGATAGTTGTGTGATTTTTATTACATCCTTTAGCTTACGTAATATTGTTGAATGCAGCTATTAATTAGCTTCTTCCACCTTGTCACAATGATCAATAACCAGAATGAAGTTCACAAGAGCAGCCACGAAACTCACTGGAAAATCGTTGAAATGTATTTCATTGGATATTTGCCACAACAAAGCTTCAAGTAAGCGGACATTGATACACATCTGCACAACCAACAGTTCACGAAAATGAATCTTTGAGATTCCAAGACCTCATCATTGACAGTTTGTTGTAGGAGATGAACCCAAGGTTCTAATTTGCGCAACAGCAATTTACTGCATACTCTTCGCTTCATCATACCCATTTGATCAACTGTTGGATATCTGTTCTGGTTCGTTGTGGTAGGATACTCCTAGAATTCTAGAGCACACCAAGTATTCAATTCAACAAGCTTGTAAGAACACTCGACTGTCTGCTGTGCACTACAGCATTGCACACTCGCAGATGTCTCGGAGACGTCTCTTACACCGTTGCAACTCTGGCCATCCCCGGGAGGGCTATTGTTTTCGTGTAAACAACAACTACAGCGACTCAAGCAACACGAAGTATCCAGGCCTGTAATAAGATAGTGCAATATGCAGACAGCCTAGCGATAAAAGCAGCTCAAAATCGCATCTGAACACCCGTGGACTCCAGCACACACAACAATCCAGCGAGTACGCCACGCCCGTGTTGAACAACCTCAAGATGCAACTCGTGAACAAGATTGAACCATCTCAATATTCAACATGATGACGACAAACCTTAACGAACAGGTTGGGCAGTGATAAGCTCCAGTTTATTCCCATCAACAGATTCCAGCCACCGAAGACCTCAAAGCAATATAGACATGAGAGGGTCAACCTGACGCCTGGTGTCAATCTGTTCATCCTAGACTACCCGACCATCTACAAACCCAACCTTCACTATCCACAACATGGTTGGCAGCATATCTCAGATTTTGTAGCGAATTAAAACTCTCGCTCCAAACCGTTCTGACCATAACCACCTACAGCCTAGATGACCGCTCACGTATCATCAACAGCTGTTCTACCCTCGCACGGATTGCAGGGAATCCAAGCTTTCGGTCCACCTCCTATCCCAGGTCACATCCTACCTGGCTATGAGCCGGACCCAACAGCGGAGTACTGCGAAGAACGTAGCACTGACACAAACCCGGAGACCCGTCTTCGCCGAGGGTGCTCTACAACTGTCACGTTCCTCCTCTGCCTCTTTTTCTGGAACAGCAAACCAAAAGCCGGTTCCACAGATCCGCGATCCACTACACGACCTTCCACATTCTTACTGCTAACATGCACAACCTACACACCCCACCAACCGAGAAAGCGTCTCAAAGCATAATTGCTGCGCATTGTCTTCGTATGTCCAATGCGGCAGCCCCAGCACATTCCCATACCAAATGGGAATAACTAATCATACATTGCCGGTAGAGGCACGGCCCCTGCCATAACCGCCACCTCTGCCTATGCCGTAACTCCCTCCACCGCCACCGAAGTAGCCGCCCCTGTGGCCACCGCGGCGTCCTCCACGTCCTCCAGAGGACCTCACAGGAAAAGCCCCAAACGTCTGAAGACAACCAAAGCGCAGTCAATTTGCAAAACAACGTCAATTTATGCACAAACCGCAAATACATGTTCCCAACATATGAGAGGTAAAGTAAAACATTGTTCATAACGCCTGATGCGTATTACCGAAGTTACGCAGATTTTCACCATGCTCTATTTTCACACACATCCATCTATCAAACAGAAAAATTGAACAATGATGAAATCGAATGTAATGAACGAACTCTCTCGTCTATCATCATTTTTTAGACTCCTCTGGTCGCATAGAAGTGCATGTGCCTGTAGCATTCCGAGCCCATTCCCGCTAGACCTAATAAAGCATGCTTATCACGTGGAATGACATACCTCTGTGTCAATCCTGCGTTGCTCAGAGAATTTGGTGCGTTCCCCACGTCCTCCGTGAGTTGCATCACAGGATAGAGAGTCGAAGAAGTCATCCTTGTTGTACAGAGCCTGACACAAAATCCACCGTAACCTTGAGATAACCGCACAAAACAGTCAAAAAACTGTTCAATCTTGTATGACTTCAAGCAACCAAATATCCCTTTACCACAAACTTCAGCTTATAGATGTCACAAAGACATGTTGGTCTTTTTTCTCCTAGGAAATTTTTCACTCATTGTTTTATTGCAGCGGTCACAAAGTGTGTTTCCCGATGACAAGTATGAACTACCTTCTTTGATGCATCTGATTGTGCAGAATCAGCTGCGTCATCTTCGACGTTTCCATCATCATCCTCGTATTCTTCTTCTTCGTCCTTCCCTCCAAGGGTGCCCCAAACTTCGTCTTTTTTGAACTTCTCATTCATGGCTGTGAAGTCAAAATCTTCAGAGAACTGCTGTGTAGGATTCGCCAGCTGCTTATCACAAAAAACAACCTTATCAGACATAGACCTATTGTGTGCTACAGACACACACAGCAAGTTGGAAGTTGGAAGTTGCAAAGTGCGCTGTAATCAGGAAGGGAATAACTTAGCAGAATCCAAATATAGATAGTAATATTCCAAAAGGAAAAGGCGAATTAAAAGAAGGGGACCAAGAATCGCCACTTACCCCAAGTCCTCTACCACTGCCACTGCCTCGACCTCTTCCACGACGATTGTAATTGCCGTTACCTTGATAACCATTTCCCTGCACATCATTTTTCATTATCAACTGTTATCAGCCAAGCTACAAAGGAAGGGTCGTTCATTTAAAACCATTTCCTCAGTAGAAATCCACATCAACAAGCCGTGATACAATCCCCAACCACGCATCCCGACTAACGTCCAGAAATTTTAAGCGTCATGAACCTAGCTTAACTAGCCTCCGATTTAAGGAATGATGCACACGTGGTAACTACCCGTGCAAAAGTCATCAATAACCGTTGTCAAGATGACCAGAAACATACTTTAACCAGTACAAAACGCGGTACAGTACCTGCCAGCGATTCTTTTGACCAACAGGCATGCCATGACTCCCTCGCTGCTGAGTGAAGAAAAATCAGGTTTTAGAATAAGTCCTGTTATAATACGCAAAACGTTCTCAAGTTCTGAAAATTCGAAGTACTATTCAGAGAAGTTAAGTGAGAGTATAACAATACACTACTCGAGATTTCACATGAAATTTTACACAGTTATGCTCGATGTTTGATGCTGTGAAAGATCAAAAATAGCATGTTGCATTATCATGTAATCCAAGTCGAATGGCAAAACAAAAACGTTAATAGCGCCCCTACACCCCACACAGGAAAAAGAAAGAAGAAATCTCCCACTGGGTATATTTTTCTGAACGTTTCAGAATGAGTGTACCTGTGCAATTGCCTGTTGCTTTTGCTCTCCAGTGGGCAATGGAAGTAGAGGCTGACTGACTTGTGCTTGGGAAGTTGCGCTCTGTGAGCTGGTTTGCACCACGGGTGTTTTTGCTACATTGGTCAATTCAGCTGTTTTCTGCTCCACCTTTGGAGCCACTTGGCTTTGTGCTATGGTTGGTCCTGGCTTTGCTGCCGACGCTACACTCTTTGAGGATTGTGCTGCCTCGCTTTGTGGTGTTATCAAATACTCGGAAGACAAGGTGGGTGCACTTGACGTACTCTGTGTACTTGGCCCTTGGGAAACGGATCCCACGGCCTGTGGTGATGGAACCTGGGACACATTCCCCACAATGCGCCGGGGGTTCTTCGCAACTGGAGTGATCATCGCGCTGACGCCTTGCATAGACAAAGGTAAGCTGGAAGCGGCTGAAATGGGGACTCCTGAGGCAGAGGCAGAAACCGTTGTCCCGATCGATGAAGCAACTGGAGCGGTAGCTGTGCTCATAGCAGATACTGTAGGTTTCACCGTGGTTGAAGCCTGCGTATACACCAGTATCAGCACTTGAAATACTAAACAGAAAATCATGAGACACTTAAAACATCAAACATTAAAATAAAATAAAATAGTAAATACATTATAAAATATACATACTTAATTTTTTTTTTAAAAGGCAACATTTACCGGAGCTGTAGTTGCTGCAACCAGAGGTGCCAGTGTAGTGGCAGTGCTAGAAACAGGAGCTTTGGAGTCACTTGATGTAGAAGGCTGAGTGTGCGACTGCAAAGCCGGAGTAGCTACGCCGCCAGAACCAGGCCCAGGTATCGGACCTTGAGGGCGTGCTGATGGAGCTACCTGCTGTGCCAGGAGTGGTGGTTGTGGTCCCTGCTGACTCTGCTGTACAGGTTGTGACTGTTGTTGTTGTTGCTGCTGCTGCTGCTGCAGGGGCTGACCTTGTGGTGGAACTGCCAACGAAGGAGGTTGAGGGGGCATTGGCTGATGCTGCATGTGCCCCGCTGGTGGCGGTCTGTAGTAACCATGCCAGTACATTGGCATGGCGAGACCTGACCCATTGGCACCAGGATGTGGTGGGGGAGGACCCCAAGACTGCAACCCTGCCGGAGGATATAGAGGAGGCACAGCGCTTCGGTACGGAGATGGTGGCATCCCCATGTAAGGAGGAGGAGGAGGAGGAGCGCTAGGCTCTGAGGAAGATCCTGCTGCTGGAATCCCACCATTGTAGGACCCAAGAGAGGACGGCAGGGGATACTGTGGCTGAGAATGCTTCAGCAGGGCAGTGGACATAGCACAGACATTAGAGATAAAACAAGAAAATCCCATTCTCTCCGAAACTTGGCGTTTCAGGTATGTGATTCGTACATGCAAAAAAAGCCACTAGACGTCATGCATGTTCCAGTCATTGATGATTACATGGATGGTCAACATTCCAACTATCTCATCATAAAGATAGGGTTTGTCTAATCAAATTCTCAACTCCAAGAGCGAACTTAGGTAAAATTTTCTACTGTTCAAGGGTGATAGAGTCCAGCTTAAGACAACGTACCGGTACCTGAAGTGATATGATTGCGGGATCTGTCGGCTGATGTGAAGGAGGGGGATGTAAGGGAGGTGGTGGAGACGACTTCACTTGCAAATCCTGTTCACATAATGCAAGGCAACTCAATATCATGAAGCTCCCTTCTCGTGGAAGGGTCGAATGCAGAGTTACCACTGAAACATATTCCAGGCAAATATGGACATATTCAATTCGCAGGTAGATGAGGCGCTAAGAACCTAGACACGTAGTTTCTTCTGTCATATCAGTTACAGGTTCAACCTTGATATCCGACCCTCGAAAAATGATGTAGTCATAGACTTTGTCGCTAGCAGGAATCTGGGGTCCTTCCTTTTTGCGTCCTTCTGTCCCAAACGACCGAACTGCATAAAAAATATCAAGGACTCATTATCCATCACCTAAATCTAGCTCTACCCCCACTCAATCCAGAGAGCAGAGTAACACTAAATACGGCTCTGTAGAAAAAGCAGCACAATGGGTTCAAGAAAGTACTGTTCCAGAATCATTCTAATTCCAATGCCTTGAAGTGGTTGCAGTTCTGCAATGAGCTCTTCATTTCAACAAAAACACAAACAATTCCACAAAAAAGGTACAAGCACAACCATGATGAACACTAGGCAAGAGACGTGAATTTTTATCACACCAAACAATCATTAGCATGTGACGGAATCTAAAAGTCGGACAATACACCTTCACAAATTTACTATAGTGTCATGCAGACTTTACCAGAGCTCGTAAATTAAGGTCATACACAATCGATCTAGTTGCTGCATACCCATCTCCCCTAATCATCTGAAAGTGAAACATCAAAATGCCAAATGACCTTTACATATACGACTACTTTTAACCTTCTTCATCATCAAAGTCCAATTCCGAAGATGCAAGTGGCTCTAGACGTCCGCCTTGACGATGAATGACACCACGGTATTCTTACGACATTCGATTCAGAAGCTGAGTGATGGTTTTCTCCGTGCAAATCGTCATGGCAAATGCCTAATACCAGATGACTAACGCATGTCTCACGACTTCCGACTCAATTGGGACAACTACCCCTGCTATTGCGACGCAGAAGTACAGTCCCTTATGCTTCGAAATATGAATAGTTGGAATTGGGAACACTAAATTAATGCTCTTACGTAAGGATATAATTCCACACTTTAACAGCTGCAAATACATCAACAAAAAAGGTTTTAAAAGGTCCTCCACACAACATATTCTGAGAGTCGATTCACGCATCAAACCCTAAGTTAAACTCCACCCGCAACCTCCAACTGTCCCGATTACGCTCAAAAGAAATAATTCACAAACAGTGTTCAAATCCAACTCATTATTACCCCGTCCATAACCTAAGCATTAAGAGAAAATGTACAGGCTACTAAAAAGGACCCAAAACCCTAGAAGACCAAATTGACATTCCACCACATCCGACAAAGCACCCTCGTCCCATCCCCCAAATTACAAAAATCCATCACCATTCGCGCTGAAATTCCCCACAAAAAAAAACGATACAACAAGAGTTGGATACCAAAGCGTACCGTTCTGCAGCGCTATGTTGGAATTTTCGGTGTCTACAGTGTACAAAATCCCCTCATACCGAATCTCACTCTTGGACGTAAGGCTTATGAGGCTGCCAATGTAAGAGTCCGCCGTGTTCGGCCCTCGCCCTCGCCCCATTTCGCTCCACTCGGAACTCCAACCCTCTCTCGTTTCCCAGCACCGTTGTTACTCTCACCCACACGTCTTCTCACGCACGGCACATCGTAAATGCGATAACGAAGCCGGCGAGGCTACCTACTTCTCAGCATGGCTGATTGCATGAGGCTGTGCGAAGAGGGCTGTAAAACACGATCAATTGGAAATTGGATAACTCTTGCCCGACGAAGCTGGACAGTCAAGTGGGGATACTAGGAACGTAAAAGCATGCGATGGAATGATCTCTGGCAACAAGATCAACACCAATTAAGCCTCCACTGGCATCACTAATCCGCAAGACCCCACCACTCTCCCACCCACGACCTTAGGCCAACACCTCGCGTGCATCCTCTTCCATGGATATTCTTCGCACTCGATATCTACACCAGGTCGTAGCGTATGAGACGCGCCCCATGGCTTTTGTTTTGTCTCGATGCCTGCGTTTGCTCTACTGCGCGGCAACATGCGCAAGTTGGGTGTCTCGGAAACCTTCGAAGATTTCGCAGATGTCTCTGTGCACAGCAGGATCTTCATGCCGCAATGGATATATATTTCTGTGAATTAGGGTTGAAGGGCAATAAGAGACACTAGTGAGAGCATGAGAGGTAAGCTTGTGGGCAAATTAATGGTATTCCAGAGAGGATTGTTGGTCCCTACCTTTCGGTGGTGTCTATGATCGCCATGAGCCTCTGTGTTTTGAAATGCTCATTGGCTACATTGCTCACTTTGTTTTGCATGAATTTGTAGAAATATAAGCGTTTGGGCATGCAAAGAGTCTTTGCTCTTCACCGTCGATTGGTTGCTGTGTTTTGTGATTAAATCAATTTTCATTTTCGATTCATTTACTTTAATTTTCACATTTTTGTTGTATGTGTGTGTGTGTATGCATTTATATACAAAAGGATGCATTTCTCGTGAGAGAAAACAATGAAGAACACGGAACACACTAAAGTTGCTTCATAGTTCAAAATTTTGCTTTCATTTTATCAACTGATGTGTTACATTTTGTTCATAAGAGATGTCTCTACACCATGGAAATATTAACTAGAATTTATATGGAATTTACAAGAAATGTTTCTAAAGCAAAATATCAACTTAAGTTCATTGGAATTATATCCCTGTTAAACAAGATAATATATATATATATATATATATATATATATATGAATTAAATTTTAAAAAATAATTACTACTTATTTATGTGCTATGCTGAAAGTTATGTTATTTAGTGTTCAAAGTACAAGACATTTTTTTTCACACATGAAGAAAAATTGAACATAAAGAATGTATGGGAAAAAAATCTTCTAAATATTATGGTAGTTGTGATAAAATACTCAAAGATTATACAACTACAATGTCAATAAAATCCAATTGATTTTTGGACAAGATTAAAGATTGCTTTACTTTACTTTGTATTTATCTTAGCTGTTAAAAGAGACTTTAAAAATGCTTTTTAAGAATCTTAAAAATTATATATAAACAAGATAACAAAATCACATAATTCTTCTATAATAATAATAATTATAATAATACTACTAACATGCAAAATTAAGTACACAAAACAAACTTCAATGGCAACATATTAATTATAATTAGAATTTTAAACTTTTTTAAATATCTTTTTGATTACAAAAGATTTTGTTGAATGAGTTAAAGTGTGTCTTTGATACATTACATATTTTATAATAAAATAAAAAAATATTGGTAAGTTTAAATTTAATTGAAATATTTTATCTACAGTAAAGTGATTATTTTTTTTAAAAAAATAATCACAAAAAACAATACTGGTTTATATTATTTTTATTTAAAATTAATAAAAATGTTATTGAGTAATAATATTTTGAGTCTAATGTCATTTTTAATAATGTAGTAGATTGGTTCTATCATCCATTGAAATTACAAAAATCATTCTTTTATGTTTTACATATAATTTACATAATTACTTAAGTAACAATCTAAAAAGTTCAGTTATTTTATTGTAATTGATTATCACTATATCAATGTGTGTAAATTTCTTCAACTGATTTTAGTGTTATCATTGTTTAAATAATAAATGATAAAAGTATTATCTTACATTGTAAAGATTTTAATAAATAAATAAATAAATAAAACATTCAAGTTTTAACTAAAATTGAATTGAAAAATAAAATATTAACCGTGCTTTAGATTAATTAACTAAAATTTGTACATTTTATTATTTAAATATATTGAAGATGTATAAAAGAAACTTATATAACTGTGTATAAATATTAGAAAAATGAATCAGAATAATAATTTAAAAACTGATATTGAAATGTTTTGACCTATACAAATGTGCTTTGTCTTTGAATAAATTTTATGATTGATTCTCATATTTTTATTTATGAATATTAATATGATTCCAATGATAGTGCTGTGTTGAAAGTAATTTTTTTAATTATAAAATGTCTTTATAATATGTAGGATTAATTTTTAAAACAATTTTAGTAATAACCTAAGAAATGAAAGATTTAAAAAATATTCTAGACATTTTTTGAAGAATAATATGTCATACTAATGCTATTGATTTGATACGTTTTTTAAAAATATTTCTGGATTTTATTTTTATTTTTATAAGTGACATATAGACATATTTCATATCAAAAAATAATTATGTATTTGGCTTAAGAAGGTGATCTTAATAAACCTCAATAATTCTTTTATGTACATTAGAAATTTTGGATATAAATTTTAATATTTCTTTATTCATGTTATAATCCTTCTAATTAAATAAATAATTTTAAACAAATATTTTTATAGCATATTATAAATCATGTTTAATTTATATTCTACTATATTTTTTGTTTCAAATTAAAATTGCAATAAAAATACTTACTTTGAGATAGAAGATGTTGCAAATACTTATATTACTTAAATAAACAAAAGTAACTAGACTAAATTAGAAGTAATTATAAGTAACCAAGTATAATTAGATATTAGTAGAAATATATATTAATATATTAGATAAATAATATTATTATAAAAAAAATCAAAAAAATCTGTTAGATAAGAATTGGATAAGTATTTTTGAATATTTTTGATTCATAAGTATTTTTAAATATGTTGTGTCACTATAAAACATTTAAAAAAAAATTATATTAAAAAAAAACTACTTTGGTAATATCTTATAATTTGGATACTTGGTCCAAAAGCCTTGTGGTTTTTAAAACAATTTATTTGACCTTCTTAGTAGCCAATATATATATAAGAAAATCAAGACTATTTTCAATTTTGTCAATGTTTTTCTCATATTCTAATTTTAAAGAAAAACTTTCTGGTTTCTTTAAAAAAATAGAATTTTTAAAGAAAAAAATATTTTTAAAGAAAAAAAAGATTGATTTTTGCAAATTTGTGTACATTTTTGTAAGCTAAACAAAGCCACTACATATAATAAAATAAAAAATGCTTCTTATCTTTAATACATAAACTTCTTAATAAATTAAGTAAAATAAAGATCTATACCAAAATAGAAATTTAGAGAATACACAATTTGATTTGGAGCAAAGATAAAAATGATATAATTTTTTTTATATGAACATCAATACAATTTAGAGATTAAAATATATTCACTTATAAAATTATATTATATTTAGAAGTATATATATATATATATATATATATATATATATATATATAAAGATTATAATTTTATTTATTTATGATAGTCTTTCAATTAGTTAAAAATGCTATAATAAAAATATAAGAATAATCATTATAAAAATAATTTTAAAGAATACTTTTTAAAATAATTATTGATTTTTTAATTACATAATTTAAACCAATAAAACCAATATTTGTCACATTTATAAAATATCTAGTTAGATTAAAAAATAATATATGATACTAGATATTTAAATATTTTTTTAAATACTTTATTTTCTTTAAAAATATTTTTTGAAGCAAGTGGTTGTTTAAGAATAAATATAATTTTTAAATAACAAATCATTTTTATAAGTATTGGATTAAGTAAAGAAAAAATATTGGAACTGATAAGGAACATTAGAGATCTTAGATTTAAGTAAGTTTAATAAAAACCTTATAATTTACTTATTTAATACACCAAGACGTGTTAGACAAGAAGTAAGATATTAGAATAGGCAAGACCATGTATTGATTATTAAAATTTTAATTTTTCTTAACTAATTTTTTTTATTATAAAAAAAAAAAAAAAAAAAAAAAAAAAAAATTAAATCTTAATTTTATATAATTAAACCAAAAATTATGTAACTTGTGACATGAGTTGATAAATGTTTTAAAAATTAAAAATTTTAGTCTAATATATAATTTTAAACTTTTTTAATTTTTAAGCCTAATAATTATTTTTTAAAACTATTGAAGATTTTGTAAAAATAATTATGTACATAATTTTTCAAACATATATATTATATTTGATGTTATTTGAATTTTTATTTTAATAGATAAATTTTTATATATTAAAAATATAATCCTTTAATATCAATAACAATAGATTTTTATAATATTTCTATATTATAATACTAGTAATGATAAAAATTACAATAATAAATTTTTTATTATAAAAGTGCCAAAAAAAAGTCATTAGGATATCATTGGTAATGTTATTAGTATGACATAAAAGATATAGGCATGAAAAGAAGTTAATAAGTTACACAAAATAAATAATTTTATTATTTTTTGATATTTAAAATTTTGAACATGTTAATGTTATGATGTTTAGTACCAATTTTAAAAAATCATACAAATCTATTTGTAAAACCAATAATCAGCTTAATTTTTGATGCTTATATTATAAAATCTGAGTTATATAAAACCTTTTGTAGGAAGCTATAAAAAAATAAAATAGTTTAAAAGTCTATTGTTGTTCCTTATAAAAGATTTCAAATAAAAATAGATTAATATGTAAAATATATTAGAATGATATTAAAGATTCAGAAAATATTTTTTGTAAGTATTATGAAAAGATTCCAAATACTTTTTAAAGTTTTAGAAAATTTAAGACATTAATATAAGTCAATATTATTATTATTATTATTTTACTTCTTGTTAATCTAAGTGATTAACTTACACTATAAAAAAAATTCTTATTAAATAAATCCAATATAAGAATAAATATCTGGAATTAAATAAAAATTAAAGCTTATTTTTTGTGTTTTTAATATTTAACAATAATAAAAATCCTAATGTTTGTATTTTATTATTAAAATCTAAAATTAAATTTCTTACAATTTTTTTTAAAATTCTATATGTTCTTAGCTATAATATAATTTAGTAATATTTTTACACTATAATATTATTAATATTATTATTATTTATAAAATTATAAGTATATATATTTATATAAATTTATATATCTAATATATATATATATATTTATATTTATATCTTTTATAAATTAATATTTTTATTTCTAAATTAAAAATTTTAAATTTAAATTATTATTTTTAGATAATTATATAATTTTGATTAATTCTATTGGAATTGTATCATCTTATATATTTATTTATTTTTATAAGTATTATTGATTTATATTTATCAAAAATATATATGTATATATAAATTTATATATATAAGTATTAATATTTTAATATATTTTCTAAAAATCATAATAGTGGCAGTATTTTTTATCATTAGTTTTTACTATCTTATTGTGTAATTTTTTGAGTAATATATATTTAATTTATTTTAAATTTCTTAGTTTTGATGATATGTTTATAATTTTTTAATGATTATAAAAGAATTTTATAGAAATATTCATTTATTTATGTTTTAAGTTTAAAAAGCCAAAATATCATATTTTATATATGAATATTTTTAGAAGATTAGAATTATTTTAATACTATGTCTTTAGAGATCAATAAGATGGAAATAAAATGGTCAAGGATTTACAATAAAATTAATTTTACAACATATATTGATAGCAATTGGTGTGTATAATGCCTATTGTTTGTGTTTTTAACTTAAATTTAGGTTTTAGTCAAAAGCACATATAATAGATGTTTTGCACACCAATTGCTATAGTCATGTTTTGTATGATTTAATTTTCTTTTATATATATATATATATATATATATATATATAGCATATAAAACTACTATTCTATGCATATGACTAGGTTTAAGCTATATATATAAGTAGATTTGGTTTTTATGAATATATATTATAAAATTTTTATATATTGATTTATTATAAATTATTTATATCAATTATTTATTATATTTATTATGTAAACTATCTATTGTTTAAAATTTATCATATTAACAAATTAAAAGTAGATATATTTTAGAGATAAAATAAATTATTCTTTATTTTGAAAATAGCTATGTTACAAATTATATAGAATTTGTTATTTTTGCTGAGATTATTGTTGATTATTTTTTATTAAAATTATTTTAAAAAAATATATTTAATATATAAAAAATGTTTTATTTATTTATTAATATCATCAATTAGTAGAAAAAATATTAATTATTAGAAGTTATTAATTATCAAAGGTAATGCATTGAAGGCAAGATAGAAATTATCCTTGCGAGGGCTCTATAATCTAATCTGCTTGCTTCTACTATGGTAGCCATGTGGTCTTACCTTATCTAATCACGTATGGCAATGTGGCCTTTGTTAATTATCTTTTTTAATTAATAAGAATCAATAAAAATCTATTAATTAATAGAAATCAAAGATTATTAATTATGCACCATAAAATGGAATCAAAAATATATTTAATCAAATTCATCATGTATTCTATTTTATTCAAATTTTATTTAGCCTTTATATTAAATTTTATACAATTTGAGAAGTATTAGATCATATTCTTCTATAGGTTGTTTTATCCACTTATATGAATTTTAAAAATCTCAATCATCTTTGTAGATATGGTGAATATCTTTGATGATCTCATATTTCTTCTAATTTTGCAACATGACCAATATATTCCTATAAATGATATAATAGAATGTAAAATTAATTATAAAAGATAAAATAGAAGATTTACTAAAACCAAGTATTGTTATTTAAGTTATATTAGAGTCAAAGAGATAGCTAGCCATCCATAATTAATTAAAATAATATAAATAACTATAAAAGCAAATAATTATATGCAAGTGTGTAAAGAGAGATGAATTAGGAAGTATCAAGTATCTAATATAAGGCCATAGGTATTGTTATTTTTACTTTTTATCCAAAAGTTTTTTTTGAATAAATTATGAATCCAAGTTATTTTCTAATTTATTACACTGCCTCTTCTTTTCTTTTCTTTTTTTTCTTTTTTTAAAAATCTAAGTTTAATTCAAGTAGCTTTTATTAAAGTTAAATATCAAGGGCATGAAATACAAACAACCAAAGTATCAAAATACTCTTGTGTCATTCAAAAAGAGTAAAAAATCTCTCAAAGATGGTATAATATTAAACTAAAATCACTATTGCTATAGACAAGAAAAATAAAGACTCTTAAAATAAGACTAGTAACAAGAAAGGCATTAACAAGAGTGAAGAAGGCTTCACTCTTGTCTCTATATATACTATCTAGCTAAAAGCTATGTGGCAACATTCTATAGGACTTCCAACATGTGTCCAATTTACAAGACATGTGTTAAACTTACAAGACAAGTTTTCTACATGTGCGCCACATAATTAACTTGTTCCACAAGCTACTAACATGTGCAATACATGGCTAACTTGTTGGCCAAGTTTTTAACCTACTAATCACCAATAGACATAAATAAAGATGAAATCGTGTCTATAAAGCTTCTAGGAAGCTTTTCTAAAAGATATTATTAAATTAATCTACTTATATCTATTTCTACCTATCCATGTTACTTAGATAATTATTAGAGTAAATCTTATGTCCATGACATTAAGTTACAGATAATAGGATTTAAATAAGAAGTTGGTGTAGGTTTCTTCCTAATATTATTTATATCTATAATATATAAATATTGGCATAAGAAAGAATATTTTTTGATTGATAATTACAAATCAATATTCAATAAAAAAAATTTCTATATAATGTTGATTAAAAATAATGAATCTTTTTCAAATAGAAGCTAGGTCTAAAGAGAAGCTTTCAACCTACTAGATTTTGTACCTTCTTATGCTCAAAATATCAAAATTTGAACTTTAAGATCTATTGGAGTATAAGTTATATTATTCTTTTTGATAACATATATTATTAATCCGGATAGTTCTATTGACAAAATTACTATTTGATTAATGTATAATCTAACATTATCAAATTAAATAAATAAATAAATATATATTATATGACTACTCCTATTATCTTCAATTTTAATAAAAAAATAATATGTTTATATGTAATTTTCAATCCAAACAGTTTGATTGAGCCTCAATTGCAATGTTTATTTTTATAAGAAAGATTTTCCTTTGATATCATTTAAAAAATTTATACTAATTAAATAAATAAAATAATATAAAATATATATTTACATATATACTATATACTTGTTTTAAACTTTCTTAAATACCCGTTACATTTGTCATTTTTAAAACGAAACTAATGATTGTACATTAATTTTAAAGAAATATTATTTAAAGCTACATATTTTAGAATTTTTACATAATACAAGCAAGACCAATAAATAATAGCGGGCCTATTTATTTGTAACTTTATCAAACATGATTAAAATACATAGCAATGTCTATACAAATTTCTCTTCAATAAAAAAGTATGTTGTATAGTGAGATTTAATTGCAATTATTTGAATGGTGTAAAATATAAATTATTGTTATAAATTATAATTTAAAAAAATAGTCATAAAATATACAATTCAAAGGTGATAATTTGTTATATTTAGCACATGCCAAGTAAGAAACCTACTACCAAGTGTACAAGTCATAATGTGTAGACTTCCTTGTTACTAATTTTGTCCAAGTCATCATGTCCAAAACAACATTTTTTACTTCATTGTCATGTTTATAACCACAACATACTCTTGTGTGCAATTTCTTGTAATTATGCCTTCTAACTACGTACCAAAAACCTAAGTGTGGAATAAGTGTGCTATGATTGCAAGCACCGTGATCAAGCATCGGTGCATTGAGGGATAATGTAAGAGGAGATGAGCCGCTTGGCAAAGTCTTCAGGTGTCATGCAGTTGCGCATACCATGCCACGGATGCACTCTTCGAACTTGGGGGCGCAGCTTGGTGGATTTCATTGACGCAAAATGAGATTGGCAAAACATTTGATCCAACGCCATCACCCCTTAGCGATTCGTTCCGCTGTTGGTACTGACACGGCGATGGGAACGGCAGCTGTTAGAAGTGGATGTACAACATCTGCCGAGGTCAAGCTGAAAGGTTCATGCGTGCCTGGAAAATCGCCGCATCCATGAGAGGCATTGAACGCGCCACAGGCCTCAAGTCCCGAGAAGTGCCGAATCGATGCATCGGGGCACGCGGCCTCACAGCTTCGGCTGCGTCGGCGGACAGACTTCCCACCGCAAAGTCTCAGTAAATATCAGGTCAGAAGACCGAGTGAACGTGTCGAACACTTCGTCTGAAAGGCCCCCTAATCTGCAACCAGCAGAACATGACACTTCAGTGCAGAGCCATGTTGCTCCCCGTCATGTAGGTGGCCAGGGTGGACTGCGGGCCACAAAACCATCACCCGGTGCTCGGAACCTAGATGAGTGTGCGCTCCTTCCATCGAAAACACAAGTGCCACCGAGGTCAGGTGAGGTTTCGGCAGATTCCAGCGCCGGGCACTCCGGGGAGATGTTGGCGCGCGGGTCAGCCAGGTAGCGCAGCGCGGAGCACGAATGCGCAGTGATTGCCCAGTGCCAATGCACCTGCGCGCGCCTGGGCGTCGGGCTGCGTGTTCGCTTGGTGGGTTACAGCAGGACGTCAAGGGAGAGTAGGAGTTGGACGTAGGGGTTGCAACACTGGAAGTCTCTACGAGGGGAGTGCTGAGCTGCAGCACGACGACGAAGGGCGCCGCAGCAGGTGATGCGCTGCGCGGAATTTCATGCAGCACGGATCCAATGGCCGCATGCATGGGGCTGGAACCGGGGCTCGCAGGGTGGACACGAAGTGCCTGAGGGGGGCATCGGGCATCAGGCATCAGGCATCGGGTGGGGTGTTTGAGGGAGGGTAGGCGGTGCAGCGAGCTGTTCGAAAGTGTGCGAAACCGCTGGGCAGCGTTCGGACATCGGGGCGACGTGAGAGCGCGCGCGCGTTTTCGTGATGGGGCAGGTAGACTCCTGCGAACATGGCGAACATGGCGAACATGGAGGGCGTGGCGAGTGGTGCGGAGGGCACGGTCGGTGCGCGGGAGTAGTGACGTGACGCGCTCGCGTAGCACATCGGCGGCGGCGGATTAGGAAGTCGTTCGCATCCGTTGTAGTCTAGACGGTTAGGATACTCGGCTCTCACCCGAGCGACCCGGGTTCGAGTCCCGGCAACGGAAGCTCCCGAGTGGTAAAGTAGACTATATACCCTTTCTGCTTTGTCTTTTTCTTCGTCTTCTCTGCCAGGTCTGCCCTTCTCGTCGTTGCAGTCCTCCCGGCGAGAACCGAAGCCACGGAGTGACACCCGCAGACGGAAAGAGTGCCCTTCCAACTCCCCGGTTCCCTGGACCTTCACTATCTCACCCCACTTTGGCTCTCACCAATGCCCAAGTCATGGAATTGAGTCCATCACTCTCAATCAAACACAACACAACAAACCTCCAAGGAGGTGCCCACTTTGGCTCTCACCAGTGCCCAAGTCATGGAATTGAGTCCATCACTCTCAATCAAACACAACACAACAAACCTCCAAGGAGGTGCCGATTCCAAACTTGTGCCCAAACTCAAACCTCCAAGGAGGTGCCGGTTCCAAACTTGTGCCCAAACTCAAACCTCCAAGGAGGTGCCGGTTCCAAACTTGTGCCCAAACTCAAACCTCCAAGGAGGTGCCGGTTCCAAACTTGTGCCCAAACACAAACCTCCAAGGACTATGTGCATATGTAATACACAAACCACCCATATGTGATACACAAACCACCCATATGTAATACACAAACCACCATATGTGATACACAAACACAAACACAACCCTTCATGATACACAAACCACCCATATGCATGCTTACACCGCACACCGCACACGACACTACATTGAACTTTTCATTCTATGTCTAAGCATGGCCATCTCCCCTTCCACACACCTTGTAACATATTACAAACCAAGCGGTGGTAGCAACATGCCAAATCTTTCACATGTTCCACAATTTGATTGTTTTTTCTTATGAAATTGTTGATGAATATTTTAGCTACTTGCTCTCTTGAGCCAAACCTTTTATATAGTTGTTTATTTGTGTTGTACTTGTTTTGTCTTATGTCTTTTTTTTTGTATGGATATTTATAGATTTTATTTAATGAAACACTCAATATGTTGCATTTGTTTGTCTTTTTCTTTTATAATGCAATTTATTGATTTTTTTGGATTATTTTTGTTAGTTAAATGTATCAAATAGGTGGATTTTATTTTTAGAGGTTTAAGTTTATTTTTTAATGCTAGTTTCTGTGATAAGAGATTTGTTAACAAAACAAAAAGCAATAAGATAGTGAAGGCTAGTTTATCTTGTAATGTATTAAATAATGATTTGATGATTAAAAAATTATTACATAATACATTGTTATTTGAGTTGGTGTCTTTTTAACAACCATCTTAAGACAAGATTACCAACTCTTTATTGTTAGATCTTGTACATGTCATAGAATTAAATAAACAATTGGTTGGTGTGGTTTGTATTCCAATTTTTAGGGCCATTGCTTGCATAATTCTTTAAAGATGTTGGATGTGCATTGGTGGATTTTTTATAATATAAAAAATAATCATTTCATTTTCAATGGTTAGATAATTACCATAAAAAAATATTTTCTTTTTATATCATAAAAATAAGGCATATTAAAATTTTATCTTATGGATATAATTGTCATAATAATAATATTAAGCCAATAGTTATTTTTTATTATAAAATAAGAAGAACAATGAAAATTAATTTAACTTCATTAGATAGAAAATTAGACCATTGTTTTATTATTTTGAAGGTATTTTGTTTAGTACCATTTAAATATAAAATAAAATAAAAATAAAATAAAACTTAAAATACTTAATATCAATAGTACTTTTTAAAGTATATAAATCTACATGTTATATTGGTTGGATGGTTTTTTTAGTATAGTATTGTTGCTTGTGGCAATCAAAAATTATATCATATTTTGTAAAAAAGTGAATCATTGACACCAAAATAAAGAAAAGTTATTTAAGGCTATAACACCTTTTTGGTTGTTTGTTATTTTGATATTATAAACAAGAGTAGAAATACATGCTTGGATTAACATTTCACAATATTCTACCAATCTTCTTCTACCAAAATTTAAGATACTCCACATATTGCTTATATTTTATTTATCTACTCTTTGACTAAATATATTACTTTTAAATTTTGTGAATCAACAAACTTCTATGTCTAATTGTTCTATATTCAATTTCTTGGTCAAAATATATAAACTTTTTGAAATATATTAAAATAATAAAAATAATAATAAATAAATAAAAGTTACTTTTGTCAAATCATTTTAAAAATCTAAAATATTAGAAACCTTAATAATAACCATTTAATAGTTTTTATGTATATTCCTTTATTTAACAAACTAAAAATATATGGCAAATTACTATAGAAATGCCTTGTATTTTTCATAGTTGATATATATGTAATATGACAAACTTGCCAACTATTTAACAAATACACCATTAATATGGTATATGCCCTATTTTGTCGGTATTTAGGATATTTTTTAAATACTTTTTAGGGACTTTTACTATTTAGTTCTAATTTTAATTTTAATATTCTGTGTAAGAAAAATAATAATGAATTTGTTACAAATTACACCATATGTAAGGCAAGAAATCAGAACACATTTAAACTTTTGATGTAAAAAAGTATTGTGTTCATTCACAGATGTAATAATACATCAAAGGATTCAAAAATTTTAAAAGTATAATGTTTATATTTATAAGAAATATTTCCCTCTGATATCATCCAAAAAATTTATACTAATTAAATAAATAAAATAATATAAAACATATGTTTATAATTATAATATGTTTATATTTATAATAGATATTTTTGTATAATTTTTTTTCAAAAGAAGATTTTTTAAGAAAGTTTTTTAGTGTATATACATATATATATACACACATATGCGGATGTATGTATAGCTTACTTTGTGTTTTTAATGAAGTTTAAGCCAATGAAATAGATAGAATTATGAAAGAGGTTTTAAACATATAAAGTGGTTCAAAGTTTATATTTTACAAGCTCTAGAACAAAAAATATAATTTTTGCTTATAACATAATAACAAGTGTAATTACATACTATCTAATAAAAATATAAATTTATTATGTATTCATCCATATAACCAAAATTTTAAATTTCAATACATTTTTTATATCCAAAAATATTTAAGATATAATGAATTAATATGTAATATATTTATTTATACTCTTTAATAAACTCATCATATAAATTACAATCTAAGATTATAAATCAATAAGTAACAACAAACTAAATTAAATTAAATAATAAAAAAATAATAAATATATAATTTTAATAGATATTTAATGTGATTTAAAATTATAATTTATAAAATATAAAAAATATGAAATGAATATGCATAGATCTAATTATAAAATAATAGAAATAAAATAGATTAAAATTTTTAAAAATATAGTAATTTGAAAAGTGTTCCATATTCACAATTGATTCAAATAGAAGTACTAAACGTCTTTTTATTAGCACCTACATACTCTCTTAACATAATTTTTCTTATCCAAATTTTAAGACATTTGATTCTCACTTAGATAGGATATTTTCAATATGCATTTTATTGTACAAACTCTATTTGTTTGATTCTAATATAGATTGAGTATCTCAACGTATGTTCTACTGTCTAAATTCAATTGATTTAGGTCTTGCAGTTAGCTTGGTTACTTCAAACCACCTTCAATAAACAATATTATATATGCTGCTATTAGGTATAAATAATACAATCATTTTTTTAATGGTTAAAAATTTAACATGATGGTGGATGAGGCTATAAACCATAGTTAAGCCATTCTTGACTTAAGAACCAATGGTCTTAAGATATTCTAAGAAATTGAGGATGGCCTTAAAAATAAATGACTCTACTTATAAAAGAGGTAGAATAGTTGTAGGTGTCAAAGATACAAGAATATAAAATAAGAGAATTGAATTAGAAAAAGGTTTCAAAAAAGAACCGACAAAGATTTGAATTAATTAGTTGAGTATACAAATAATACCAAGAAAGGTGAGCTAAAACTCCAAGAGATGTATTGTTGAGATTGAAGAACTCTTTAACTTTGACTCGAATATATACCTCCTCTTTTAGAAGCTTCTTGAGCGGCTTCCATTAAACTAAGAAGCTTCAAGAACAGCTTCTATCAATTAAAAAGCTTCTCAAGCTCCCTGTACCAACTTAGAAGCTTCTCAAGCTACTTTTGCCAACTAGGAAGCTTTTCAACTACTTTCATTAATTAAAAAATCTCTAGAATGTTCTAGAAGGTTTTGTGAACTTTCAAAGTGTATGTTCCTAACAATATGATTTAAACTAATATGCTAAGATGTTGTATTTTAATTGACAATTTTAAAAGACATTCAAAGGACTTTTAATATAGACTATAATTATAGTAATATAGAAATATTTATTAATAATTATCAAATTAAAAATTACTTAGAAAGATTATCTAAGAATAGAATATTGTAAAAATTTGATGTTGTTGATATAAATCAAAAGGCTTTATTTTTTTAATTTTGCTAACAATAATAAAAATAATATTTATATTAATAAATAAATAAATTTTTATAATATTAAAAATATTTTAGCAACCTATTAGTTGGTTTTATTTTGCTTCAATATAAACACAAATATTTGATTGTAATAAGTTTGTGATAATATGGTAATTACTTTTATAAAAAGAATTAATAAAATTAGAGTTTAAAAGATGGAAGATTTTAATATTGGTGGTTGTGCCATCAATCTAAAGTCAACACTCAATTTAGCAAGAATATGGACCAAAGTTTATTATTAGAAGGCCTCAAATTTCTTTTAATTAATCATTTTATTTCATGACATTTAAGATTTCTTTTTTTTCAGTCATGCTTCTTAAAGTTGATTTTTCAGAGAAATAAGAATCATTAAAATTGAAGTTGAAACAATCTTTATATAATATTTTAAATAAAAAAATAGTCTAATATCTAAGTAGTTTGGATCATCCAATTTTAGAAGAAAAATATCCAATACTCAAAAATTGAATTGGATTAAAATTATTTTTGTTGCTAACTAGACTACATAAGTTAGATTTATAACCAACTAATTTTTTTTTTATTTGAAACAACAAAGAGATGGTAGTAGTTGTTTGAGTAAGGAGTTACAAATAAGGTTGAATCTTTAAAAGAATTGGATAGAAATAAGAAAGAAAGCATCAAAATTTCATTCAAATTTAGAAATTAGATTCATTAAATATTTATAATACATTTGAATGGATGCTTCCTTATTTTTTTGATTTCATGATATGCCAAACTAATTTTATATAATAATTTAGATGTACAATAGATAAAAAAAAAAAAATGGTCATCTTGAATGGAAGATTTAAAGCCATTCTTTTTTTAACAATCTCTCTTTTTAGCATAATCACTATTTTTTCTTTCTTATCATTTTTTATTTTTATTTTTTTAATATTATAGTTTTTTATTAATATCTTATTATAAAATTTTATTTTATTAATTATTTTGTATAATAAAAATTCTAAATTAAGAAAATTTATTATTTTATATTTTAAATTAAAACCAAAGTTGATAAGAAATTTTAATGTTTGGACATGATTAATGTTCCACAATCAATTTGTCAAGTAATTATTAAAGAGTCTTTGATTTTATTCATTTATTATCTTAATAATATAATAGTATATAATATTAAAATTAGATTTTTGTAAATATATCTATAAATATAATTAATACTAAGAGCTTAAATTTTAAAATTTTGATAAAATAATTTATTGTTGATTTTTAAAGCCAACAAAAACCTCATACTTTCTTAAATATTAGTGATCTTTGTTGATTTGTAGAACTAATTTGTTTAGCTTCCTATTCTTAATAAGATAGTAAAAAGATTAAATTTGGCAATATCATATTGTAATTCCTTACAAAATACAAAAACTAGTTAAAACATATAATATATTCATAAGTTCTAATATGTGTTAGAATGGTTAGTAAAGTATTTAAAGGAGTTGGTGTAAGAAACTTTATTTTGGTTTTTTTAAACTTAGTTTGATTATGGGATTTAAATTATATAAGACCTAAATGTTTAATATAAAGCCTTGAGAGGAGATTGGAGGCCAAAGATGAAAAATTAAACTACTAAAGGCTTATTTGGAAGGATGAAAGTAAAATATGGATGAATAAAGGCAAGAGATGAAGCTCTTCATTCCTATTGGTCAATGATCATGCCCAATAGGCTTTGAGGATGTTGTCTGCAAGAAGAACAAGGGTTTTGGTCGCTTCAAAAAAAATATTTGATAATCGGACACAAGGATTAAAAAGCTTGTTTTTTGTACTACAATTTTGGCATAAAAATCAAGACCTTTAGAGTTTTTATAAGGGAGGAGTAGGTGCTTAAAATTGAGATGTACAAATAATATCTACTATCACTCTTTTGAAAATACAAAGAGTTTTATGAGAGCTTTTGGAGATCGGGAGATGTAATTAAAGAGGTGATTTCAAATTCTACATTTCATGTGAAAGAATTGCTACATTTGGAGTTCTAAACAAGGAAATATTAGGAGTCAAAGACAGCAGATTGAATTCCAAGGCAATAAGAAGAATATTTTATTGATAGTGATGGTTTTTGCCGTATCTTGAGCTTCCAGGCGAATTTTTGTCCAAAACATTTCCAAGAAGATGTATTATTATGTTAAAAAGCTATACATCAAAGTTTCATAGTATTTGGACTTTTAGTTTGTGAGATATAAAGAATTTAGTATGCAAGTGTTTATAAACAAGGGTTTGAAGCTATTGTTAGGTTTTTAGCAATATTTAAAGATTGGTAATGAATCAACCATTGAAATTTGTGGTGATAGTTGTCAAAAATACATTAGTACTTTGTATAAATTTTGAGCAGATTTGAATAGTTGGATTAAATGTTATAGATTATTGAAATTTGGAAAAAATTCCCTCTCTATGGATGAATGAAGGTTTTAAAGTATTTGTTATATTTTGAGTGTTTTGTGAAAGTAAGACTTATGTATTAGGTGTAATAGCCCTATAAATAAGACTTTTATATAAATTTGGAAGTTTTATTATACTTGATTCTTGATTGAGTAATTACTGACAACCAAAAGCTCCATGCTTTCTTGAGGCAAATTCTCTCTACAATGATATTGGTAAAATGCACCATAATTTTAAGGTGGGGAGAAAAAAATCCAATACTACTATTGTAGCACAATAATCATTTCCACCAATAACCCAAGATCTTTGTATTCTTCCTAACATTGAAATATTCTTCAACCAAATACACAATTATATAAAAGGTTTGGCTCAAGAGAGCAAGTAGCTAAAATATTCATCAACAATTTCATAAGAAAAAACAATCAAATTGTGGAACATGTGAAAGATTTGGCATGTTGCTACCACCGCTTGGTTTGCAACATGTTGCAAGGTGTGTGGAAGGGGGGATGGCCATGCTTAGACATAGAATGAAAAGTTCAATGTAGTGTCGTGTGCGGTGTGCGGTGTGCAAGGGTAGGTTCCTTGCATGCATGGAAGTAAAAAGAATTGAACAATGTCTTGCATGGTTTTTTGAAGGCATGTAGGAGAATCATGTGGAAGCATAAACCAATTGGAAATTGAGTGGCATTTGTGTATCACATATGGGTGGTTTGGATTTGGGCACAAGTTTGGAACCGGCACCTCCTTGGAGGTTTGTTGTGTTGTATTTGATTGAGAGTGATGGACTCAATTCCATGACTTGGGCACTGGTGAGAGCCAAAGTGGGCACCTCCTTGGAGGTTTGTTGTGTTGTGTTTGATTGAGAGTGATGGACTCAATTCCATGACTTGGGCACTGGTGAGAGCCAAAGTGGGCACCTCCTTGGAGGTTTGTTGTGTTGTGTTTGATTGAGAGTGATGGACTCAATTCCATGACTTGGGCATTGGTGAGAGCCAAAGTGGGGTGAGATAGTGAAGGTCCAGGGAACCGGGGAGTTGGAAGGGCACTCTTTCCGTCTGCGGGTGTCACTCCGTGGCTTCGGTTCTCGCCGGGAGGACTGCAACGACGAGAAGGGCAGACCTGGCAGAGAAGACGAAGAAAAAGACAAAGCAGAAAGGGTATATAGTCTACTTTACCACTCGGGAGCTTCCGTTGCCGGGACTCGAACCCGGGTCGCTCGGGTGAGAGCCGAGTATCCCAACCGTCTAGACTACAACGGATGCGAACGACTTCCCAATCCGCCGCCGCCGATGCGCTGCGCGAGCACGTCACGTCACTACTCCCGCGCACCGACCGTGCCCTCCGCACCACTCGCCACGCCCTCCATGTTCGCCATGTTCGCCATGTTCGCAGGAGTCTACCTGCCCCATCACGAAAACGCGCGCGCGCTCTCACGTCGCCCCGATGTCCGAACGCTGCCCAGCGGTTTCGCACAACATCCTCCCCGAACCGACCACAGTCTGCCACCGTTCTAAAGAGAAGGTGTGACCCATCCACCTCGCCTTGCAACCTCACCCATGCATGCGCGCTCGACGCCCTCGTGCTACTACCATGGCGAGACCACGGCTGGCCTGCATCCGCTCCCGCACTCCCCGCACCCCCCGCCCCGCTCACTTTCGAACAGCTCGCTGCACCGCCTACCCTCCCTTTTTAGGAGTGCATCCGTGGCATGGGATGTACGACTGCATGACATGTTTCCACTAGCTAGCTGGACACCTGAAATCCTGCGTCACAATGTCATGGTCGTTCAAGACCCGCTCAAGGCCTGGAAACTTCTGAGCAGGCTGTTCCGGACGAACACCATCTTTGTCAGTGTGTTGGTGCTGAACAAGTGGGAACATATTCGGATGACTGAGCAGCAAGATGTGGCTGCTTTCACGCAACACGTGATCGATGTCATTCGAGACTTGAGGGCCATCCGACAACCACAAACTGATGAAATCATTGTCCATGGCATCCTGAGCAGACTCCCTGGCAGAGTTGATACATTGGCGATTCAAAGCCTATCAGAGAGGGAGTTGCCGACCTTCCAGGAGCTCTACATATGCACGATACAAACTCACTGCTGCGAGAAACCCAGGAACCATCAGATGAGGCGCTAATGCTCAAGATTCGTAGGATTTACAAAGCGAAGTTTTCAAAAACCTGGAATCAACTGAGTCATTGGAACCGTGGTGGCCAGCAATGGCAAAAGCAGAACAGAAGCACCGTCTGCTACAGATGCGGGAAAGCGAGGCACACAGAGGGAGTATGCAGAGCGCCAGCCCCTCTCACCTCGTCACCACAGGGGAGCTCGTCAACATTTTTGGGAAGCAGCGCTAGAGGAGCATATGGTGCTCAGCTCGCCAAAGAAAGGGGAGGTGAGCACATACTGGAAACCAACTCCCCCAGTGACACAAAAAGTTTAGAGATGTTTGAGTTGTTTTCAATAGAGCAGAGTACGAACTGGATACTTGACCCTGGTGCGTCTAAGCACTTCACTGGGGATTACACCGCGATCAACAAAATTGAATCTCATCCCGCCAACCATGTGAAGTTTGTGGGAAGGCAGGCTCATGCCATTCTTGGCACGAGTTTTATTAGCGTGATCATTCCGTTAGGAGAAATAAAATCGTTGAAGGGGTTCAATATGTACTGGGACTTCAATAGAACATCTTGTCGATAGGACAGATAGCCAACGTGGAAACGTGTGCATCTTTGGCACTGATAAATGCTTTGTCATCTCTTCAAAGAGACCCTGCCATGTATTGCTGGGCACTCGGAACCCATCAAATGGGTTATTCTTGCTAAATTACCACATGCACACTTTTGCCGTAGAACTAGGGATAAAAATGAAAGTGAAGCCACACACAAGCAAGAGTTAACCTCACTAGCTGTCAAAACTTTACAGATTGAGAATCAAACTATAAGTGGTTGTTTGCTGGCTGGCACCCACAACTAGGCCACATAAACCACAAAAGTCTTAGCAAGCTCAATTGTTGTTGTAATGTAAATATCTTGTTATGTAAAATGTTAAGAATTAGGTATTTAATTGAAGTTGATACAGTGGTATTATGTGAAAGAAAAACCAAAGATATTATTAGGATTTTGTTTGTAGTGTAAAATAGTTAGAAGAAAAATATTTATTGATGGTTGGATACTATGAGAAGATGATTGATTAGACTAGTTCACAAAGCAATAGTGTGAAAAGAAGGTTGAGTAGACTAATTTACAAAGCAATAGTATAAAAGCAGATTTGAAAAAACTAATTAAAAAGTCGTAATATAAAAAGTATCTTTACAAAGTATCAACTCAAAGATTTAAGGATATCAACTCAAAGACTTAATAGTATGTAGAATTCGGAAAGGTAGTAGCTAAGATACAAGCATTTGCTTGTTGTATCTTAAGAAAGAGTTTTTGGGCTATTTATTTATTTTTCTCTTTGCTTCTAGCTTTTGGATTAATATATATCTATGTGTGTATATATATATATATATATATATATATACATATATATTATTTTTATTTATTTATTATTTTATTATTTTATTTATATTTCTTTACAATGAGTTTTTTTTTTTTTTTTTTTTTTTTTTTTTTTGATATGTGTGTATTGTGGTTGTTTTGGCAAAAAATAAATTTAAAAATAAATTCTCATGCATATTTTAAATGAGCATGTTAAAAAAGAATAGATGATGCAATTAGAAGTATATGTGTAATTTTGATAAAGGTGTAGCCTCAACATTAAGTAGGTGAATTATGCATGATGTGGATAAGAATATTTTTTTATTGTCAAATTGAGCATTGTTTACTATACACATATTGTAGATCTAGAGTAAGTTTTGAAGCATAGTTTGAATAAATATAGAGAACTTGATATTATTCCTTTAGTATTTTAGTTTTAAAATAATATTTAAAAATAAAAATAAAAATAAAAATATCTAGTTGGAAAAGTAAATTGCATATATTAAGAGGTACAATAATTTAGGAAATTGTATAAGAAATTGACAATAAATAAAGGAGGCATGTAAAAAATAAAAAAAGAAACCATCTAATATGGTACAAATAATATGCTTGTAAGTAGATATGGTTCAAAATTTTGTAGTCAAAGAAAAGCCTAAAAATGGTTAAAAATATTTATTGAATAAAAAAGACTTCAAAGTGTTGAGGAATCAATTTATAATTGAGAGTCATATCAATTTATAATTGAGAGTCATATCAATTAATTAATTTCCACAATTTTGATTCCAAAAGGGTGGCAACCACTACAAAGCACTTTTTCAAACTATCTTCTCAAATATTTTAGAGTAGATTATCATCAAAAGAAGTGTTTGTACATTGACCATAATTATATTTAGAATGCAAAGAAGAGTAGAAAGCATTAAAGTCCTATTAAGATGAATCTAGAAATAAGCATATTAGGCTTTAAAAATTGTTAGAAAAGTTGTTAAATAAAGATTATATTTTATATTTTTATTATTAATTATTTTTTAAAATTTATTTTTGACTTATATTTTTAAACTTCTAAATTTTTAGTGTTTAAATGTAATTAAAATTAACAATTAAATTTGAAGGAGAGCTATTCTTATTCTTATTTCTTTAGATGTATTATGATTTATTTTTTTAATAATGTATATATTTTTAAAATTATAATTTTAAGAATTTTGGTAATAACAACTAATCAATTTTATATGAAATCAATTTTCAATATAATCCAACTACAAATTATAATTTGTACAAAAATTTATAATATACCATAATTTAGAATACCTGTTTGAATCGTATAATAACACATTGTTTTCATATGTACTATACCTATTCAATAATTATCATCTTTTCTATCATCTTTGTTTTTTTTTAGATTTTTAGATTTATTGTACACAAGTCTCCTTGGTTGTTTCCACATGCCCTACCTCCACTCCACCATAGCTCACCACTCAGCAAACAATTCACTTTCTCGACAATGCCAGATCACACTCCCTCAACTCAAGACTATGCAAACCTTCCTTCGCACAGTAATGCCGCACCAATTCAAGCGTACTAAATCCTTCTCGGATGAGTGAAAACATCCTCAAGCACGACAACAATCGATTTCAACTGGAGCGGCAGGCTGGAGCAGCAGCAATTTGCCACCATCTTCCACTTTATTCTTTTATCCTTGCTCGAAGTATCTACGTGCTCGATTACCATACATCCTCCTTGGCAACTCAGGAAAGTTGCTTCTCATATTGGAAGACTGTCTACCACGGGACTAAGAGATTGGGTTGCATAGGAGTGATTGCCACTACACCCTAGGAATCTCAAGCTATGCTACGATTACAGTTTGATCAAGAGCACACATCAAGAGTCGTACTGGTACACCCCCTCTCCCCCTCCTGGTGAAATTGAAGGAACACCGATTCAGCCCGAGGCAAAGATCGAAAGAACAGAAATTGTACAGCTACGATTGGCCCTAGCACTACCATCGTGAGGGAATCGGGTGAAGAGACCATCTCATCCCGACATGATTTCAACACGTCCAACACTCGGGACTGGAAAACTCAGCCCTGAACGCAACCACGGAGGCCACGAAAAGCACAGCAACTCCGAAGCAGGATGAAGGGGCACTAACAGCACGCTCACGGGAGATAAGTCCTGGAGCGTCATCCCCTCTGTACCACGGGCTTAGTTGGCTACCACGTAGGAAGGCTCTTTTCAACCCATATACCAAAGGCAACTGCACCTGGTTATTCATTCGTCCCCTGGATGATATATACCATCAGTGTCCCTTTTCATCCACGCCGTGTAGGGTTCCAAGCATACTCAGATAGCCTCGCCTCCTATCCCTTGCTTTGTTTCGCCATCTCCGTGGAACCCTTGCAGCTGTGTGCTTTCTTTTTGCTATGAATTGCTCAAATCTGCGCTTACATACACGTCGTGACAGCACTCTGCAGCATACAAGCAACGGACCATTTTACAAAAGTGAATCACTAGATTTGAGCCAGAGGGCTGTCAGGGCTGGGAATTGGAGGGATTTTTGTCTCAATGTGGAGGTTGATTTAAGAGCCGATTGGTGGTGTTGATGTGTCTTAAGAACCTGACAATGTTTTTAAGTTTGGTACAGGAGCATCTTTGTTGTAGTTTTTATTTATTTATTTATTTATTTGAAACAATTGAAGGAAACTAGGTTCTGTGAGGTTCTCTAGGATATCGGTTGAGAAGCGTCCTATATAAAAGGTGGAGGGCAACAATGTGACCTGGTTGTAGTTGATGGTGTAGGTTTTTGATGTGCAATAGGTAGAAGTTTAGTAGATTCATTTGTGCTTAGAGGATTGTCTATGGGGTTTTAAAATTGTAAAGTTGGTGATGTCTTTTTAATGAAGATTGGTTTATAACTTCAATTTCTTCAAGAATCTTATCAGATATGTGTATTCTTTGTATTTAATGTTAGCAGTGCATATTGTATTGCTCATAAGTCAATTTAAGGAATGATTTGCGGTAGTGAACTCTCACTGTGATAATCTTACGACTATAATTGTTATTGAAGAAAGAGAAGTTAGAAGTCCCAACACTTAGCATCAATAAGGGTTGCACATAAAGAAAAGAAAAGTGTAGAATAAGATAATTTTTACTTCTAACATCCATTACTTATAAATAGTAATTACTTATAAATAGTAGTTATTGCCCAATGGACAACTTCTATCTTTTGACTTTTATATTTATCAAAAGATATATCAAGTATATATTTTGATATCTCATTTATTATAAGGATATTCTTTAATATATTCTTTATGATTTTATTTAATCTCTGGATATTCTTTATTAGATCTTTTATCCTCTTGATCTTATCTCTTGATCCTTGATCTCGTGGCTTATCTATAAGATGGCCCTTTTATATCCTAAAAATCAAATCTTTGACCATTAACAACTTATCTAAGATAATATTTATTATATGATAATTTTATTATTATTATTATTATTATTATTATTATTTATTTTAATAAATTTTACTATTATTTATTTTAATACTTCCACTTTATTATTATTTAAAAGATTTCAAATCTAATACCTTTGTCAATATGTGATGCGTATCTTTAACTAATGTTTTAGTAAGTAAATCAACAAGCATGTCTTTTGTTGCACAATACTTTATATCAATCATTCTAATTATATAAGTCTAATATTTTTGTAAAAACAAGGCATCTTTGATTGTTATATTTTGTAGTCTTTGTAGTTGCTTCCAATTGCACAAGTCCAATGTCCTCCAAAACTTACTTTAGCTAAATTGTTTCCATTGTACCATGGCTTATTGCCATATATTCTACTTTCATTGTAAACCTTATAATTATTGGTTGTTTATTACAATTCCATAAGATTGCTTCCATTCCAACAAAGAACACATAGCCTATTATTGACATTCTATCATTTGTTTTTCAAATCCAATCTGCATTATAATAACCATGTAAAGCAATATTATCACCTCCAAGATACAATTTGAAGTTCAAAGTGCCTTTTAAATATCTCATAATCTTCTTGATGGTTGTCCAATGAATTAGTCTAGCCTTTGATATATCTTCATTTACAACACTCATCACATATATAAGATCCATCTTTGTGCCAACTATTATATACATAAGTAAGCCTACTATTGTTTTGTATAAAATACTTTACATTTGATCTTCAACTTCAGCAAATTCTTCATCTATGAACTTTATCAACTTTAAATTAGCCTCCAAAGGTATTTTAATGGACTTGCACTCTTTCATATTGAATTATTTCAATACTTCTTTAATATACTTGTTTTAATTCATTGTAATGGTTTTATTATTACAATCTCATACAAATTCTACTTTTAAATAATAGTAAAGTTTTTCCAAATCATTCATCTCATATTTTTTTTTAATTTAATTTTTAACTAATCCATCATCTTCAAAATATTGGTTAATATGATCAAATCATCAATATAGAAGATGACAATCAACAAGGACTCTTTTGATTGTATTACATATAAAAAATGATTAGCTTCACTCTTTATAAATTTTTTAATTATAAAGAATCTATCAATACCTTTGTATCATATCTTTGATGATTGCTTGAGGCTATACAAAGATTTCTTTAACTTACAAACAAGGTGTTGTTTGCCTTTTTGAACAAATTCTTAAAGTTGATTTATATAAATATCTTCTTCCAACTCTATATTTAAAAAAGCCGTCTTCACATTTATTTAATACATCTTTAAGTCCATTGTTATTCTAATTGCCACAATAGTTCTAATAGTGGTGAATTTAGCCACGGAAATAAATATCTCATTGAAATCAATACTAGCAACTTTTGAATAGCCTTTGACAATCAATCTTATCTTATATCTTATAACATTATCCATTATATTTTTCTTGGTTCTAAATACCCACTTACAACCAATTAAAGATTGATTTGGTAGAAATTGAGTCAATTTCCATGTTCTATTGTCCATAAAAGATTGATACATTTTTTCAATGACCTTCTCTCACTTTATAGCATTTGTGGATTTCATTGTATCATACAAATTCAATGGATCAGTAAAAAGTGTAATATTGACATATTCTTTACTTATTTGAAAAATATGTAGTTCTTCCACTATTTATTAAGTGATTTTCTTTCTCTCATAGAATATTTCTTTTTATTTGAAAAATGTTCATCTTATTACACTTTATAGTCTTTTCTAAATTTATTCTCTCTTGAAGTTTTTTTTTTTTTTTTTTTTTTTTTTTTTTTTTTCATTTAAAAATTAATACTCCTTATCATTATGAAATAAACATGAAAATGCTTTGATCAGTATTCATCTTCATTATCCATATTGTCATGTGATAATATGACCATTAGGTGAAAAAAAAAATGAATGATTATATTATTGAGGAGTTTAAATAAAAATATTTGAGCAAATTATCTTAAAAATATAGATAATAGACAAGGAGGTAATAAAAATAAAAAGATGCTAATACTATCTTTTTATAGAAGAAACTTTTATTTATTTTGTATGGCCATAAATAAGATAAAATAAAATAGATTAGAAAAATAAATAATATAAATATCTTTAGAAAGGAATTAAAAATAGGTTTTATTAAAATTTACTTCAAAATTCTAAGAATTGATATCTAGAGAGGACTAATTGTGAACTTGGATTGAAATCAGATCCTAAAGTACAAAACCATGTATTGATGGGAAATAAAGAGTTCTTTGACAAATTGGAGAGTAGGATTGAAAGGCAGATTTGAGAAGGTTTGTTTGAGTGTTGATTTTGAGTGATTTAGATAGAAATTGAATTTGTAAGAACTTTCCAAATTCAAAATTGATTTGGGTAGCTCTAGGATTTGTGAAATAAAAAAAGGTTTACATTTTTGAGTATTTTGTAAATTTGGTTATAGATGTATAAGTAAAATTTTGTATATATGTGATTGTAGTTGTGCTAAATACATGCTATAAGTTTGAGCCTGATCTAATGGTTTGATAAAAGGTTATTGAAGTTCAAGTGGGTCAGGGTCCCAAAAATTGGATTGTAAAGATCAATGAGAGTTTTTCAGATATTTAACAATCTATTAGTTGGATTGAGGTGATATTTATTTGTATGGATGGTAGAATTATTTTTTAATTTTTTTATGAACTTTAAGAGTAATTAAATAGTATAAAAAGAAGTTATTGGAATTGGAAGATTGGCAATAAGATTAGAGAAGGAAGACAGTCTACATCCAAATAGAATTTTGAGCTTATTTTCTATTTGGTGAGTTGAATCTTTTTCAAATTTTTTCACATGTTGCTAACTTTATTATTGAAAGGTGTACAAAATTTGAGTCAAGATCAATAGTTTAATCATTAACTATTGAGGTTTCAATTTGCTATAGGATTTATTAAGATTTGATTAAGATTTGGTTAGAATTTATTATGATTTGATTAAAATTTGATTAGAAATTTGATTAGAATTTTATAGGCTTTAAAATTTGATTATGATTTGATTAAGATTTGATTAAGATTTGATTAAGATTTAATTAAGAATTGATTAGGATTTAATTAAGATTTGATTAGAATTTGACTAAAATTTGACTAAAATTTGATTAAGATTTGATTAAGATTTGATTAGGATTTGATTAGGATTTGATTAAAATTTAATTAAAATTTGATTATAATTTCTATTTTTAGTATTTTAAAAGAATTTCTATTTTGATAATTTTAAAATTTTTTATATTAGTATTTCTTTAAGAATTCATTATTATTATTTTATAATTAATTAAAAGTTTAATTGAATTTCTTTAATGGTTGAGTATACTTATTATTTTTTAATTATAAATTATATTTAATTCTATTTGAGGTGTTAGGACTTATTATTGTAATTTTTTTTTATTTTCCATAGCTAGGTGTCTAAAGCATTCTCAAGCAAGATTTCATGTAATATGACATTGTACACAATACTTTAAACTTGTACTCACATTGCTTTTTTGCAAGTTCTTTAAATTCCTTAAACCTTGACAAATATTCACTCTTAGCTTTAAGAGTGAAAATCCACACCTTTCTTAAAAAATCATCAATAAATATGACAAAGTACCTTATTCCTCCTATTGATGGTGTCCTTATAGATCCACAAATATCCAAATACACAATCTCCAACAACTTGCTTATACATTGTTGTATTACATGTTGTCTTATTTGAAAATATATCAAGTATTTTGTTATGGAAAATAAATTTATATTTTATAATTAATTAAAAATCTAATAATCTTAATAAAATCTTAAATAAATATCAATTGAATCCTCAACAATCTTAATCAAATTTTTAAGTAATTATAAAAAAAATCCTAAAGAAATTCTAATAAAATCATAAAAAAAACTTAAAGAAATCCTAAATAAATTTTTGTGAGTCCTAAATTATACATTAAACTTTTATTTAATTAAATTTTGATATTTTGATAAAATATAATAATATTTATTTATTAATTATGAAAAGATAGAGATTTTTGGTTTAAATTATATACCAAGGTCTTAGATTATTAAATTGGTTATAATAAAATCTAATTATAAAAATCAGATTTTAGAGAATATTAATTTTTGTTTAAAATGAGGTTGTTAGGAAATGTGGAGTAAGTTGTAGTTGGAATACAGTGAAAAAGCGATAGGAAGTTATTCCTCTCTTGAAGCCATAAGAGATGGTGAAAGAACAAGATAGAAAATCATTTTATTCTTGAAGCCACAAGTGTTGGTGAAGGAAGAAGATGGAAAGCTACTCTATTCTTCAATCATTACTTCTATGACAATAAATCAAATTAGCCTCTAATAAATCTATCTTAAAGATTAATATTTTTATTAATAATTTAATAAGTTATTTTATATAAGATTTGGCTAATTAAGTTATTAAAAATTAAAGCTTATCTATTGATTGATATCCATGGTAATTTATCATCATCTTGCAATAAATGGATGCCAACTATTGGTCTCCTCTATAAATGGCATTAGTTGGAGATCATAGAGGATGTATGTTGATTTTTTAATATTAAGTGATACTAAAAATAATAGTTGGTAGTTAAAAATACTTAAAATAAGATAAAGTGGCATATAAGTTATACCACTTGTATAAAATAGCTAGTAGAAAGGCTTCCAAATTAGTTGTTATTTACAAGTTATTGGCAATAGTAATTGCTAATAAATGGTTTGAGAGCTTGGATATATAAGACCCTCCCAAAGCCTTGTTTTTTATCTATCTATCTATTGATCCATCAATTCATTGATCTATCTATTTATCTATCTGTCCATCTATCTATCTATCTATCTATCTATCTATCCATCAATTCATCTATCTATCTCTCCATCTATCTATCTATCTATCTATCTATCCATCTATTAATTGATTGATTGATTGATCTATCTATCTATCTATGTATCTATCTATCTATTTATATTTTCACCACATAAATGTATTATAATACAACATCCACCTCCTCTGAACCTACGCATCCTTTGGTTTGTGCCAAATGAATCATATATTATAGTTGGTATCACACCATCTCTTCATTTTCTACATTAATTTCTTCATCATCATTTTCACCATCCATTTTATTACAATTATCTTCTTCAAAATCATTGATATCTTCAACATAATCATTCATATTGATTTTTCTATCTCATCTTTTAAAAATCTTTATTTGCTTCTCAATAATAGGTATTTTTAACTTTATACCATCCAACTCCTTCAATAAATATGTGGCATTGTCATGGACTATTACCACCACATATGGTGTCGTATTATAACATATTTATGTGGTGAAAATATAAACAAGAATGATTTTATTCTTAATATTTAATTATCTTTATTCAATAGAAATTTAAGATATTTAAGAAAGATTTTATAAAAGCTTCTTAGATTTTATTCTTATCTTAATAGCTAATAGATAAAATTTAATTATTAATATTTCTTTTTAGATTATAGAAATTCTTTTATTGATTTTAAAAAGCCACAAATTGATAAAAATAGGATAAAAGAGATAAATAATTAATATGATTGATACTAGAATTAAATTGAAGGTAGGATGAAGCTTAAAAATCCTTAGGATAGATTGGATTGATACTCGAGGTTGACCATTTATAGCATAGGATCAAAATCAGACCTTGAGCCACAAAAATAGTCACCAAGGGCAAAATATTAGATCATTTGAAGATTGGCAGTTAAGATTTGAGAGCTAGCTTGAAGCTTATTTCAAAGGTATAAGACTTATTATTATAAGATTTGGAAGGATTTTGTAATTGTTGTCCAAATTCAAGATTTAAATTGGTAAAATAGATTTTATGTAATAAAATTAGGGCTATTACTATTGGCTAGTTTGTACAATTGGTGTTATAAAATTTAATAATATATAGATGATTAAATATTCTAAAATTATATAAAATATTATAATAATCTAATAATGTAATTGGAAGATATTTGATCTTTAGTGCAAGGAGGTACCAAAAATTGGCAGTTTAGGATTATTTAGGATTTTTATAATATCTAGAGATCTATCAATAAAAATAAGGTGAAATTTGGAATGGTATTAGAAAACTTGGAGATCAAGATATATACCAATTTTAAACTAAAATTAACAATTGGAGAAGGAGAAATTGCTGCTGAAACATCTACAGCAACTTTCAAGTTGGCAGCCGAGTGATATTAGTGCTAGTTTTGAATATTTTTTCACAATTTGTAAGTTGAATTAGATTGAAATTTTTAAGCATATAGAAGACTTATAGTAGCATTTGTGTGTAAAAATCCACATCAAGTGGACAATTAGATTAAAAATTATAGCTTGCTAAAACTTGCTAACTAAGATTGAGGCTTGCAAAGAAAAATCTAAGTTGCCTAATTGTAAAAGTAACAAGGCAATTGGAATTTGTGTATAGTTGAGGTTATTAAGAAGAATATTTTTGAGCACTTTGTATTGGCTTTAAGTACTTTTAATTGAAATTCAACTTGCGTTCTTTTTATATAAGTGAAATATATTAGGATTTCTTGCATATTTATAAACCACAATTGTACCTTCTATACCCAGGTGCCTGGTGCATTTCCAATTAAGACAACACATAATATAACAAAAGTGGTGAATCTGATGTGAATATTTGGGATGGAAGGTGTTGGATTTTATTTGTGGTTATTTGGAATTGATGGCATAAGAAGGCAAGAAAGTTGAATTTAGAGTTTTTGATGGAGCTTTGGATTGTGCTTCAAGTGGAGCTTTAAGTGGAGCTTCAAGTGGATTTTCTATTGGTGGACAAGGTATATACTTGGATCCAAATATTGCAAATATATTTCAAGTATTTATGTTATTTATGCAATAGGAACAAGGCAATAATCGCAGGAAGGCTTTGACAATCAAAGTATTACAAGTAGTAGTTAATAAGGTTGACCAGTTTGATGGAAGGGATATTTTTAAATATTTGAGATGTTATGTATAAAAAATGGAATTGAATCATATTTTTGAAAAGAAGATGATTCTATTATTTGAGCTTGCTATGATGTCGGAGATAAGAAAACATATGAAATTGATTATAGAATAATTTGGAAGTTCTTGGGAGACATTCTCCCACACATTGAGAGATGAATATTTCTTAAAAGACTTTGATCAGATCATTAAGAAATCATTTATGAAATGGATTGAATGTCCTAATAAGAAATTATAAGCTATCAAGTTGTTAAGGGAGTTTGAGAGGCAGTAATCTTGATTATCAAAAGTGAAAAAGATAACATTGGAACCAAATAAGATTGAATTGTTTCTTTAAGCAGGTAATGGAAAATTATATGAGAAGTTAGAAATTATTTTTGAAAATAAGGAAGAAAATGAAGGACTAATAATAAAATAAAATAAAATTGAAGATGTAGTGGGATTGCTTGTTAAAAAAAAAAAAAAAAAGAGAGAATAGGATTGATATTCAAAGAATTGTATAAGTATCTAAAATTCAAGTGCCTACTTTACAATCAACAATACTTATTGTCCAACCTTCAATGATTACACCAAAAAAAGAAGATGTCAAAATTGAAAAAATTACATGTGGAATACAAGATCTTCAAATTAAATTTGCAAGTCTTGAGGATAAGACTTCTATAATAAATTCAAAGGTTATTTCTAAGTAAGAGTATGTACAAAGATGTATTTGATGTGATGATGATTTTCATTTTTAAAAAGATTGTGGTGAATTTAATAAAATGGTGCAACAAGATATTATTTTTTTGGAAAGATGGAAAAGTGGCATTAAAAGATATTGGTGATTTTTTCTAAACCAACTTTGATAAGGGAGGTATAAAAATACTAATTAAAGAGTATTTGGCAACAAATAGGGTTGCAACAATGGAAGCTGTAAGTTATGGTGTTAGAATAGATGGTGATAGGAAATAAGATTTTTTTTGAAATATTGAACCAAGAGGATTTTGGTCTTTTGCCATTTCTACAATATATAAAAAGAAGATGCTACAGAAAGCTTTATTAAGGATTTTTGCAATAATTTGTAGAACTATAGGTTTAGAAGATCTTGTGGAAGCTTTATTAGTGCATACCTATATTGCTAAGAGCTAACATGAAGCTTTAACAGAAGAAAAGGGAAGACGGAATTTTGATGACACAAGAGAAGAAAATTCTTCTAAGAAGCAAACTCGAGGAGATATTTGGGCTTTGATACAAAGGATTGTCGAAAATTGGCAGTTTAGGATTGAGTAGGGTTTCTATGATAACTAAAGATCTACTAATTAGATCACTGTAAATTTTGACATGGTCATAGAAGACTTGAAGATCAAGCTATAAACCAAGTTTGAGCTCAAGTTAATAGTTGAAGAAGGAGAAATCACTATTGGAATTTCTGCATCAATTTTCAAGTTGGCGGCCGAGTATCATCAGTGCGGTTTTTGGGCATTTTCTCGCAATTTGTAAATTAGGTTGGACTGAATTTTTTTAAGCATGTAGATGGCTTATACTAATATTTGTGTACAAAATTTCACACTAAGTGGACGATTGGATTAAAAGTTATAGCTTACCAAAGTTCATTAATTAAAATTAGGACTTGCAAAAAAAAAAAAAATTACTTAATTATAAAAAAAAACGAGGCAATTGGAATATATGTATGGTTGGAGTTATTAAGAGGAGCATTTTTAAACACTTTTGAATTGAAATTTTTATTATATTCTTCATATATTGGTGAAATCTATTAGGCTTTCTTGATTATTTGTAAACAAAATTTTATCTTCCATACCCAGGTGCCCGGTGCATTCCCAAACAAGACAACATGTAATACGACATTGTGATCTTATTCATCTTATACTTATGATTCTATTCATTGCAAACTCCATATTTTGTCAATTTTTTTTTTTTTTTTTTTTTTTTTTTTTTTTTCCACTTCTCGACTCTGTTACATCCCTTTAGTCCTTTACTATCGCAATTCTCTACCTCTACATTCAATTAAGCCTATGCATTTTGCCACCTTCAGATCCGCTTCCAACGGCATGATACTTCAATCACAAATGCACCAAAATCACTACATCACATATTCCTCTGGTCACCTCCTTATAAGTTGCAATGATCTCTTGCATTGTCCCTGCGTCCCTTAACAAAATTGTAACCTCAACTTTTTCAACAAAATTTTTGGACCATCAACACCAACAAGATGTTGTGTCGCATAGCCTCTTGTGCACAATATCAACTCTAGAAGTGCGAGTATAAACCAATTCTCCCTGTGGCTCAAGACTCGATCACTGATCATTCACTAATCCCAGATCTCTAAGTTGTCAAACTCAAATTGATCATGTACACAATAAGTTAGTCCTCTCTCTCTCTTATTCTTCTTCGCTATCATATGTCGTAAAGTCTTGCTTGAGAATGCTCCAAGCACTTGGCTGTGGAAGATAAAAAAAAATATACAAAAATAATTAGTCCTAATCTCTCTAATCAATTTTTAAATAATCCTTAATCAAACCTTTACTAAATCTTAGTCAATCCTGATCAAATCCAAATAAACCTTCAAACAAATCCTAATTAAATCTTAGTCAATCCTAGTCAAATCCAAAAAAATCCAAAAATCTTAATCAACCCTAGTCAAATCTGAACAAATCCTAAAACAAATCCTAACTAAATCCTAGTCAATCCTAATCAAATCCTAACAAATTCTAAAACAAACTCTAATTAAATTTTAATCAATCCTAGTCAAATCCTAATAAATTCTAAAACAAATCTTAACTAAATCCTAGTCAAATCCTAATAAATCCTAAAATAAATCTTAACTAAATCCTAATCAATCCTGGTCAAATCTTAACAAATCCTAAAATAAATCCTAATCAATCTTGATCAAACCCTAATAAATCCTAAAATCCTAGTCAATCCTAGTCAAATCCAAATAAATCCTAAAACAAATCCTAACTAACTCCTAGTCAATCCTAATCAAATCCTAATAAATTCTAAAACAAATCCTAATTAAATCTTAACTAATTCTGGTCAAATTTTAACAAATCCTAAAATAAACCCTAATTAAATCCTAGTCAATCCTAGTCAAATTCTAACAAATTCTAAAATAAATCCTAACTAAATCCTAATCAATCAAGATCAAATTCTAACAAATCCTAAAATAAATCCTAATTAAACTCTAGTCAATCCTGATCAAATTCTAACAAATCCTAAAATAAATTCTAACTAAATCCTAATTAACCTTGATCAAATCCTATCAAATCCTAAAATAAATCCTAATTAAATCTTAATCAACCTTGATCAAATCCTAACAAATTCTAAAACAAACGCTAATTAAATCCTAACAAACCTTAAAACCCTAATCAAATCCTAACCAAGTCCTAAGTAAATCCTAAGGCAAATTTAGAACCTCAATAACTATTGATTAAACCATTGATCTTGCTTAAAAATTTATACAATCCTTAAAAACTAAGTTGGTAATAAGCACATAAAATTTGAAGAGGATCAAATCTACCAGTAAAAAATTCAATCCAAAATTTCAATCAAGTGGCAGCCGGCCTACTTCTCCTACCTTAATGCCAATTGTCTAGTGCTAATATCTCCTTCTTACACCATTTAGTTTCTTTCAAATTTCACATATATATAGAAAATCAAGTCTTCTACACATATACATAAATTTCACTCCAATCCAACTAATAGATTGCTAGAAATCTTAGGAAACCTAATTGACCTTCAATTCCCAATTTTTGAGACTTGAACCCACATAAACTTCAATAATCTTTGATTGAACTATTAGATTTCTCTCAAATTCATAGCATACTATAAGCTCTATTATATGCACCAATCTACAAAATATCACTTATAGATCTATAATCAATCTCACAAAATGCTTAAAAATGTAAATCCCAATATATTTCATAAAATCAGAGTCACCAAAATCAACCTTGACTTTACAAAGCCATTATAAAGTCATTATCCACTCAAATCACTTTTGACTAATGCTTAAAGAAAGATCTTCTAGTTTTCTCTCTAATCCCACCTTTTGATCTCCAAAAAGCCTCTTGACCCGCCATAGGCATGCATTCTTGTACCTTGGGATCAGATTCTGATCCCAGCTCATAACTGGTCCTCTCCGGGTATCTATTTTGAGATTTTTGTGGTAAATTTTTCTATAACCTATTCTTAACTCCTTCCTATTTATGCCTATATCATTTTATTTTGCAATCTACTTTTTTTTGCCTTACTTATGGCCCTACAAAGTAAATAGAAGCTCATTTGTAAAAAAGGCAAGATTAACATCCATTAGATTTACTCTTTTTTTATTATTATCTATTTTTATAAGATAATTTGCTACAATATTTTGAACTAAGATCTTCTATAATATACTATATCTAAACTCTTCCACCTAATAGTCATGTTACATTATGACATCCACCCCCCTGAACCTGTGCATCCTTCAACATGCGCCAAGTTTGTTATTGTATTGATGTAAAATGTTCTTCATCTTGGTCAAATTCTTGATCTTTAATTTTCTCTTCTTCTTTCATTTCAACACCTCTTAATGGATTTTTTTCTTTATTAAAATAAATTTCTTCACCTCTTTATTTAAATAACTTAATTCGCTTTCTTACTATAGGTATCTTCAATTCTGTACTATCAAGTTCTTGTAACAAATATGTTCTATTGTCATCTGCTTGTTTGACAACATAAGGCCCAAACCATCTCCTTGCAAATTTCTTTACTGAGCTATATTGGTTGTCCAAAATACTATCATAAACCAACACCCAATCACCATTTTGAATTGATTTTGGATGCAATCAATCCTTTTTGTCAAACCTCTCATTGTTTTTCTCTCTTGCTTCTTTCAACTTCTTTATAGCTACCTCAATGTCTTTGAATCTCTCAAATTCAATTACATGTAAGCCCTTTCAACTCTTTTTTCACAATCCAATGGTAGTGGCAATGCCACTTATTTAACTTTCTTGGTAATAGTCTTATACTTAGTTTCCACTTTTTTGTTATATCTATTAATATATTCTTTCACCTCATCATAAAATTCTTTAGATTTTACATTTACTACCTTATCATTACTTTCTAAACTTAAATCCAATAATAATTATAATTCATCTATGATATCACTAAAGCCACTTTTTTCAAACATATCCAATATGAATTCATCTTCATCAAGCACTCTATATTTCTTCAATTCATATTCTATATTTTTGGCATTTTTCTTTTCTATCTTTCCAAAATTGTTTATATTTTTGAATAAAATATATTCATCCCGTGATAAGGTAACAATAGCCTTATCTCTTCTAATAAGCAGGAAGCCATCTCCCTTCTGGATTATATGCAGTTGTTAATTTAAGTCTAATGCCCATCTTCCTTTATACGCCAATATTCTATAGTCAATTATTTCTTTTACTACTGCCAATGTTTCTATTTACTCTACATGTGCAAGTAAGTTGGAAATATCTTCTTTTGCACATGACCAAATCATTGGCAAGGTACAAATTTTGAAAATAATCATATGTGCATTATCCATGTAACCTTGACCTTAGTCTAAAAGATTAGTATTTACAATTGACTTGATTAAAGCCATTGACTTAATACCCTTATTTTTGATTCCAAAATCTTCTTTTGTTACATAATTTTGTGAAACATCTATCATTTTTTCTTGAATGTATCCTTGTGAAATATTATAACCTTGTATTGTTTCAAAGCATTGTATTATTTCATAACATTGAGAAATTTCATGGCCTTGTAAAACCTCATGCTCTTGAAAAATCTCACAACTTTTACCATAATTCTTTGTGGTTTCACTACCACATTTAATATCATAACCTTGTGTAATTTCATAACCCCCTCCATAATGATCATGTAAAAATTCAAAACTTCTTTCATCTAATCCATATGTGGTCTCATAGACATATGCAATTTGACTTTCATCATCATATTTATGCATAATTCCACCACTTCTTACATCATAATGTTGTAAATTCATACAATCTTTATGATTATAATCTTGAACACATCCATAATCCATCTCATGTAAAGGTTCAATTTTAAATTCTTCAACCTAATCCAAAATATTAGGCAAAACATCCTCACCTCTTTCAAATATAGAAAATATTTTTTTATCATTAATAGATGTTCCATTTAAATTGCCATCACCAACTTGCATAAACTTACTTAATGTAGAATAGCCATAGCTTCTAACTACATTGTCAGTAGTGTCTAAATCTTTGAGCTCCATATTGCCTTCAAGTTTTTGGATATCTCGGACTTTTATATTGATAGTTTAAAAAAAATCTTTGTTCTCTCCTTCACCACCTTTAGTATAAGACCCAATTTCCTTCATGTGCAAAGAATTTGCTCTTCTTTTAAAGCTTTTCATTTGCTCCTCTATTTCTCTTGATTCAAAATTTGTCCCTTGTATTGATAAAGATGATATAGAAGCCAAAGTAGAAGATTTCTTAGGTCATATTGCAACTCCTTTAACTCATGCCCTTTGTTGCTTTGCTAAAACAATCACTCGTTCTTTCAACTCCTCCTAATTATTGGTACAACCACTCTTTATAGACTCATCTGCAAGAAGTATAAAAAGCTTGTCTTCCAAGGCATCATCAAGACCATTTAAAAATAATTCTACCTTTACAGCATCCAATGACTGTCTCTTTGAGGATGAGAGTTGATAAAATCTCTTTTCAAATTCTTCTTTAATAAGACTTGATTTGATTGATTGTTCAAGCTTGATAAGCTTGCCAAATGAAATGACAAATCTTTCTTCTTTTAGAACACTTGATTTAAGAGATTGTTCAAGCTTGTTAAGCTTACCAAATGAAATGGCCAATCTTTTTTCTTTAACATTACTTGTTTTAAGAGGTTGCTCAAGTTTGACTAGCTTGCCAAATGTATTGACAAATCTTTCTTCTTTGAAAATACATACTTAGTTATAAGATTAAAAAATTAATTAATAATTCTTTTTTTATTTAAAAAACTAGAACTATGTTATATTTCTTTGTTGATAGCTTGCATTATAGATTTAGCAAATCTTTCTTTTTTAAAAAGCTATTACTATCTTAATTTTTTTTATTTTAATATAATAGCCAAATAAATTAAAAAATTATTTATTATAGTAATAATATTGATTTCACTTGGCAAGGTTGTTGATTAAATTTGTAAATATTTATTTTTGAAAAAAATTAATATATTAGATTACTTATTTAAAATAATATTAGAAAATGATTAATAAAAAAACTTATTATTTTTTTATGGTATTTTTTTTTATATTGCTTAAATTTAAAAACTTTTCCAAATAAGTTTTTAAGAAATTTTCTTTTTTGAAAAAGCTTAAGTTTTTTTGAAATACTATTATTTGATAAATTTTGTATATATAATTATTTTAAAAAGAAATTTAAATTTTAAAATTTTATTATAACTAGGTTTATTTTTTATATATATTTAAAATACTAAAAAAATTAGAATTCATCACTTATTTGATGTTTATTTTTAAATCTATTATTTTGGCATTCTTTTGGCTCTATAATATCTTCAAAAAAATATTATTAAATAGGATACATCTCAAAGTTATAGATTAGAATTCTAAAAAATCAAAAGAAATTTTTTAAAAATTATAAAAGATAGAGTTTCTTAACTTAACATTGTAATATCTAGGTTTTATTCTTAAATTAATATTATATATTGAAATCTTTGTAAGATAAAACAAAAGGCAATAAGAATAGAGTTTATTAAGACTAAATCTTGGATTATAATATTAGCATTGATTATATATTCTTGATATTTTTAAGCTAAATTAGATTGACTAAAGAATATAAAGATTTGTAGATTCATAGTTGATGCAAATTATATAGAAATTATGTAATATAAGAATTTTTTTAAGTGAAAAAATAATAGATCTTTCAAAATAATAGAAGACATAAATGTAGGTGTAATAAACCTAATCAAATACAACCATTTTAAAACAAAATCAAATATTATAGGAACAATTATTTTTATAAAAATATTTAGAATACATCTTTTTAGAATTAGTCTTGATATTATTGGTAAATAAAAAAAATATATTATTTGAAATAATTTCAATGGCTTATAGTTTTAATTAGAATTTATTTAATTTTAAATTGATATTTATTTTTAATTTTAATATAAATATTAAGATTAATTAGATTTTTATTTTAATTATAAATAAAAATTGGTAGGATTATAATTTAGACCTTAAGATTATAATAATTTTTAAAATAAAAACTAAAAAATAATATATTTTTTAAAAATTAGATAAAAAAATTTTAGATTAGAAATTAAAATTTAAAAATTAATTCAAATATTCAAAAAATTATAATTTATAATTCTTAATATTTATAAAAAAATTAAATCAAGATTAAAATAAATTTAATCTTAAATTTCAAACTATTAATTTTAGCTCAAAATATATTAGGATTGAGATCTAGAATTTTTTAAATTAGGTTAAGACATCCTAAGACTAAGATTTAAGTATTTTGAGATTAAAATTGTGACGTTTTGGAGATAGAATCAGAATTTTTTATGCATTAATTTTTTTTTCAAATTAGAATTTATATAGATATGGATTCTACTATAATATTTCACATCTATTCTTATTTTGGTAGATAATATAATAACCAATATTGATATATTAAATTATCTAATGTTTTGATAAATTTAGTAGAAAATTAGGATAGTTTTATTTATTAGATGGCATTACTTCAAAAAAGATGTAAGTCTAATAGATTAGATGCAATTATGAAATTTATAAGATAGTCTCTAGTAACATTATAGTAGAAGGAATATGACATGAATTAAATTAATGCTGAAATATTTTATTAATAATAAATAAAAATTTAAAAAACAATTTAGAATTGTATTTACATAAATTTTGCATATGATAAAATTATCTTATGTATAGTAGATAGGATTACAAAAGTCACATTACAATGGATTTTTTAATTATGATTTGACTTTTATAATCCTATCTATTATAATTATACCTATAATTATATTATAATTAATAATTATATATCTATTCAGTTGCTACAAAATATATGTTAAATATTAGATTAAGCCTAATTAAGCATTTGACTGTAGATAAGATTGATTCAAAATAAGTACACATAAATTTTTATTATCTACTTATACTATATTCTATTAATATAAACTTATTTTTTAATATATTTTTTTATCAATTTTTAACTTATAAAATAATAGTATAATTTATATTTTAATATATAATAAGCTAAAATATTAATTTATAATATTAATTTCTTATTTTATTTTTTAAAATTAACTATATATTTTAATATAATATTTTCTATAATTTAATTATAATTATTTAATATTTTATTAAATATTTTATTTTAAAATATATATATATATATATATATATATATATATATATGTTTTAAATTCTAAAACTTATTTAAATTATTTTAACTCTAACTATGTTATGTATATATATATATATATATATATAAGTTAACAATATAAATTTTGTAAGTTGGAGCTTAAACAACAATGTTAAATTTGTACAAGCAAATACTTATATTTCAATCTTGGTTCAAGATTCTTGAATTTCTTTGTAATTGGCCATAGATATTTTAGTTTGTTTTTTTAATCTTAAAATCATTCCTTTTTTGTTTAATTTTTTTTCTTTTAGTGCTATAAGAATATATTGTCTTTTCAAATTTTTATTTTTATTCATATTCTTGATAATTTGACAAGACCACTACTTTGTAATAGTTGCTTTGTTTTAGAAGTGAGTAGATTATTCCAATTTTTAAAAAATACTACTGAGTTTTAAAGATTGTGGATTACTTATCTTTAAATTAAAATTCTTATTTTCTAATATTAATCTTTTTCTTTAAAGAAAGTAAACTACTTGTCTTTATGGAAATTTTCATTTGGTATAAAAAAGTTGTGGATTATTTTCTTCTAATTTGACTTGTGTGCTTGTAAATATTCTTTCTTTTAAGTCTATATCAATTTAATTTGAAGAAAAATAAACTATAGATGTTATATTTTTAAAAAATAAAAATAGATTTATAACTATTACAAATATTTATAATCTTTTTAATATTTCTTGAGCAAAAAAATTATTTATTGGTAATCTCAATTATACAAGTATTATTGCTATACCTATAGAAGTAGTCAATAATAAAATTTAATGTCTATGTCAAGAAGTTGTACAATTAAAAGAAATAAGTATAAGTAAATCAATATCACAAGTAAATTCTACATATCTTACTACTACAAGTACAAAGGAACTAAAGATCAATATGTCAAAGAAGTTTCACAGAACAAGATTAAAATTTTATAGATTTACACAACATGTCAAGTTTTTCTTATAATTATATGTCTTTTGATACTTTGGAGGTATCATTTATATGGGATTTATATGCATATTTCTATTAAGAAATACTTTTTTTTTAATTTGATCCTTAGATAGAAGAAAATTTATGATTTTTGAATGATTTAAATTTATTTTTAGAGATATTTATCGCTATATTAGAAAAAAGTGACTAAAAAAAAGTAACAGAAATAAAACTTTAGTCATTGCAATAAGAATCATATTCATCTATTATTTATATCACAAAATTTTAACTACTTGCTTGCAATGTGGATTGGAATAATAAAACTCTTATCAATCAATTGTGATATGTCTTAAAAGATAATACCAAAGATTTATTGTTGACAATATCAAAAGTAGATTTATTACAACAATATCATTGGAGTAAAAAAATGTAACAATCATCTCTTGAAAAGGCACCAAGAATAAAGATTTGGTTAAAAAGGGACAAATCAAGTAATAACAATAATCTCTAAGATTTTAAAAATCTATTCATTAAGACTAAAACTTATGCAAATTAATACAATCCAATTCAAGCGATTAACATTAAAAGAATATTATAGATATTATTATAAAAAATAATATTTATATTATTTTAAAAAAATCCATAATATATAAGATTGTTATATTAATTTAAATTTATTTAAGATAAAAAGTACAAAATCAAACATAAAAAAATCAAAAATCAAAGATGTCCAATTATAATAGAGACCTTGATGTAAAGATAAAATTCGCCTTTCAGCCTAAATTAAAAGATAGCCTCAATTAAGTGTTTTTTTTATAAATAGTGGTATAAAATTGAAAGTGCAATCAACAAGAAAGAAAGAAAGAAAGAAAGAAGAAAAAAAATGAATAAAAGAAGGACAATCAAAGAAATTCACATTTTAAAACTAGGCATAGTTTGTTCAATAGATTTATGTTTAATAAATAGTATATAATAAATAATAAAATTAAAAATTATATATTTATATAATTATTTATTCTATCTTTTTAATAGCAAAGAAAAAAAAAATCTAAGTTATTATAAAAATATTATAATAATTTGAAGATAAAAAATAAAAATAAAAAAAATTAGGCAATTGGATTTATCTAAAAGATAACTTGATTATGTGGTGAAGGGTTTGAGCTTCACCAAGACTCACAAATGGTATGTAGGGTGTCTTAGAGGGGCCACAAGGCCTTAGTCTTATCCTCTTGTGAGATGAAATAAATGCATTGAAATTGAATCACTTAAAATCCCACACAAGAGCTTGATAGAATATAATTGCCTTAAATTAACTAAATTTTATTTGAATCCAATTTAAATTATCATCCTATTAATTTTCTAAATTATATACATTTGTTCAATTTAATATTCATCTTAATCTATCTAATGGATGTTATTTTAATTTATCATCTATTTAAATATATCATATCCAATTTAAAGATTTTATTCAATTATTCCATTTATCTACCAAATCCATCCAAGAATTCATCCAAATTCAATTATTGAATGAATAATTAAATTTTTAAATGAATTCATAGATGAATGATATTAAAATTTCAATTATTCATCCAAATGAAATAGATACATTTAATTCTTATAGTAGTAGATTTTTTTTCACTTAATTGAATGCCGCAAGCTTGCCTAAGTCTTAAATCAAGTTGGCCAAGTTTAATTAGAAGTGCAACTTGAAAATATACCACCTTTTCAACTTTAATTCCAAAATCTAAATAGTCACTCTAATATTACCCTCCAAAGTTGATAGTTAGATTTTAAATGGTAGTAGGATGGTTATAAATCTCCTTGCACTTAAATACCTATAAAAACTTCTTTGCTGATCTTTTTCTTTTGACCTAAGGCTTACTAAAAGCATGATTTGATAATCCACCACTTCTTGGAAAATCAACTTCTAGTTCTTTATAATCACTTTGATCTTGTACTCTAAAATTAATAGTTCAAATTTGAATGGCAAAAGGATGGCTACAAAGTCCCTTATGCTTAACACCTACAAAAACTTTGTTGTTGATCTTTTTGTAATAAGCCTAGGCTTGTTAGAAGCTTGACTTGATAATAAATCACTATTTAGAAGGCCGGCTCTTAATTATTTATAATTACTTTGATCTTACTCTCTAAAGTTCATGGTCCAATTCTAAATGGCAGCAAATCCCCTTGTACTAAAATATCCATCAATTCTTTGTTTTTATTTCAAATCAAGTGAACTTGATGTTTGTAAAATCACAACAATTAGATCTATCTTTAAAAGAAGTTAAAAATATTGACCTTAAATATTGAAGGAAGAAATTGAATAGAACCAAAGCCAATTACAAGAGATTAGAAAAATAACTTGGCATGGCTTTGTCCACCACTTAAAAGAAAAAGAGAGAGCTACATGCATACATAAGGACTTTTATACAAGTATATTAAGACCTAAAGGTAATAGCCACATCTCCACCTTTTAATTCTAAGGAGCTATAATCTAAATTAATGGTTCTAATTGATTAAAGAATCAAAATCCAAAATCAAAAATAATGGCCATCAAATGAGACATAAAATTTTTTTGGCCAAAATAACTTTACTATTGTATTTTAAAAAAAAAAAATCAAATTCAAACTAACTACTCACATTCTTTAATTTATATAAAAATATAAGATTTATAAAGATTAGAAGTATAGGTAATTTATATTTAAATTAATTATCAAAAATTTTTATATTTTAATATGATATTTTAATATATTAACTTGCCATAATTAAGGAAGTAGAAGAATAATCTTTCAATGATTTATTAAAGAAAATTTATTCAATATCAAAATAAAAAATATCCAATAATGACACCAAAATATTATGGTTCTTCCATTATGATAAGATAGAACCTTCTAATTTACTTCTAAAATTAACTTTGATATCAATCTTCTTTATATCAAAGACACAAAAATACAGAACAAGAGACTTAAAACTAAGACAAGGTTTCTAAAAGAAACTAACAAGAACTTGAATTAAATAGATGAGTATATGAATAACACGAAGAAATGTGAGTTAGAATTCTAAGAGATGCATTGTTTAGATTAAAAAATTCTTTAATCTTAACCTCTATATATATTCCTATCTAGGATGCTTTCTAAGCGGCTTCCATCAAACTAAGAAGCTTCTTGAGCAGCTTCTACCAACTTGGAAGCTTTTTGAGTTCCTTCCACTAACTATGAAACTATTTGAGCTTCTTCTATTAACTAGGAAGCTATTTGAGTTCTTTCCACTGACTAGGAAATTATTTGAGCTCCTTCTATTAATTAAGAAGCTATTTGAGATCCTTTTACTAACTAGAAAACTTCTCAACTGACTTTCATCAATTAAAAAGCTTTTAAAATATTCTAGAAGATTTTGTAAACCTCCAAAGTGTATGTCCCTAACATCACCTCTTTCTCTAGCAACAAGTCCCAAGAGGAGCTTAAACTTACTACATAGGTAAGAAATCAAGAATATGTTGTACTAGTGAAGATATATAATCTGTTCTCCATTCTTGAGCAATGGATTCTATTGATCCTTGAAGAAATTATATATGGCCTTGAATTAGTACCTTTGTTATTGAAATATCCCATCTAAGGATCTAATCTTCATTGCAGCCTTTAAAACATCCTCCAAATAAGATCTCAAGACTACAAAGATTCATCTTTCCAAACCCTAGCAATATCACTAAAGCTCAAGTATTGGAATTGAGACTTACATGGTTGGATTTTGCTCCTAATAGCTCCAATCAAGGTCGTACTTAGTGCTGAAATGTAATCTCTTCGCTTTGTTCAATTGAAGGCTGTGAAAATTGCACTGATTCGTTTGAAACTTGTGTGCCAAATAAATCTTTTGAGTCTTGTTCTATCAATGCTTGAAGGTTTGACATGGTAAGTAACTTGCTTCTACAACTCTATTTTATCTTGGAACAGATGACTATATATAGATGAAGCCTTTACTTTAATTCTCCCCTTCTTTATAAATATTCCTTGAATCTAGCTTTCACTAAGAAATTATCATCAAATACGTTATTATGATATAATGTGATTATTAGGTGAAAGAGTGTAGATATAGTATATTATAGAAGATCTTAGTTCAAAATATTGTAGCAAATTATCTTAGAAAAATAGATAATAGTAAAAAAAGAGTAAAACTAATAGGTATTAATGTTGCCCTTTTTACAAATGAGCTTCTATTTATTTTGTAGGGCCATAAGTAAGGCAAAACAAAATAGATTGTAAAATAAAATGATATAGGCATATATAAGAAGGAGTTAAGAATAGGTTATAGAAAAATTTACCACAAAAATCTCAAAATAGATACCCAGAGAGGACCACTTATGAGCCAAGATCAGAATCTGACCCCAAGGCACAAAACCACATGCCTATGGCGGGTCAAGAGGCTTTTTAGAGATAGGAAGGTGGGATTAGAGAGCAGACTAGAGTATCTTTGTTTTAGCATTAGTTAGAAGTGATTTAAATTAGTGATGACTTTGTAATGGCTTTGCAAAGTTAGAGTTGATTTTGGTGACTCTGATTTTGTGAAATATATTAGGAATTACATTTTTAAGCATTCTATGAGATTGGTTATAGATCTATAAGTGATATTATGTAGGTTGGTGCACATAGTAGTGTTTATAGAGTGCTATAAATTTGAAATTAATCTAACAGTTCAATCAAAGATTATTGAAGTTTATATGGGTTGGGATCTCAGAAATTAGGAATTGAAGGTCAATTAGGTTTCCTAAGATTTCTAGCAATCTATTAGTTGGATTGGAATGAAATTTATGTGTCTGTATAGAAGACTTAATTTTCTACATGTATGTGAAATTTGGAAGCAATTGAATAGTGTAAGAAGGAGATATTGGTTTTAGACAATCAGCATTAAGATAGGAGAAGGAAGCCGGCCGCCACTTGATTGAAATTTTGGATTGAATTTCTTGCTAGTAGGTTTGATCCTCTTCAAATTTTATGTGCTTGCTGCTAACTTAATTTTTAAGGAATTTGTAAATTTTTAAGCAAGATCAATAGTTTAATTAATATTTATTGAGGTTCTAAAATTGCCTTAGGAATTATTTAGGGCTTGGTTAGGGTTCGGTTAAGATTTAGGATTGGATTTAATTAGTGTTTGTTTTAGGATTTATTAGGATTTGACTTGGATTGACTAGGATTTAATTAGGATTTGTTTTAGGATTTTTTAAGATTTTAGGATTTGTTAGGATTTTATCAAGATTGATTAGGATTTAATTAGGATTTATTTTAGGATTTTTTAAGATTTTAGGATTTATTAGGATTTGACCAAGGTTGACTAAAATTTAGTTAGGATTTGTTTTAGGATTTGTTAGGATTTGACCAGGATTGATTAGGATTTAGTTAGGATTTATTTTAGGATTTGTTAGGATTTGATCAAGGTTGACTAGGATTTAGTTAGGATTTATTTTAGGATTTGTTAGGATTTAATTAGGATTTGTTTTAGAATTTATTAGGATTTGACTAAGATTGATTAGAATTTAGTTAGGATTTGTTTTAGGATTTTTTAGGATTTGACCAAAGTTGATCAAGATTTATTTGGGATTTATTTTAGGATTTGTTAGGATTTAACCAAGGTTGACTAGGATTTAGTTAGAATTTATTTTAGATTTATTTGGATTTGATCAAGGTTGATTAGGATTTAATTAGGATTTGACCAAGGTTGACTAGGGTTTTAGGATTTATTAGGATTTGACTATGGTTGATTAAAATTTAATTAGGATTTATTTTAGGATTTATTTGGATTTGACTAAGGTTGACTAGGATTTAATTAAGATTTGATTAAGGATTATTTAGAGATTGATTAGAGAGATTAGAACTAATTATTATTGCATATTTCGTTTTTATCTTCCACAGCTAGATACTCGGAGCATTCTCAAGCAAGACTTCACAACATACGACAATGTTTGGATTTGTGGAAATAGAATCAATGAAATTCTTGTACCTTTTGAAGCGCATTGGTAAGATTTGCAACCGGTTTCTATGTGCGCTTATTAATGTCATAGCTCCACCAATGAAGAAGATATTCCAATTTGTCCCACCTTCATCGTGAATCAAGTATCTTTTCAACCTCATATTCTTCGTAGTTTTCAATTTCAATATTAGGCGACGATTGTTGTATCCTTTCTGAAATGTGTAACTCTCTATAAGGTTCTAAAACAGACACATGAAAAATTAAATATATTTTTATAGTAGATAGTAATTTTAAGTGATATGCCATTAGATTGATTTGCTTCTGGATAAAAAATGGTCCTAATCTTTGATAGTCCAACTTATAGCATGGCCGCTTAGTCTTGATATTCCATTGAAGAAGTCATACCTCATCTCTAATATGAAAAGCATGCGGTTGATTTCTAAATTGATCTACACATGCCTTGTAAGCATCTTGAGCTACTTGTAATTGAAGCTTCAAGGTTGTTTGGTATTGCAATAGTTGCTTTACAAATCCTTTAGTCGTTGGATTGTTGTTCTTTAGCATATTCTACAAATCAAGCTTTGGATGATATCTATAGTTGGAGTAAAATGGTATTTGTTGAATTGAAGCATGAATAGTATTATTGTATGCAAACTTTGCTAATAGTAGATATGAGGTCCAATTGTGTCACAGACATAAGATTTATTCTAATAACTATTTAATTAATATAGATTGATAGAGTAGGTAAAATAAATTAATTTGATAATATTTTATAGAAAAACTTCTTAGAAGCTTCATAAACATGGAATCACCTTTATATACATTTGTAGATGATTGATAGATTAAAAATTTGGCCAACAAGCTAGCCATGTATCACACATATTGGTAGCTTGTAGAATAAGGTAGCCATGTGTTGCACATGTTGGTAGCTTGTAGAATAAGCTAAGTACGTGGCGCACACATAAGAAACTTATCTTATAAATTTGACATATGTCTTGCAAATTAGACACATGTTAGAGGTCCTATAGAACACCGCCACGTAGTTCTTAGATAAATAATATATATAGAGACAAGAATGAAGCCTTCTTCACTCTTGTCAACTCTTTTCTTGCTTCTAGTCTAATTCAAGAGTCTCATCTATTTTCTAATCTTTGACAATAGCCATTCCAGTTTCTTTTTGAATATATATATTTTTTTATTTCTATCTTGTTAATTTCCTTTGATATAGTTTTTACTAACTTATGCATCTATTTTAGTTCGTATCTTTGACAGATTTACAAGAGTGAAGTTACAATATTAGAGCTTTGTCTCTTCTTGATTAAGAGTGGATTACCCCTTTTTCTTGATAAGACATAAGTATATTAGAAGTTGTCGATTATCCATTTTTAAATTAATATTATTCCTAAAAAAATTTCTTTTGTTCTTGAGTGTTTTATTTTGTAGTGAGAGTAGACACTTTTTTCCTTTTCTATTGTGGTATTATGGCAGAACTTGCTGAAATAAAGAATACAATGGCATAAATGCAAGAGCAATTGAGAGAATTAATCCTCGCAATGCATCAACTCAATATACTACAATAAGGAGCAACAATATTAGCAAGAAGTGAAGATATAGAGATGATTCAAGCTGCTTCAAGTTATACCGATGTTGTATTACGTGTTGTCTTGGTTGGGAATGCACCGAGCACTTGGCTGTAGAAGATAAAGTATTGTTTGCAAATACTCAAGAAATCCTAATAGGTTTCATCCATATATAAGGAATATAATTTGAGCTTCAATTCAAAAGTGTTTAAAAACACTCCTCTTAGTAAAATCAATCTTACATATACCCCAATTATCTTATTTCTTTTATAATTAAGCAATTTTTATTTTTGTTTATAAGTCCTAACCCTAATTAGTGAGCTTCAACAAGCTATAATTTTTAATCAAATTGTCCACTTAGTGTGAAATTTTGCACACACATGCTGGTATAAGCCTTTTACATGCTCAAAAAAACTTAGTCCAATCCAACTTACAGATTGCAAGAAAACGCCCAAAAAGCACACTGATGATGCTAGGCCGCCAACTTGAAGATTGATGCAGAAATTCCAGTGGTGATTTCTCCTTCTTTCACCGTTAACTTCAGCTCAAACTTGGTGTATAGCTCAACCTACAAGTCTTCTATTAGCATACCAAAAATTGCATTGATCCAATTAGTGGATCTTTAGTTATCACAGAAACCCTATCCAACCCTAAACTGCCAACTTCTGACAACCCTTTGTATCAAAACTCGAATATCTCTTGATTGCATTGCTAGATTAACACAAAACTTTGTATACACTTAGCACACCCAATAATCCAGACAATATTAAATTTTGAACTGTAGATGCTTCACAAATTTTACGAATCACTCAACAATGCAAGCCATCATTGTCTTATATAAAAACCCAAATCACCAATACAAACCCTAACTTTGAATAGCAATTGCTAAGTCCTCCAAAACCCTATAGTTGCAAGCTAAATGCCCTTGAAACCCCTTTCAAGCTAGCTATCCAATCCTAATCGCCGATCTTCAAATGTTCCCATTCCTTGCCTTCGACGGTCGTTTTTGTCTCTAGAGATCCAATTTCAACCCTGTCTCATATCCGGTCTTTCCTTGGATATCAATTCAACTAAATTTAAGGATTTTTAAGTTAAATCCTATTTTCAACTTAATCCTAATACCAACCATAATAACTATTTTTCTTTTCTATCCTATTCTAATTAACTTATGGCTTTTCAAAATTAGTAAAAGAATTTGTATAGCCTAGAAAAAAACTTTAACAACTAACTTTTATCTGTTAGCTATTAAAACAAGAAAATAATCTAAGAGGCTTCCATAACCCTTTTTTTAAGTATCTTAAGTTCCTATTGAACTAAGATAATCAAGTATTAAATATAAATTGCTCTTATCTATACCTTTCACTATATAAACGTGTTGCAACACAACACCGCTTCACTTACAATTGAACACCATTCAAGCATTAAAGAACCAAAAATTAGTTTGTCAAAGAAGTTTGATGGTATTAGATCTAAATTTCAAAGATTCATCAATCAAGTATAATTGGTGATTGAACTTCAATTCCAAAATTATCCAACTTAAGGGTCACAAGTCAGGTTTATTGGAACACTACTGTCAAGTTTTATTTTATCATGATTTTCATTCTTTCTTGAATGACATGATCCAATATTAGATAATTTGGAGATATTTTTAGCAGAGTTTTGATCTATGTATGGAAAACAAGATGCAATCCATGTCACAACTAATAAGATCCGCATCTTGTGACAAGATAATTGATCAGTGACATCATATGTTTCATAATTTTGACAACTAGCAATTGACATCAAGTGGGATGATGCTGCACTTATTAGCCAATTTCTCTATAGATTATAATATGAGATAAAGAAATTGATGCTCTACTTATCCAATCCTAAGATATTAAGTCAAGCAATTGATTTTGCTATGAAGTGTGACAATCGACTTTTTGAATTTTAGTTAGAGAACCACTCAAAGAAATCCTAATGTTACTATAATACAATGGCAACATCAATGTCTTCTCAATACATTTATTCTAAAGTAGAAGACATGTAAATTGATGCGGTACGTTTTAAATCTCTTACTGAATAAGAAAAGACTCGTTGTTGTCAAGAAGAATTGTGTTTATATTGTGGAGAATCTAAGCATATTACTCAATATTGTCCAAAAAAATGACGCAACCACAAGATGAAGAGTACCGTTGTCAAAAAAGACAATATATTGGAAAATAAGTTTGTCTAGTTACAATAAAGACCGTACAATTAGAATCTTATACAACTCCTAATAAAGGTCCTATCCTCTTCTAAAACCCTCTCCTTGTTTTATAATAGATGTCTATTTGGGACCTAAAAATCACAAAGCCTATGCCTTATTAGATTCAAGAGCCTTAGCATGTTTTTTAGATAAAAAATTTGTTAAAAGTCATAAAATATCTTTAATACAAAAAACTAAATCTGTACATATAGAAATCATAAATGATTGCCCGTTATCTTCTAGAAATGTTACTCATGAAATCATTCCTATAAATATAACAATAGATAGTCATAATAGTTATGTAATCTTTAATATAATTAAATCTCCCTCTAATCTAGTCATTTTAGATTTATCATGGCTGAAAAAGTATAATCCTTGAATAGATTGGATTTCTCATAAATTTGATTTTTTTCAAAGCATTAATAAGAGTCCTATAAATCAAATAACAAATCATAAGCCTAATATAATAAAACCTATACTTATACGTGTAAAAGTTTTTATAAATGAAGCAAAAGAGAATCATCTTTTGTTATTTATGCTATATCCATTTCTTATGGTAGAAAGACTTCAAGTGGCATTCTAAGCCAATATCAAGATTATCAAGGTATTTTTTAGAAAAAAAATATAAATATTCTTCTAGAACATCATCTATATGATTGCACAATTCATCTCAAAGAGAGAACTTAGCTTTGATTTGGACCAATCTATAGTCTATTCTAAAATGAATTGGCTGAACTCAAGAAATACATTGATGAGAACTTTGCCAAGAATTTCATATGCCATTCAAAATTCCTGGCAAGAGCTCCTATCTTGTTTGTAAAAAAGAAAGATGGGTCATTACGGATGTATGTAGATTATTGAGGACTCAATAAGATTACCATCAAGAATAGATATCCTCTGCCTCTGATATCTAGACTTCTTGATCAATTAAATCAAATAAAGATCTATATAAAAATAGATCTAAGAGGTGCATACAATTTAGTGCATATCAAAGAAGGTGATGAATAGAAGATTGCATTTTGAATAAGGTATGGATATTTTGAATATAATATTATGCCTTTTGGACTTACAAATGCACCAGTTGCTTTTCAACATCTTATGAATGACGTTTTTCATGAGTTTCTTGATGATTTTATTAACTATTATTTAAATGACATTCTGATCTATTCTAAAAAGACAAAAGAATATGAATTTCATATTTGTTGTGTATTACAAAAATTTAAAGATATAGGATTATATGCTAAGATAAAAAAATGTGTATTTCATACTACTTAAGTTGACTTCTTAAGATACATCATTTCAAATGATTGTCTTAAAATAGATCCAAAGAAAGTCCACACAATTATAAATTGGAAGATTCTAAAAATAATATAAATGTGTAATACTTTTTGAGATTTACTAATTACCATAAAATCTTTATGAAGAACTTTTTGTACAATATAGCTCCACTTACACGCTTAACTTATAAGGACAAACTCGAGTGGAGCAAAGAAGTAGAAGCATCGTTTGAGGCTTTGAAGATAGCTTTTACTTTTGCACAAATTTTATATTGCATCAACTTTTCCAAGGCATTTTTTATGGAAACAAATGCATCAGACTTTGTTTTGGGGGCAATATTGTCACAAATAGAAACAGATGTCAAACTCCACCCAGTAGCTTTTCATTCCAAGAAATTTTTAACAAAAAAAATTAAGTAAAAAATCCATGATAAAGAACTTCTTGCAATTATGGATTCTTTTTAAGAATGGCATCACTATTTGGAAGGTGATTCTATTCCAGTCACCATTGTTGTGTGACATGGTCTTTTATCTAGGAATACATTGGATACTTAGTTATAGAAAGTCTATCTGTAACTTATTGGCCAAGCTCTAATAAGTTATTTGTCCTTAATAAGAAGGACAAATACACACAATAATATAGAAATACATATTGTATAGATAAAATCTCTTATTTATAAATAGGTTTATACATAGGATTTTTCTATGACATGTAGAAAATCCTTAGGAACTTTTTAAAGACTCATCTATATATCAAAAATTTATCATGGCTTTATATACCCATCTTTTACATCTCTATGAAGTCTTGGCTTCCAAAAACCCTTTTGGCATAAACAAAAGTCCAAATTTGCAACAAAATCCCTTCAAAGTATTTTTTTCTTGGAAAGGATGTTTTTCTTTCAAAAATTTTAGAAATTCATATATTCTAATCCAATTATTCAATTTCTATAAAATTTTCTTCAAAGTGTAGGTAATACTTTTAAGTTTCACTATAAAGAAGAATAAACTATAAATTTGCTTTTGATATTCCAATCTCTTAAAAATCCTAGCAGGTGCTTAAAACCCTAACTTAGAGACACCTGAGCAATATTTTCCTTATATTTCACAAATCCAAAATTCTAATGCCATAAAATTTTTTAACATAGTTTTGTGACATAAATATACATAATTTTGAAAATTTTGAGTTAGAATTTTATGAAATTGCCTAAGATATGGCTTAAAATACATCCACTATGTAAGCGGGTCACTTATTACCCTTAAATTTGTAAGCACTGACTTCAACTCCTATTAACTCCTTCATTCTAACTTAGAATTTATCAAGCTATACATATAAAGTATAGCCAAAAAAGTGTTCTCTTCAATCCTAGTTGCTAATCCTTGATTGCTCTCTGTATGTGCAAGTTATATCCAAAAGAGTGACAATAGGTCCAAAATCAATACCTTAACTTTGAGTGCCCATAACTTCTTCATAAAAAGTCCAAATCATGCAAAATTTGTACCAAAACCATATCCAAAAACCTAAACCTTATGATCCCAGCCTGTGATGTTCGACTCCTATTGAAAAACAAACCCTAATCCCTAATAAACCCTCAGGCAGCCTCCTTAAAGTCCATTGGGCATGATTTTTGGCCAATTAGAATAGAGATTTCTATCATCCACCTCTATCCATCCACATGGATGGCCAAACTATCCATTTTACACTAAAAATCCTTTTCTAATCCTTCTTTTTATAAAATTTACATACTTTGTGTTTTAAGCACCAAATAAAAGAAGTAAACTAAGATTTTAAGTATCACCAATGTCTAATAAATGTGACTCAAAATATATAAAAGTTGCTATTAATATCAAATCAACCTCAAAATTACTATCAAAAAGAAAAAAATAAGGTTGTATAAATCTCAATAATAATCTTTTTAATAGATTCTTTCTAAACTAACAACCTAACCACATCCTATAATCAATAAAATCTACTATTATAGCTTTCACTTAACTATATAATAAATTATATATTAAATATACATGTACAATTTTTTCACATGATAGCCAAACCACAACATGACACTATATATACAAATTACAAGAACCTCAGATATTTCAAGTCAACACGTATGTTGAATTGTCATCACACTCATTCGAACATGTCTTTGTCAAGATTCGAGTTTATTATCACCTATTGACTATAAAAATAATAAAGTTTGTTTGATGCCCTTTCTAGACATTCTTATCTTGTATAAAAAGAAAGAAATTCAGCTTTTGATCAACAAAGAATGATCTTCTTGAAGCTGGACCAACTTCATCTTCAAGTAATGAAATCAACATTGATTATTGATTCAACTTTTGTCAAGCAAATCTAATCAAGTATGTCCTTAGATCTTCTGGCCCGTGAGATTAAGAATAATTCATCTAAGTCTCATGATACTTTTAAGTTTGAATTCAAGAATGATCTACTCTATTTCAAAAGCCACCTATATATTTTGAAAGGCACAATACAACTACACGCTTTGGAAGCTTGTCACAACCTCCCTGTAATAGGATATTTTAAACATAATAAGACTTTGAAACTAATATCCAGAGATTTTTGGTGGCCTCAAATGTGGAAGGTTGTTAAAGAGTTTGTACAGTCGTATGATATTTGTTCAAGATCAAAAACTCCTTGTCACCAATCTTATGGACTTCTCCAACCATTACCTATACCAGAACAACCATGGTCCTTTATTTCTATGAATTTTATCACAAATTGTCCAAAGTCAAGTTCATATGATTCTATATTTGTGATTGTAGATTTTTTTATTAAGGTTGTATATTTTGTACCGTATATAAAATCTATTACATGTAAAAAAATACCTAAACTCTTTGTTGATAATATCTATTGTTATCATGGATTATTAAGGGATATTATATCAGATAGAGGAACACAATTTGTATCAAGATTTTGGAGGATTCTTTTCAGAATACTAAAGGTGGATATAAAATTATCTTTAGCTTTTCATATTCAAATTGATGGACAAACAAAACGAGTAAATCAAATTTTGGAACAATATTTGAAATGTACCATCAACTATCATTAAGATAATTGGACAACTCTTTTGCCATTGGCAGAGTTTGTTTATAATAATTTGATACATTTGTCTATTCAACAAACTCTATTCTTTACAAATTATGGTTATCATCTACAACTTGATACTTTTGACTTTTTAAAAGCTGATAATCTTGTGGCAGAAGATTTGGTGAATTGGTTGTCAGAGTTACATACAACAATAAAGGTACAATTAAAGAAATCTGAAGAATGAAAAAAAATCAGTGCAAATATCTATCGCAAGGAATAACCTCAATTTCTCGTAGGCAATAAAGTATAGTTTTTTTGTCATAATATCAAGACTATTTGTCTTTGCAACAAGCTAGATTATTATAGGCTTAGATCTTTTTTGATTTGTGGACAAATCAATCGACTTGCTTATCGATTATACCTATCAAAATCTATAAAGATCTATCTTGTATTCCACAATTCACTACTCGAGCCATATAAGACATTAGATATATAAAAAAGAAGACAAATACCACCGCCTCCTATAGAAGTGGATAACAATGAAGAATTTGTGATAGAAGAGATTTTAGATTCAATATGACGCTAAAATCAACTAGAATATCTTATACATTGGCGTGGATATGATATTAGTGAATGTACATGGAAGCCATCTAGGAATCTAGCAAATGCATTAGTAAAAGTCAATGCGTTTCATCGACAATATCCGTAAAAATCAAGATAAAGATTCAAGAAAATCTTTGCTATAAAACAAAATAGGTTCTATAGAGATTTCATTCTATCTGATATCATTGTTTATTATTTCTTTGAATTTGTTTGTATTAAAGAGATCGAGAATCAATAAGCAAATTTAACTCAAGAACTATTGTTTGCTGACTTACTAGACAAGACATTACGACTATCACAACCTATAAGATGACAAAATAGAGACAAAGACCCTCAAGAATGATATGTTCTTCCTTTGATTGATGGCAAAATATAACATGTTTGGTATCATGACCTTGGAAGAGACTCTCAATGTTTGGTGATACTTTTAAAAGTAAAAACTACTCTTGATGGTATTCTGAATATTTTCTTTGAAAAAAGTTATGAAGGCCTCAACAATGATCAAATAATAGGGTGGTCCTCTCGCCTTGATATAGGATACTATTGATGGCTGAAAGGACCTATCAATTACTTTTGAAAGGAACAAAGATCAAAGTATGTGGCAAGCACAATTCGATGTATCCTGAATTTCTTCAATGTATAATTACCGCTCCTTGTGGAACTTGTCCTTAGAAAGGGGGATAATATCATCGACATAAGATTTATTCCAGTAAATATCTGATTAATATAGATTAATAAAAGTAGATAAAATAAATTAATTTGATAATATTTTATAATTTAATTCTACGTAGAATCATCTTTATACATGTTTGTAGGTGATTGGTAGGTTGAAAATTTGGCCAACAAGCTAGTCACATATTGTACATGTGTGTAGCTTGTGGAACAAACTAGCCATGTGTTGCACATGTTGGTAGCTTATGGAACAAGCTAAGTACGTGGCGCACATGTAAGAAACTTATCTTATAAGTTTGACATGTATCTTGCAAATTAGACACATGTTGGAGGTCCTATAGAACTCCACCATATAGTTCTTAGATAAATAATATATATAGAGACAAGAGTGAAGCCTTCTTCATTCTTATCAACTCTTTTCTTACTTCTAGTCTAATTGAAGAGTTTCATGTATTTTCTAGTCTTTGGCAATAGCCATTCCAATTTCTTTTTGGATATATATATTTCTTTATTTCTATCTTGATATTTTTCTTTGACATAGTTTTTATTAACTTATACATGTGTTTTAATTTGTATCCTTGACAAATCATCTTATCGATAGTTAATGCTGCATTATAAATACTGCTCCAAAACTTGGTTAACTCATTTTATTTGGCCATTAGTTTGAGGATGGAAAGCTAAAGAAAATTTAATGTCTATCTTTAATATTTTAAAAAGATATTTTTTGAACTTAGATATAAATTAGGATCCTCAATCGGAGATGATATCATCTAGTAGGCCATAATATTGATATATATTTTTGAGAAAGAGCCTTGTTATTTCTTCATTAGATGTAATCTTTTTGCAAAGGATAAAATGAGCCATCTTTGTGACTCAATCAACCACTGCAAAGATATTGTCTAATGAATTAGATGGCGATAGATCTGTGATGAAGTCCATTAAGATAGAGGATTATGATCATCTTGGAATAGACAAGGATTGTAAAAATCCATAAGGGCAATGTCAAGGATTTTTGGACCTTAAATAGATGTCGTAAGATAGCACAAAGTCCTTCACTACCTTCTACATTTGAGGCCACAAAAAATCTTGAAAAATAAGTTTCAAGGTCTTATTTAATCTAAAGTGATCCATAGTAGGAAAATCATAGTGAGATTGAAGAATGTGCGGTCGTATTGGTCCTTCTAGGATATATAAATATTCTTCAAAGTATAGAAGGTCTTCCTCAAATTTTAACTTATTAGCATTTTCTTTCAAATGATGCTTGACATCAAGGATCAAAGCATCATTAGTAGTTACAGCACACACCTCATTGAGGAAATTAAAATCGATAATTGCCAATGTAATAGCGGCGCAAAGATAGAATTGTTCCAGTTTCAATAAAGTTGTATATTGTTGATCAAATATTGTCTCCCCTACCCTTAGTATAAGATATGATCTTCTCAATAGAGCATCAGACAATCCTATGGATGTGTGTAGATTATCGAGGATTCAACAAGATTATCATCAAAAATAGATATCCTCTATTTTTGATATCTAGACTTCTTAATCAACTAAATCAAATTAGGATCTATACAAAAATAGATCTAAAAGAAGCATATAACTTAGTGCACATCAAAGAAGGTGATGATTGGAAGATTACATTTTGAACAAGATATGGACATTTTGAATATTATGTCATATATTTTGAATATTATGTCAACTATTATCAAGATATTTGACATATACCATCAACTATTATCAAGATAACTAGACAATTCTTTTGCCATTGGCAAAATTTGCTTATAATAATTTAATACATTTGTCTATTCAATAAACTATATTTTTTATAAATTATGGTTATCATCCACAACTTGATACTTTTGACTTTTCAAAAATTGATAATCTTACGGTAAAAGATTTGGCAAATCAGTTATCAAAGCTATATGCAACAATGAAGGTACAATTAAAGAAAGCTCAAGAATAACAAAAAATCAATACAAATGTCTATCACAAGGAACAATCTTAATTCTACGTGGACAATAAGATATAGTTACTTCATTGTAATATCAAGATTATTCATCTTTGCAACAAATTGGATTATTGTAGGCTTGGATCTTTTTCAATTTGTAAACAAATCAATCTAATTGCATATCGATTATATCTACTAAAATCTATGAAGATGTATTTTGTATTCCATGTATTATTATTTGAGCCATATAAGACAATGGATATATAAGAAAGAAGACAAATGCCACCACCTCTTATAGAAGTGGATAATAATAAAAAATTTGAGATAAAAGAGATTTTAGATTCAAGGTGGTACCAAAATTGACTAAAAATATCTTGTGCATTGGTGCAGATATAAACAAAAATTAATATATTTTATCAATAACATTTGTCAAAACTAAGATAAAGATTCAAGAAAATCTTTGCTATAAAGCAAAGCAAGTTCTATAGAGATTTCATTCTATCTTATATCATTGTTTGCTATTTTCTTAAATTTTATTTATGCTAAAGAGATGGATGATCAATAACCAATAAATTCAGTTTAAAAATCACCGTTTTCTAATTTATCAAACGAGACATTACAACTATTATAACTTTCAAGATGATGGAATATAGATGAAGATCCTCAAGAATTACATATTCTTCTTTAGATTGATGACAAAATATAATATTATCGTACTATAATTACTCATAGTATGTAAAAATTAACTAAAATATATAATATGTTTATAGGTTCTAATATGTGTTAGAATAATTAGAAAAATAAATTAAAGAGAGTTGGTATAAGAAACTTTATTATAGATTTTTACTTATTTGGTTTTAGCATTTCAATTAAATATGACCTAAATATTTAGTATAAAGCCTTGAAAGACAATTGGGATCCAAAGAAGAGGAATTAAAATAGTAAGAGGCATATGTAAAAGGATGAAGATAAATTATGGATGAATGAAGACAAGGGGTGAAGTTCTTCATTCCTATTGTTCAATGATCATGTCCAATAGGCTTTGAGGAGGCTACCTACGAGGAGAACAAGGGTTTCAACAACTTTAAGGAAGCCATTAGAAAATCAAAGACTAGGATTAGAAAGCTTATTTTTTAGGCTACAATTTTGATATAAAAATTGAAAGATTTAGAATTTTTATGAGGGAGAAGTAGGCACTTGAAGTTAAGGTGTACAAAGAGTACCTACTATCACTCTTTTGAGGATTTGAAGAGTTATGTAATAGCTTTTGGAGATTGGGAGGTGCAGCTAGAGAGGTGATTCTTAGCTCTACATTTAATGTGGAAGAATTGCTACATTTGGAGTTTTAAAAATATGAATATTGTAAATCAAAGATAGCACATTGAATTCCAAGGCAATAAGTAGGCCATTTTATTGATAGTGAGATATGGATCCGGAAGCAACAATAGCAAATCCTTCATATCATCTCTTAATCTCCAATAAAGTTGGCTCATTAGGGCTTCTTTATCCCAATTGATGCCGCATACTAATTGCCTAAAATCGGATATATAGAGTGATGCACAGTACACTCCTTGACGTAATATTCAGATCTTAGCTGTTGCCCACCAAGCCTTATCATGTTTTCCAAATATTTCCGCAAATGCTTCCATGAAAATTTCAAAGTTGTTCAAAAAAGATTTTTTTTCAAACAAGGGAGCCAACCATGATAGTGCTTATCCTGTAAACAAGGTGCCAACCAATCCAATCTGTGATTCTTTTGTCAGATAAGTATCAGGTTGTAGAATTATTATCAATCAAAATTGATTGACAAACCCTTGGAACTTTGAATGCGTACCATCATATTTCTCTAGAAGACTAATTTGAAGCTCCTTACGTTGTCGAACATGTGGATTTTTTTGGAATAGTATAGGTAGTATTGCATCGTCAAGCGTAGAAGTTGGAGATGGATGCAATCTAGATTGTGATACTCCAATTATTATATTGTTACAAAGTTTTACAATAATCCCTTCAATCTTCGTAGTCCTAGGACATAAAGTAGTAAGAGCATTTATAATGGCATCAAACTTGGACTCAAAAAATTCAGTCATACTAATATTTGACCTGCAGCCATTCTAAAAAAAATAAAAAATAAAAAATAAAAAATGAATTTATAAGAAAGCAATATTGATTTAGAAGAGGATAATCTACAACCTCTAAAATGCTTTAAGACCTTCAAGAAGATGGATGATCCACTATCTTATAAGAGGGACAAAGCTCCAATATTTCAATGAAAAAAAATATTAGTTTAGAGGAGGCTAATCCACAACCTCTAAAGTGCTAGTATATCTTCAAGTAGAAGGATAATCCACTATTTAACAAGAAAGATTAAACTTTGATATTGAAGATGAAATTAGTCTTGACAAATTGTCAAGGACATAAGAATATAGAACAAAAAACTTGAAACTGGATAAGATTTTCAAATGAAATCAATAAGAACTTGAATTAAATAGATGAGTACATGAACAACACCAAAAAAGGTGAATTAGAACTCCAAGAAATATATTGTCAAGACTGAAGAACTCTTCACCCTCGACCCCTATATATATTCCTATTTAGGACGCTTCTTGAGCAGCTTCCATCAAACTAAGAAGCTTCTTAAGTAGCTTCTACCAACTGGAAAACTTCTTGAGTTCCTTCTACTAATTAGAAAGCTGCTTGAGCTCCTTCTACTAACTAGGAAGCTTCTTGAGCTCTTTCTATTAACTAAGAAACTTTTCAACTAACTTTCATCAATTAAGAAGCTTCTAGAATATTCTATAAACCTCCAGAGTGTATGTCCCTAACACTTTACTTATTACTAACTACTACCTATTAATTAGATTGATTAGTAATTATTTTATAGCCTTGTGAGGCTTTACATCTAAATCTAATACTTTTCACATTATTTTTATGATAATTGAATTAAATTAATATTAAAACTAAGCAAGGGTAATAAAAACAACCAAAAGTTGAGCTAAACAAGTCAATGGACAAGTAATTGTGCTTACATTAGTATATATGAAGGAAATATAAGGGACACTCTCAATTTTATCAATATTTTTTATATTATATTTTTGATATTTATATTTAGCAGTAGCTATTTTAATACTATTTTATCTTATATTTATTTCTTCTTTGTTTTTTTTTTTTTTTTTGTTTTTTTTTTTTTTTTTGAAGTGACACATTAGTATATTATTTTTTTAAGAGTTTTATCTAGAGTTATCCTTGATATATGCTACTTATAAGATATTACAATTGTAATTCAAGCTTATAATATTTTGTTAACTTAGTTGTTTTAAAATATTTTTAAAAAAATCTTTTCAAAGAAACTTATTATTTAAGCCAATTAAAAAGCATATTTAGAAGCTTTTTAAAAAAACCTACTAATCAAAATATTTTGACAATGCTTCCAAAAAAAATTTCCTATAAAATCTTAACTTTCAAGTTTGTTATCCAAAGATTTTTAAAACTATTTTTATAAAGATCAAAGAAGATTAAATATCATATGACTATAATATTATTTTTGTAATGCAACAGCAAAATTTATGAAAAAATACATAAATAAATATATATATAATATAATATAAAATAAATTGATAAAATTTTAAAGTAAAATTCCTCAAATAAAAGTATTTCATAGCAAGCTTATTGACAAGCTAAAAATTAATAGCTTTAGAAATTAAGATTAATTTCTTATAATAATTTAAGCAAAGAGTGGTCTACTACCTTAGTAGTTTAGATTATGCAACTATAGTGGAGTGGTTTTCAATGGTCATTGATTCAACTTCTACAAATTTTAATATTGCTAAGATCTATTAAAAGTATTTTTTTGAAGATAAATTAAATTAAAGAAATTAAGATAAATAAAATAATAAAATAAAATAAAATATAAAATATAAAATAAAATAATTATTAAATTTATAGTATTAATTATTTATATAAAAATCAATTAAATAATATAAATATTTTAAAAATTAGTATTTAATTTTAAAACTTTTAATAAAAAAATTTAATAATTAAATAATTAAATAATTAAAATAAAAAATACCATCTCAAATTAAAATTAATGTATATATGTTTAATTTGGATTTTTTAATATCATCTTGCATTTAAATATAATATTCTTGTTTTGACTCACTATTATATATATATATATATATATATATATATATATATATATATTATAAATATTCATTATTTGGCTTTATCTTCTTAGATTATAGTGATTTTTTTTTTTTTTAATTCTCTTGTAATTTATTAGAGATTTAAAATTGCTTACAAAATTTTAAAAAAATATATCTTTTTAGTTATAAATACTATGAATATATTATTATTTTTTATATAATTTTTTTTTAAAACATGTTTTTATCAATAAACAAGTGAGTTAAATCCTACTAAGTGAATCTATATTTTATCTTATAAAATGATCTTAAAGGTCATATGTAAAAATGCGGAAACTTAAAGTATCATATTTTGTCAATTTAAGATCATTCTTTTAGATTTTATTTTTTTTGTATGTAATGGAAAGAAATACCAAGTAAAAATATAAACACTATTTATCTTCTTTATAAAAAATCACGTACATTAGGCAATATCTAAGAAACTATTGAATTTTAGCTTCTTTTAATTGCAAAGCTATTATGATCTATTTTGCTAGGAATATTGTGAATGTATCTTTAAGATTGATGAGACCAAAAAAAATTTCTTTGGCTTATAGTACATATCTCAAGAAAATCTTATTTGGTTATAAATCAAAAATTCATTTAAAGTAGATTCTTTACTAGTCTTTCTATTATTTTAGTTATAATTCTTAATCCTATCCAAATAGCTAAGAAGTAGGAGAGATATAGAAAAATCATATTTTATTATAATTATTAATCTTCTAGTTGCATTTGATTTGGTTGAATACCAATAATTTATCTTCTACTTAATCCTATTAAGTAAAAAATTGTCAATGTTTCTTATTTCTAAAAAAATAATAATAAATTATTTATTTTTATTAATTTAGTTCAATTTATCTATAATAAATTATCTATAGGAATAATGGCATATTTTTAATTTTTGAATCAAATTTTGATTTAGACCAAAAAATATCTAAATTAGAAGTTATATTAAATTAATCAAATATATAAATTACATATCTTTCTTTAATTTTAATATAAAAATTAGAATCATTTGTATATTTCTTAAAGAATTTTTAGACTTGTTAGAGATTTTTTTTAATAATAATAAATAAATAAAGAACTAGTAGGTAATATTATTTTTAATATCTTTATTTTTAAAAATTAATTAATTTCTATTAATAGTAATAAAAATCTTAATTCTTATACATATTATTTTTTTATGGTTATAAATTTTGATAAAATCTTAATTTTATTTATTAAAAGAAATCTTAAAAAATTACATTAAATATTTTTAAAATATAAGATTTTTATAAAAAAAGATGCTATCTTAATTTTTTTTGTCTAATTTTAAGTATGACTAAGATGGCATAAAAAATAAACTAAAGATGTAAAAATATTTTTTTACTTTTCATTAGTAGTTTCTATAAAATCAACTAAAAAAAATTTGTAAAGATTTGGCATACAGAGTTTAATAAGATAATTCACCTTTAAATTTCTAAAATTTTCTTTTATTTAATTCTACATACTAGATGATATTGTCTCAAGAGAAGTTATTTTTAAAAGAACATTATCTTAAAGCAAGTTTGATCTTGTATAAATAATCTTTTTCTATGATGTTTTAAAAACTTTTAAAGAGTTTAATAATTACTTTGTCTAAGGTTGGTATTTTTTTAAAGTAATCTTTAAAAAAAAAAATCATGTAGTTTTAATAATAACAAATTTCTAATTCAGAATTTATTTATTTCTTTTGTGACTCTATCCTAAATACAATTTTTAATAGAATTCTTTATCTCATTACTTTTTTCGAGTTTGATATGACCTTATATAGATTTTTTTTTTAAAAATCTAAACATACATATTGTATCTCATATTGTTTATAGATTACCTACCCATGCTTATTTTTAAAACAAATAATAGTTATATGTATTATCTTTTGTCTCTTATTTTTTGAAAAAATTAATGTACAAACTTATCTCTTATGTATTTCTAATATACCTTTATTATAAGTTTTTATCTTTCTATTTTTTAATCTTTTAAACTTTAATATTTAAACTTTGACTTTAATAAGTTTGACTTGGTAGGACTATTTAAAAAGTTCTTCTTAGAGCCTTAATTAGACCTTTGCTAATTTTTATTTTTTTACTCTAAATCTTATTGGATTCTTTTAGAAGGCTTTGACTTTTCAAGTTTCTATTTATAAAACTATATAAATTATCTATTTGTATATATATTTTTTAATATAATAAGAATCTTAAAAATAGTTTTTTTATTTTTTATCTTTTCTTTTTATTTTTGTACTAAAAGATATATACTTAAATATATTAATAAATAATTTGATAATGCTATTTTATTTTTAATTTAAAAAATTATAATTTTTTTAAAAAAAAATTTCTTTAGATGTAAAAGCAATCCAATCTAGCCAATAAATTTACACCTTCTCTCATGTTGTTCCATGAGTACCAAAGATCTTTCTTATAAAAAAATCTTTTAGATAAAAGTGGATTGTAAAAACAATTCTACAAATTATCTTCTTTTTTGTGTTATTTTTCTTGTATAATTAAGATTTTTTGTATCTGATTCTATTATATTTTAATTTCTTTTCAATATTTAACTAATTTCTCTTAGCATACTTTTTACATAATTTAGTCTATAGCTCACATCTTTGAAATAATATGTGAGATATATAAACTACATCAATATTTAATTTATTATTTGGAATACCTTGTAATATAATCCATTATATCCAATTGTTAAGAAGAGCTTTTATATTAGGAAATAGATGTTTAATTTCAAAAGATATTAGAATATATATCCCACTTAGTTTTGATCTATCTTAGAATTGCTATTTAAATTTAAAAATCCAAAACTTGGCTACAAAATTTGTTTTAGATTTTGTTCCTTAGTGCCACATAATTTGTATCTTTGAAGAAGTAATATATTACACTTTAGTTACAAAATGCATAATTATCTTTTTAATTTAATTTTTTTTTATGATTGTCTAAACCTCTAGTAGATTTTGTTTTATTGTATTATAAGCCATTATTTCACTACTTGTGTTTTTTTTTACACTAAAATATTTTGTTCCATGTTGGTTTTGCTTTTGATAAATATGGTAATATAATCTCCAATCTTAAGTCCACTTAAAGACCTACATGAACTAAATAATGGTTTTGATATTAATAAACATAAGTATAAATTGATTTATACTAGATCTTTTTCAATACTTAGAATTTGGATGTCTTATACCAACTAAGATAGAATCCATTTCAATTAAAGTAAGTTTAATAATATTTTATGATTGGCTATAGCTACTCCTTTTTCTTTTTTTTTATTGCTATTGCTCCTACTTCATTTACTACCATTGTAGAAGATATATCTATTAATTATTTTTATGTTCTTAATATTTTTAGTTTTTTTTTAGTTCCTATAATATCTACAAGCTGAAAAACTAAGGTTTGGAAAGTTTTTCAATAGAATAAGGTTATAGATAAAAAGAAGCCAAGTGTCTAAATTTGTTTTAGAATTTTGATAATCTTTATGTATTTATATTATTAGTCTTTATTCTAGACAAGTGTTTTATTTTTTTTGTCCATTTTAGATACTTAGAAATGTTTGGTTAGAAATTAGTTGTTTAATTAGTCTTTATAGATTAGATTAATTTAATTTTGATCTTAATTTAAATTTAAATTATTTTCCTATAAATTAAGTTTATATCAAGATTTGCTCCAATAACATGTTATTTACGTCTATAATTATTTTTTAATTCTATTTGTTTATTTGGCTGTATCAAAATTAATTTTATTAAAATTTATTGTTTAAATTGGTGAAGGTTTTTATCTTTTAATTCCTATTGTTTTTTTATTATTTTAATATATAAATTAAAGTAATTATTGTATTACATAAAATCTTATTTAAGAATGTACCAAACATTTGGCTATTGAAGAGTAATTTCTATGGTGCTACAATTGTCTTATAATTCCAAAAATAAAGCCTTCAACAACATCCTTTTTCAAGTACATCAAACCTCCTAATAAACCTTAGTTTTAATCAATAAATTATAACAAGATGAAGTTATTAATTAGATTGTTAGATTATCTTTAAATTTATATATTATTATCTATATTAGTCATTTATATAGTCACAAGATTTTAAAAAAATCTAACTTAAAAATTAATGAATCTTACTAGAAAACACTCATTGATATCACTTAACTATCTACTTAAAGTTTGATACAAACTTATAGCAACTAAGTCTTTTAAAATAATTGTTTATTTTTTTTCAAACTTAATATAGAATTTAATCTTGATATTATAGTATTACATAAAATTTGGCATAGAAATAGAAAGAATATTTGGTCATGAAAAAAAAATTCTATGGCCTAAAACTATCGTAAAATTTTAAAAATAAGGTGCTTAAAAATATAATTCTTTAAGAATCTCAATTCTCTTAATAACCTCATTTTATCAAACTTCAAATCCTAAATCTTATCAAATTTTAAAATATTTAAATTTATCAAGTCTTAAATCTTAAATCTATATAAACTAAAGAAATTCTAAGAATTCTTAGATAAACCTTGAGCATACCTTAAAAAGATTCTAAATCCTAATCATTAAAGTATAATAAGATATAACCTCTTAAGTGTGTAATTAGATTAATTTTAAATTTTATAAAATATCATATTTTTTATTAATTTATATAGCTATAAATTTTAAGATAGATTTAACTTAGAAATTGATTGATATTGCAATATAATATTTACTCATGTTAATTAGCTTCCTACTTTAAGTGTGATGAAGAGTTCCTAAAGATGATTCTCCTATTCCAATTGATAACTTTTGCTCAAACTTAGTATAAAACTTGCTTGTATTATTTTTTATTTTTTTTAAAAATCTCCACCTTATCCAATTTGTAGGTTCTTAGATATCCAAGAAATTGTATTTGACCTTAAATTTCCAAATTCTTGTACCTTCTTATATATATCAAAAGACATCTTTTAATTATACTATTAATATTTTTATATATTAAAATAGTACAAAATCTTAAAATCATATGTCTTAATTGCACATCTATACAATGATAAAAATTCAATTGTAAATCAAATACAAAATACCAAAAATAAATTTAAACTTTGCACTATTCTTTATATTCTGAAATCATTGTTGTCAAAAAAATTTAACTTTGTTTTAACTTTAAAGATCTTTTTTAAATTATAACTCTATAAAATTTATACTCTTAAAATCTACTTAAAGCTATCTCTTTGATTATGCCCTAAAATATCCAAAATAGTCAATTTTTTCATAGGCTTTTATTTTTTTTCCTTAGTATTAGATTTTGACTTTGTCTCACAAAAAATTATTCTTTAGGTACCAATCTATCATTTTTATAGTAATTTTTATAAGTACTTAATCTTAACTTTGCTTTAGAAATAATAATATTATATTTTTATCTACTTTATTTTATCTTGACTCATTTATAATCCTATTAGGACAATAGAAGTTTTCATAATAAAAAAAAATTTAAATTTTTAAAAATTAAAAAATTAAAAAATTAATCTTAAACAAAAATATTATAACTAAATTTGATTAATTAGCTATTAAGATATGAAAAAATATCTATAAAACTCAAACTTGAGTTCTTTCTACATATCTTGGATTCTCATAATATTTATATTAAGTAATTATATTACAAAACTATAATGTCTTCTATGAGCATATCGTAATCCAACTTCATTCAATTTGTGGATCTTTAGATATACTTTACAATCTTAATTCATCTTAAATTGCCAACTTCTATTATCTCCTTGTACATATGGTTAAAAGTCTTTTAATTCCTCTATTAAAATAATATAAAACTAAACATTATTTGACATCTATATAAATCTATAAAATCATAAAAAATAATAATAATAATAATAATAATAATAATAATAATAATTAATTAAGCATATAATATCAAAAGTAAATCTAAATTTAATACCATATTATTTTATTACTCTAAAATTATTATTTCAAACAAATCCTTGACTTTAATTGTCTCTTTAAAGATCTCTTTCTAAGTCAAAATCCTTATAAGCCTTAAATCTTTGAAATCTTCTTAAAGCTAAATCTTTGTTTTATAAGTTCTCTACAAAAACTAATGTAATAAACAAAGAGATGAGGTTGTGTTAAAGAATACGGCAATATTCTTAATTTCTTATATAACTTATACAAAAAAATATTAATTTGCTATGTTTACATTTATTTATGTATTTGTTGACATTTGTGTTTATCAACTTCTACTTTTCTTTGATTTTTTTTTCTATACCAGCTCATATTATTATCTTTTATTAAATTATATATTATTCATGTTATTATTTTAAATTTTTATTATAACTAATCAAGGACATATGATTTATCAAAGCTTATTACATTATATTTTTTATTCTTTAAAATATTTTTGTGATATATATTCTTATAATTTGATTGTTATTGTGATGTATATTCTTAAAATTCAATTGTAATAAATAGATTCTATTATATTAGAATATTCAGTTGATTAAATAAAGGTCTAACTATTAAGGTTAAAACTTCTTAGGTTCTTGTATATAATATTAAACATTATAAAATATTATCAATTCTTCTTTATAAAATGTCTTTGTCTATTATATAATTTATAAAATATTAAAAAAAAATTATTTATATTTGATATAAATCCTTCAATTATACAAATTATTTCTTTTTTAACCTCATCTAAATTTTTCTTAAGAATTGTGGTAGTTTTTAGAATCATTACTCTAAGATCAATAAATAAAATATTTTAAGGCTACAAGTCAATTTAAGTGGTGAACACATTGTGGCAATCTTAAACATGATGTTTTAAATTTGCATAGCATACTAGATCTTCAAATCTTTATTACAAATATAAATATTTATTTTTACTATTTTTACTAATTTAAAATATAAGATATATTTAGTTTTTTAAAAAAATCTATTTGTATTAGACATGTATGTTGTACTGATTTTATGTTTAATATCCAAATATGTCATAAAATGTTACATCACATTATTAGAATTTCTTTTTTTTCTCTGTATTTTCTTTTCTTTTTCTTTTTCTTTTTTTTTGTTTTTTTGATTCAAAACTATCTATGATAGAACTTTAAAATAAGCAATTATAATCTCATAAAAATAAAAATAAAATCTTTTTATTTTTTATTATTTTTTTCTAATATCTAATCTCTAAATATTAAAATTATAATAAATTTAGAAATCCTTCTTAGTAATATACAAAAGCTCCATTACACTAATATTTTATTTTACAAATAGAAAAAGTTAAAGAATTGGATGCAATTTTGTATTGATAATAGTTATTATTGGATAAGCCTAAAACTTATTATATTTCGTATAATACTTATGAATAATATAATTAAAAGATAATCAAATAATTTTATATAAAATAATAAAATTTATGATTTTTATATATATTTCTAACATTCAAAATTATTTAAAATTAAGATTGTCAAAAAAGACAATGTATTAAAGTTATTACTCTTAATTTTTATATTTTTTTATAATTTTTTAGTTATAATTCTTCTAAAAATGATACCTTATCTAATGTCAATGGCATATCTTTTAAGTTATTATATCTATAAAACTTTAATAATTTCAACTTTGATATGCCATTGAACCTTGCAAAAATCTTCTTCATAATAACACATCTTTAGAATAGATTTTTTTTGTATAAGAATAAGATTTAAATTAAATTTTTAATGCCTCTTATTGAATACAACCACTAAAGAATAAGATTGTTAAAAATGTCAATGCATCAAAAGACATCATTTATAATTTTTATTTCTTAATATTTGTTTACATATAACTCTTATAAGAATAAAAACATATTTAATCCCAGAGACAAGTCTTGAAGATTTTCACATCTTTTAAATATTATAAGTTTTTAACTTTGACACATGTATCAAATCATATATGAATCTTCTTTAAATTAATACATCCTCTAAAGTAAATTTTTTATCATGATACAAGTTTAGAAAAGCCAAAGTCTATTGCCTCCAATTCTTTAGAACTAATTATGTTTAAAGCTATTGAAGATATGAAAGCATCAATGGCATCACACTCAATTTTTATCATTTTATAATTTTTTTTAAATGTAATTGTTTCAGAGATGATACCTTATTAAATTCTAAGAGCATGTCTTTTAAATTCTTATATCCACAAAATAATAGTATCTTCAATAATACCATCAAATCTTATATAAACCTATTTTAAATTGATGCATTCTTTAAAGTAGAATTTTTTAAAAAATTTGAGATTTAAAAAGCAAAAATCTATTACTTCCAATTATTCACATCTATTTTTTCTTAAATTTATTAAAGATATAAAAGCATAAAAGACATTATCTTTCATCATCATCTTTCTCTAAATTATTAGGTATAATTATTTGGAAAAAAATATCTTATTTAATTCTAAGAGAACGTCTTCTAAATGTTCACACCTAAAAAACCATATTATCTTTAATTGTATCATGTCATCCAATCTTAACTATCTAATAATTTCTATACAATGACTAATTTTTTTAATTTATATTTTAATTTATATAATTTTTATACTATATTATTTTATCTTCTCTATATAAAACTATTCATTAAAACTAAAAATACTAGATTGCATTCCAAACATATGTTTAATTTATAGTACAAAATTGATTTTGCATTGGTTTCAACCACTTTGTAATAAAAACTTAAATAAAAAATATTATAATAAAATTAATTAAAAGACATATAAGCTAAAATAAATAAACATAAAATAAATATTAATCCTTTCTAAATTATACTTCCTATAAAACTTGCAATACAAACTAACAAACATCACTATAAAGAAGCTTCTTAGGATAAACTACAAATCTCTCTTATAGAACAAACTTCCAAGAGGAGCTTTGCACAAAAACTTCATTCATATATCTACTATTAGGAACTTCTAAAAAACAAATAATAAACATACAAAGATACAAATAAAACCATACATACAAATTTTGTGATAAAAACAAAATCTTACATATAACTTTACATATTATAGTGAATAATGAAAGAAAAAATGGAAGTTGATTTCATAGAATTGTATATTTTTTTTTGAAAATATTCACCATGTACTTGTAGAATATGTGAAAGAATTGGCATGTTGCTACCACCGCTTGGTTTGCAACATGTTGCAAGGTGTGTGGAAGGGGGGATGGCCATGCTTAGACATAGAATGAAAGATTCAATGTAATGTCGTGTGCGTTGTGCAAGGGTAGGTTCCTTGCATGCATGGAAGTAAAAAGAATTGAACAATGTCTTGCATGGTTTTTTGAAGGCATGTAGGAGAATCATGTAGAAGCATAAACCAATTGGGAATTGAGTGGCATTTGTGTATCACATATGGGTGGTTTGTGTATCACATATGGGTGGTTTGTGTATCACATATGGGTGGTTTGTGTATCACATATGGGTGGTTTGTGTATCACATATGGGTGGTTTGTATTTGGGCACAAGTTTGGAACAGGCACCTCCTTGGAGGTTTGTTGTGTTGTGTTTGATTGGGAGGTTTGGGTTTGGGCACAAGTTTGGAACCGGCACCTCCTTGGAGGTTTGAGTTTGGGCACAAGTTTGGAACCGGCACCTCCTTGGAGGTTTGAGTTTGGGCACAAGTTTGGAACCGGCACCTCCTTGGAGGTTTGAGTTTGGGCACAAGTTTGGAACCGGTTTGGAACCGGCACCTCCTTGGAGGTTTGAGTTTGGGCACAAGTTTGGAACCGGCACCTCCTTGGAGGTTTGAGTTTGGGCACAAGTTTGGAATCGGCACCTCCTTGGAGGTTTGTTGTGTTGTGTTTGATTGAGAGTGATGGACTCAATTCCATGACTTGGGCACTGGTGAGAGCCAAAGTGGGCACCTCCTTGGAGGTTTGTTGTGTTGTGTTTGATTGAGAGTGATGGACTCAATTCCATGACTTGGGCATTGGTGAGAGCCAAAGTGGGGTGAGATAGTGAAGGTCCAGGGAACCGGGGAGTTGGAAGGGCACTCTTTCCGTCTGCGGGTGTCACTCCGTGGCTTCGGTTCTCGCCGGGAGGACTGCAACGACGAGAAGGGCAGACCTGGCAGAGAAGACGAAGAAAAAGACAAAGCAGAAAGGGTATATAGTCTACTTTACCACTCGGGAGCTTCCGTTGCCGGGACTCGAACCCGGGTCGCTCGGGTGAGAGCCGAGTATCCTAACCGTCTAGACTACAACGGATGCGAACGACTTCCTAATCCGCCGCCGCCGATGTGCTACGCGAGCGCGTCACGTCACTACTCCCGCGCACCGACCGTGCCCTCCGCACCACTCGCCACGCCCTCCATGTTCGCCATGTTCGCCATGTTCGCAGGAGTCTACCTGCCCCATCACGAAAACGCGCGCGCGCTCTCACGTCGCCCCGATGTCCGAACGCTGCCCAGCGGTTTCGCACACTTTCGAACAGCTCGCTGCACCGCCTACCCTCCCTCAAACACCCCACCCGATGCCTGATGCCTGATGCCCGATGCCCCCCTCAGGCACTTCGTGTCCACCCTGCGAGCCCCGGTTCCAGCCCCATGCATGCGGCCATTGGATCCGTGCTGCATGAAATTCCGCGCAGCGCATCACCTGCTGCGGCGCCCTTCGTCGTCGTGCTGCAGCTCAGCACTCCCCTCGTAGAGACTTCCAGTGTTGCAACCCCTACGTCCAACTCCTACTCTCCCTTGACGTCCTGCTGTAACCCACCAAGCGAACACGCAGCCCGACGCCCAGGCGCGCGCAGGTGCATTGGCACTGGGCAATCACTGCGCATTCGTGCTCCGCGCTGCGCTACCTGGCTGACCCGCGCGCCAACATCTCCCCGGAGTGCCCGGCGCTGGAATCTGCCGAAACCTCACCTGACCTCGGTGGCACTTGTGTTTTCGATGGAAGGAGCGCACACTCATCTAGGTTCCGAGCACCGGGTGATGGTTTTGTGGCCCGCAGTCCACCCTGGCCACCTACATGACGGGGAGCAACATGGCTCTGCACTGAAGTGTCATGTTCTGCTGGTTGCAGATTAGGGGGCCTTTCAGACGAAGTGTTCGACACGTTCACTCGGTCTTCTGACCTGATATTTACTGAGACTTTGCGGTGGGAAGTCTGTCCGCCGACGCAGCCGAAGCTGTGAGGCCGCGTGCCCCGATGCATCGATTCGGCACTTCTCGGGACTTGAGGCCTGTGGCGCGTTCAATGCCTCTCATGGATGCGGCGATTTTCCAGGCACGCATGAACCTTTCAGCTTGACCTCGGCAGATGTTGTACATCCACTTCTAACAGCTGCCGTTCCCATCGCCGTGTCAGTACCAACAGCGGAACGAATCGCTAAGGGGTGATGGCGTTGGATCAAATGTTTTGCCAATCTCATTTTGCGTCAATGAAATCCACCAAGCTGCGCCCCCAAGTTCGAAGAGTGCATCCGTGGCATGGTATGCGCAACTGCATGACACCTGAAGACTTTGCCAAGCGGCTCATCTCCTCTTACATTATCCCTCAATGCACCGATGCTTGATCACGGTGCTTGCAATCATAGCACACTTATTCCACACTTAGGTTTTTGGTACGTAGTTAGAAGGCATAAATACAAGAAATTGCACACAAGAGTATGTTGTGGTTATAAACATGACAATGAAGTAAAAAATGTTGTTTTGGACATGATGACTTGGACAAAATTAGTAACAAGGAAGTCTACACATTATGACTTGTACACTTGGTAGTAGGTTTCTTACTTGGCATGTGCTAAATATAACAAATTGTCATCTTTGAATCATCAAAGTGCAATGGGGTTTTTTAAAAGAATAAGTGGTATCTACATAGAAATAGTAGATATTTGTGGACTATTGGTTCAACATGGATAGGTGTTTTTATTCTCCTTGTGTTTTTTTAATAAAATATTTTTTTTATTAGCAAATATGAATAATTTATAAGTTATTTATTTTTTAATATGCATCATTAATTATAGTCTTAATATGCAATATGATACATATATTTATTTATTTGATAAAATATTTATAAATATGTACTTGTATATTAAATATCTTTTTATCAATGAACCTCTAGCTTCTTATTTGGTGATATTATTATTCATCAAATCTATTAGAAAATTATTTGACTATTTTCATTTTATCTTTTCCAATTCCATAAGATTGTTGTGTTTAATTATTAAATTCTATAATTTAAAATTAAATAAATAAAATATAATAAAATTATAGATGTTATGCAACCATATTGAATAAAATATGCTTTAATGTCATATGTGTATATATATATATATATATATATAGATTTAAATTTATTAATTTATTTTTTATAAGTTTTATCTTAATAGCTATCATCTTTATTTAAAGTGTTTCATTTAAATATCTTATATTTTAATTGAAGTATTAATAGTATTTTTAACAAGCAATAAGATTTTTTCTTATAATTATCAATTTAAAAAAAGTCAAATAGAGTTTTAAAATTCTAGTTAAATTTTCTAAACAAAATAACTTTAAGAATATTGAAGTTAGGAACTAGTATTAAAACTAAAAATTAGGATCAATGTCAAGAAATTTTGTCATGGAAAGCTCATTTTAAGATTTGTTTTCAGAATGATTATTTTATTTTGATATGCTTTTCTTTTCAAATTATAATAATTTCAATATTTAACAATAGGAAATTTAAGATTTAATTGTTTTTACTTTAATTGAAGTAATCTTTTTGAGGTTTACTAAATATAGCTTAAAATAATCTAGTCATGACATCATTGTATATAATTATTTAATAATTATTTAAATTTTTTACTAAATTAATAAAACTATTTGCATTAGAGAAGTAATCAAAACATCTTACACTATGATAATACACTTTCGTAATAACCTTGGTTATATAAGTCATCTTCTTGGATCCACCACTTGCAACACCATATATTTTTACAATTAAGGTAACATTCCTACTCCAACTTATTTTATTAATAGCATTATACTTTAATCAATATGTTAATAAATAGTTATAGTATGCTTTGTTTTATATATTGCTAAACCAATATATATGTTTAGCAAATATATCTATGTTTAGTACATATTATTAGAGCCAATACATGTACTAAACATAGATATATTTTCAAATACTATACATAGTAAAATTTGATTTTTTACTAAAATTTAATAATAACTTTTGCACCAGTTGATTTTGATTAGTCATATAAATTTTTAATTATGAAGTTTAAGATACATTTTTAGATCCAAAAATACTTAAATTTTTAAAAAGTATTAATAATATGAATTTTAATAATACATTATGTAGAATTAAAAATAACTATTTAAAAATATAATAGTTTTATTTTGAAGTAAGAATATCCTTATATCTTGCTGAAATGGTCCAAAAGTTTTGGACTTAATCCATAGAAATAGTAACAAAATTACTTTTTAATTAAAAGTTTATTAAATTTAAGTTTTGCCTTAAAGTTGTATTTTAAAATAAATGTAAAATAACATAAAACTTGAAAGCAAAAAATTATATAAATTTAAAGTATGGGTACATAAAAATTTTAAAAATAAGTATTTTAGATATTAATTTATAGAAAAACGTTGACATGGTTTTTTTCTTTAAGAACTTTATGGATCAAATTCTTAATATATATATATATATATATATATATTATATAAGACTAAAAAAATCAACTGTAACAAAAAAAACACTCTTGAGATAATGAGCATGCACTTCCTTAAAAAAAATCCAAATCGTTCATCTTACCTCGCATGGAAATAATAAAACTTCGTTTTTTTGTTTTTTGTTTTATGATTTAGAGATGTCAGATTAAAAACATAAGCACATCATTTTTGTTTTTTGTTTTAATTTAAATACTGCCAATATGCCATTACTAATTTTAAATGTATTATAAGAGGTAAATATTACAATATCATTTTATGAAATATACTCAATTCCTAATCACAATGTTCAATCTAGCAGAATAAAACTAAATACTCAATGTACACTCTTCCTAAAGTATGTAGTTATTATGTAAATAGTGGTATAATATCAAAAACTCTCTAAATCATTTTATTTGAAATAAAAAAAACTGGATATGTATTTAAAGAAAATAGCCTAAAATATACCAATTTTTTTTTCAAAATGTTTTCCATAAAAAATAAAATTCTTATCCATGTACTTAACTAGCTTAATTGTTGTTTCCACCATACAATTTGGTATATCTCTTCTTGTATTAAATTTCATCTACCAATTTAAAGTATAATTTTCATTATTTCTATTAAGAAAACGAATTTTATTTGTAAGTAATACAAATATTATATAAATAATAATAAAATTTAAAATAAAGAATATCAAATATAATTTTGTTTTTAGTATTGAATAATAGAAATTATCTAACCTGTACACACACACACCCATTTTAGCACATACTACACAAATTCATATGGTTTGAGAAAAAATATTCTATACTGATATTTACACCAAAATCAAATATGCATTGCCAAAAAGAGACAAAACTAAATTAAATATAAAAAGAAAAATAATTTTTTTTAAAACTATCTTGATTAAGAATCAAAAATCCAAATTAAACACAAAATATTTTACATGATCCACATTAACTTCTACATCTATGCCTTACAATCATTTAAACGTAAAATAATTACCCTCCTGAAATGAGATGAAATTCTTCTTGTAAATTTTTTTTAAAAATAATGTAGGTTGGATTTATTTACAACTCTCAAGTCATAGTTTGTCTAAAATTCTTCATATGCATCTTGTTTTTTTTTTTTTTTAATATTTTTTTATGATTACAAAACCCAATCCAATATTATTCCTTTAGATCCAATATCATAAAAGACAGGTGTATGTGAACATACTCTCAATATTTCAATTTTTTGGATTTTGAATATCATATTTAGAATATATATACACACATACTGATTTACATGAATAATGTAGCATGATTCATATACAGTTTGCATGGATTTTACAACCTATTGATTAAAGCATTACTTTTGGAATGTCAAAAGATAATATTAACTTCTATTTTATGGAATTAAATTTGTTTATATTGAAAAACTCAAATTCATTTGTAAATAACTTTTATTAATTGAAACAAAATTTGGATAAAATTTCATCTACATAAAAACAAACAAGCAATTGATTTTGATGAACATCAAAAGTTCAATAATCAAGATTTAACTTTAAATACTTAGATTTTTACATATGATTTTAAGATTTTTTTTTGTCAACATAAATTTTAATATTGGTACATCTCACTTAAAAAATGATTAAAAAATTAATAAACTAACAATAATTCTATTAGGTTTTACATGGGTTTTTATTTTTATTAAAATTAAGTCTAGAGAGTTTTAAAATTAAATTCAGATTTAAGAGAGATATTAACAAGATTAAAGATAGCCTCAATTTTGCTTATATATATACAATTAGTGTAATACATACGTAAAATAGGATTGTAGAAGTGGTTTAAGTATAAATTATCTATTTTTGTGGTCATACTATCAAAAATATCTAAATTTTCTTCATTATATGTATATATATATATATATATATATATATGTAATATATTAGATTTTATTCTTTAGTTATATAATAAATTATTTTGATTTTATAAAGTTATATTTTGATAGTAAAATTTAATTTTTAAAATTTTTTCTATTCTTTATATTTATCAAATATTATTAGAGTTTTACTATTAAAACTAAAAAAATCATTATCTTGCTAAAGTAATTTTTAAGAGAATTTTTTATAGTAAATATTTTAAGATTATTTATAATTTTTTAAATTATATGTAGCTTTAATAATTTCTTTAATGGTTAAATTTTTTACATAACTAATATATTCTAATATAGCTTTTTATAAATTTTGATTTTTTATTCTTTTAAAAAAAATTGATGTTCTAAATATCTATTTTTTATAAATACCATAACAATAAGTTTTTTTAATAAATATTGTATATATGGAGAGAGAGAGAGAAGTATTATTATATAAAATATGTTATGAAAATATCCTTTTTCATAATATATTTTATTTCAAAACATTAGTGTAAGATCCATTTATTACTGTAAAAAAATCGTTTATGCAAATTTAATTATTATTAGATTTTTTAATTATATTTACTATTTAATTTTAATTTTAATTTTAATATTCTGTATAAGAAAAATAATAATCAACATATTACAAATAACACCATATGTAAGGCAAGAAATCAAAACACATTTAAACTTTTGATGTAAAAAAGTATTGTGCTCTTTCAAAGATGTAATAACACATCAAAAGATTCAAAACTTTTAAAAGTATAATGTTTGTATTTATAAGAAAGATTCTCCTCTGATATCATCCAAAAAATTTATACTAATTAAACAAATAAAATAATATAAAACATATATTTACATATACATTACATACTTGTTTTAAACTTTCTTAAATACCCGTTATATTTGTCATTTCTAAAACCAAACTAATGATTGTACATTAATTTTAAAGAAATAATCCTTAAAATCATATATTTTAAAATTTTTACAAAACATCTAAGATTTGATTGATATGCAACACTTTTTGAATGATAGTTCAGACATCAATTTCTCCTTAATTGGTTTTAAAACATGTTATTTGTTGTAAATACACTCTTCCCTCACAATGCAACACACAACAAAATGCACCCATACACTTGTTCAATACGTGTCATGCTTAAATTTGTAACAACCATAACCATAATGCTTAAGATAATTGGAATTTTTTATAATTGCCCCAAACATGCACTCTCATAGACCATCCCCTTTATTGTTGTTTGACACCGAAGGCTAACACCAAAGGCTTCATCCTGAATCAGTTGAGGAGAACATTGAATTCAACGATGTTGGAGATTGATAACCGGGTGGATAATACCCTGAATGGCTGTGACCCTGTCAGTCTGGTCCGGTGCGAGACGAACGAAAAGATTTCTGTCCGACACACTCGAAGAACTCCATTGTCTCAGAATTAGGGTTTGGTGGATCGAGACCTTGAACAGATTGTACGTTGATTTTTTGTAACAAGTCAAGTGTTACAAGTTACGATCAGGGAATTACGTATCAAAGAAGTGGAAATTTTCTGGTCGTTTGGCATTACTTGGCGTTGAAGTGCTTCCCGAAGTTGTGTAGAGATTGCTGTGCTTTGTGCACCTGGATGCTTCATGATCAGTTATCCTCACGGATATTGGGCACTTTAAGGTCTCGATTGTTTCACTGAAGAGCGTTTTGAGTGATTTCGCAGCGCCGTGCCTGGTCTCATCTGCACGTGGGTTACTCGTTGCGATATTTTTGTCGTTGAGTGACTGTAGATTTGGTCACAATCATGGTGGGTGCCAACGTCAAGGCGGAGACGGTCACTATGATGGACAAGCGAAAAGCCATGGAGACAGAGATGGATGCAATTATCGCTCGTCTCACTGGGCCAGGAGGACCTGGGCTGCAGGGTAACCTAGTTGACGCTCAGGTGTGTTCCTTATCGTTAGTTGGCTGTAAACTCTGTGACCTCTAGAGGATTTAAGCGCATCATTTAATACTGTGAGAAAAAATATTTTTATTTTTCCTAATTGACGCATTGGTCAAATTTGTAAAAATCTCATGTTTTGGAGTACGATTCTGTATGTATTCAATTAATACACTGTTGGTAATATGTAGTGTAAATATGTGTACATATTTTTGGATTAGGGCTTTCCAAGGGCAGATATTAACATACCTGCGGTAAGATCCGATCGGCAGCGGCTATCAGGTGATGCTTCCTCCTCCTTTGGTGTCTTCTTTGGGGAGATTTTGGGATGAGGAAGTGACGCCTTATTTTATGTACGTTAATGAAAGAAGCGTTAGTTGACAGAATTTACCCTTCTGGTTGTTATGCTGCTATCTTAATTCCAAGCCTCTGTACAGCGCTTCGCAATGATCATAAGGAGGTCACGGACGCGATCGAAAAAAATCTGATTATCTTACATTCTGGAGGCTTCACGAGAGGGTCATCACAGTCAGATCAGCTTCCAGGTCTAACAGCTCACACTATCCTTTGAGTTTATGATGACCAATGTGGTTGTTTAGCTGCAAAGGACTAATTGGATGTTTTAGACGGAATATCTTGTTGCAACGGTGTATGCTGATACTTGTTTGCAAATGAAAAGAAAAGTAAAAAATAGTGAGAAGCTACCGATAAACTTGTGAGTTAATACATGCGTTGAATTGCTGGCAAATTTGAGGTTGCGTGTTACTCCTTCATCTCTCAACAAACACTCTTGGAGTTTTAAGATATTCTGTTGCTCTTCGTCCACATAGACTGACTTTACAAACGTGAACCTCAGAGGCTGAGGTGGTGCGGCCATCATCAGGAGCATCACCCATGGAAATAGCACCAGGGACTGGAAGCACAACCGCTGAATCGCCTTCCCCGATGGATGAGGATCCATACGAATCCAATCTTCCTTTTGCAGTTTTTGATGATGTTACTCAAGGCTCGCCAGCAGCAATGGACGGCATCTTGATTGGAGACCAGCTAGTGAGATTTGGAAGTGTGGACGGAGGGGAAAATCTCCTATCCCGGCTTGCACAGGAGGGTTTCTCCAACGAGGGGCGAGGTTTGCCGGTAATTGTGCTTAGGCGAGGTGAACGTGTACATTTGACAGTCACGCCCAGGAGGTGGCCAGGCCGTGGCCTACTTGGGTATGATCTCTTTTAAAACTACTTCCAATGCGATTTGACCTCTTCAATGTACAACACGTCTAGAATGTTTAGACATCAGAAAGTGAAGTAAGAATTCGCACACCGAGCTGTTACTTTGTGTAGTTTCTTTTTCTTTTTCTTTTTTCTTTAAAATCATTTATGATATTTGAAACCTGTGTTGTTGGCAGGTGTCACGTTCGGCCTCTATGACGATGTTTTTTGAGAGACGCAAGCTTTTAATGTTATTGGTTTTGTCTTCGATGTATGGAGAGGAAGTGCAAAGGTTGCAATTAGATCTACACTTGCGTATCCAATATGGGGCAACTTCTTGTTCTGAAAGGTTTAGTTTTGCTTAAGAGATTTGTTGATGAGAGCAGGAAGCTTTTTTGAATCAAACAAATTTTTCATAGTTCACCTGTGCATAAACTATGCCTAAGTTTGTATCATGTAAGATTGGTGAGCGTTAGTATTTATGGACTTCTCATACGTGTCTATGCTTTTAGTTCTCCATTGTTGTGTATCAAATTTAAATTTTTAAGTTAATTCAAGGCTTAAAACCATTGTCCAAGATGAAAATTTATCTTGGGTCTAGACAATGAGGTATGCTCAAGTTGATAATACTTTAGAAAAAATCAAAAACTTAAAAAAATCAGTTAGTGTTTAGTCGATCCAGAATGATAAGTAAGGCATAAAGAATCTAAGCAAAGATGGGTAAGTTTTAGGACACTTTAATCTTTGTGTCAAAAAAAGAAAAAGAAAAAAGAATCAAGTAGACAAAAACAGTATCTTTGTTGAATATAACAAGATAATAGAATGGATATATTAAGATATAAAATGATTTGTATATTGCAGAATAGGTAAAATTTATGAGAGAAATTACTAATTGAAGATGATTGTGGTTGTGTTTATTTGTACCATTGAGAAGAGAAAAATAAAGAATCGAAGAGAATAAAAAATCTAATGTATTAATGACTTGTCACGTATTTTATTAAAGTTTTCAGAAAAATTTCAACTTAGATTATTTATTATAAGTATTTGTAGAATCTAGTTATGAAGATTTATTTCTGAAAATTCAAGGAACTTTTTAAGTATTTTTTGAATATTGCATAATAGTTCTTAAAAGGACTATTTAGGTACTAGAAAACTACAGAAGATTTTGGAAAGAATTAAACAGTTTTGATTCTTAAATTATATTACTTTAATCAACAAATTCCATGAGAATCAAATTCTTACTATTCTGTAATTTAAAAACATTGAAAATGTGCATATGAATATGTATGTGTGCATGTATGATGTAAAATAAGTACTTTGTCTTTTGATCATGTTTGAAGTGCTATATGGGTTCTCAAAGCCAACAATAACATGTAAGATCAACATAAAAATAAAAAGAAAGAACTACTAGGTAGACACCCCATGCCACAAACCCCCTCATACACATAATAAAACTCTTATTTATACTAAAAAGTTTTAGGGTAAATTTAAAATAAAATATTCTCTAAATGAAATTAATGAATTTTTTAAAGTGAATGAAAGAATTACATGACATGTATTATGAAATTTTGTAAAAATTTAATCAGCAAAAAAAAAAAAAAAAAAAAAAAAAACCATTACACACAAATCTTTTAGTATAAATTTACCCTGTAACTATTAATGTAAATAAGAGTTTCATTGTGTGTATGCAAGGGTGTAAAAGGGAGGTGTCCACCTAATGATTGTCTAAAAATAATATCTCTAATGGTTTTGTTTAGTACTAGTGTTTTTTTCAAATACTTTCAAGCACAACTTAAATAATTCTTATACAGATGGTTTTTCAAAGTTTTAAAATTCACCAAACAATAAGTATTTGATTTCAGATTTTAACCTCTAACATATTGTGCTTGTAGATGTGATTGTAGAATCATATATAGTTTTTAAACTTCCTAACCATTATTGTCTAAAGATTACAATCAGGAAGATCAAAGCAAACTTTTTTGAGGTTAAGTATAGAACAATTTTTAAGAAAAATTTATGAATAAATGGTCTTTTATTATGACTTGCTTAAATTATTAATACAAAACCTGAATTTAAAAAATTATAAATAGGAAAAGTTGTATGGAGCTTTCATTTATTTATGTTCAAATCAATACATACTCAAATAACATGATACCACATGTTTTAACTGATACTTTTCTGGTCTTATTTTTTGGTGTAGTACATGATGGTACATGGCAATATAACTTAAGTGATGGTTCTGTGTATACTTTCAACTGCATTTTGTGTTGTTTTTATTATAACACAACATATTCATAAACATATAATTATTGTATATTAAAATTAGAAAGATCTATTTGAAAAAATTAAGATTCACAATCTAAAACATAATTCCTAATTGACAATCTATCAATCAGTACATATCCCAAAATTACCATTGGAAATCACCCTAGGATTAACATTTTTTGCTCTGTTTATCCATACAACGGTCTTTTCCATTATCCCATATCTTGTACATCATCATGTAAAGCCATCTTTAATGATAGCACCACCAAAGTTTACAAAACTTGTGACGAACTAAATAACTGTGACTGAAAAAAACTAAAACAAAATTTGGGGTTGAGATTGAAAATCCAACAAGGCCGGTATCACAATAATTACAAGAAAAGTGGCTATCATGGGAGCATTGCAAAGGTACCATCTATCTAAAGGGCAACTGTACCGATGTCTAAACAGCTTGTCCCGAGATGCTTGCTAGCGTTCTTCATCCCAACCTATGATCAGACAAAGTCCTTACAGGTACAAGAGACCAGTCATACTGTTTGTTCGTGGTCTTTTCGTTGTTGTTGTTGTGGTTATCAGCTGGTTTGTAATGCCTGGTAAGCAGATGGAGATGAGAAGCTCACGATGCCCAGCTTTCAACAAGGAGTAGCCGTCGATATGGATTTCCGTCCACATCTGCCTTCACGTGCCGGGAGACCCGGCGAATCTGGTGGAAGAGGTTGAGCTCGTCGTTTATAAGGCCAAAATTTGCGTCTGGGTCACCTATTTGTGAAACCTTGACTTGAGAGAATCCTAGTTTGGGGAGAAGCTCTTCAGGCCAGTCGCTATGAAAGTAGAAGTGAGTTTTCAACTCGTGGGCTAAGTGGGTAGAAGATTCATTCATGAAGTCTGCCAGCACCACGGTTTCGTTCATGCAGTTCTGGGCAATGCACTTCAGTGTTTCCATCGCACAAACGTCCTGCAGGTAGTACAACAACCCCTCTAAGATCCAAACGGTGGGCAGATGTACCTCAAATCCAGCAACCTTCAGTTTCTCAAACCAGTCGTCTGTTGCGATGTCTGCGGCGACTCTGTTAAGACTCTCTGCCTGCAGGGCGGGCAAGCGCTCCCCCGCTTCCACCATGGCTTGCAGGATCGACTCCTTAAAGTGCAAGGCTTTCGCAGAGTCCACTTCGAAGACAGAGCAGTTTTTGAGTAACGGAAGTCGGTAAGCGCGAGCATCCATACCTACAACACATAACCACGTCACAGGCAAAGAGCAGTGTCAACACCGAAGGGTCCGTAATCGCCATCAACTCAGCGGACATATATATAGGACGATCAGTGCATTGGCATTACGTTGCATTGTAGTATCCAAAGCTCAAACAAATCAAGTAACGTTTCAGAATAATGGAGATGAACATCATCCGTGACCAATTTACTCACTTGCACACTGCTTAACTTCAACATGTAACAGATACTATGATATAAGAGACCCTACAGGAACCCAATAGTGAGCCTGTTGATCAAGTTTGGGATAGCAAAATGAGAAAAACGCTGAGGTAAACAGTATATTCTACTTGTATGCTCAGAAATGCTTGAAACGTCATGCAGCAAGCGCTTACCAGCACCCAAGAGGACAACTTGGTGACCAGTCGATGTACTGTTAAATCGGGCTAGAGCTTCTGCAAGACGGGCATCAAACCAAAGCGTTCTCACAGCCATCATTACTCCCGCAGTCTCTCTAGCCTTCTTTTCCAGATCACGTTGAACCTTCTCTAGCAGTCGTCGCAGAAAGACGTCCCCGGCGAAGACTTCTGCTAATGGGTCGTGTATCACGTGGTTCCACAGTGCTCTCCCTGCTGCTGTCTGACATGCACTCCGCTCTAGATAGTCCTTCTCTGGGTCCAGAGAGTAGTGTAACCTCTTTATGGATTCGAGCTGACACTGACTAGTCGCGAGGTTCAGACTCAATTTCCTACAGACAGCCACAGAACCAAGCAACACACTCACTGAGTACAAACTTTGTAAATTCCTTGAGCTAAACCTGGATTCGAGGAACAATAAACTCGATGACCGCACAGGCAGAAACGTGTGAGAGATGTCATTCCACCCACCCTAGGACGAGTTGTGCCATGTCGTCGTCGTCGTTGTCGTCTACATTTGATTCAACAGCTATTACATGATGCTGCTCCTTTCCCACGCTCATTCTGAAGAGAACGTGGGATTTGACCGTGCTAAGCCTGGGCAGAATCGTGACTACCCGGCTGGGAATTGAGACGCAGCCAAAAGCATGTATACAGCAAATGCACCTGCGCTGGGAATCAGACTAACATAGCTACTGATGCTCAAAATATGACACATTTTCCGATATGAGTTACCACCTTCACCCAGCCGTATCTCAACAAGCCCATCTGCACAACAAGGTGGACCAAGCATTAGCATATGATTGAGATTCATCATCATGATGGAAACACGTGAATAAATTTCCAACTATTTGGTACACGTAAACTTACAGTACTTTCGAATCTGCCTCGAATAGATCAGCCAGCGGGAAATCCCGTAGTCCCCCCCCCCCCAATCTGTAAGCTGTAGAATGAGCCCAAGTGTTACATCGTCCTGCAGGAATACTCAGTACCGGACTCGTACAGAGGTTTTCCGCCGATGTCAAATAGCTGCATGCTGGTGCATATTCGCTCTTGCCAACGACTAAGAAACACTCCTGGTTCGGTAGTTGAGAAGAAAATTCAGACTACCGTGTGAGAGAATTTAAACAACCTTGTGTGAGTTGTAGACGCAACACTTCTCTCGTTCAGTCCCAACTTCATATCCATTAACTATAATCCCATCAGCTCTGTCGTTGCATACCACTGGCACACGCGATTAGCTTCCACCTTCAATAAAAACGTAGAAAACAAGGAAAAGAAGCAAATAAAAACTCGATCTCTCCCTTCACTCACATCTAGCCAATATCCCGCAAGTCATACACGCTCAGATGACTTCCTCTCCTTCCACTAAAATCCACTAACACTCACTAGACCTTCTCACACAGAAACCCCTCAAGTCCACACAAGAACTCAGCTAATTAATCACGCAACTCCCTCCCTAACCCCCCAAAAAGTATAACAAGTTCAATATACCCAGTGTGCAGAAATCCAAGAGAGCAACCGCGACGTTCAGCGGTTACTAGATACACTGGCGGCGACGACTCAAAATCGGTCACGGCGGATTCCGCCGCAGCGAGGCGAGAGAGCGAAAGGAAACATCGTGGCGACGCGGAATCGATGTAGCGGTGCGGGGGGGAGGATCAGTTGTGGAGAGGAGGCGAGCGGGGTGGTGGCAGTTGGTCCAGACACCCCGCGGGCTTCCGTCTGGATGCGAGGGTGGCCACGATGCCCGAGTGGCCCGACACGCTCCCGCCTTCTCGGGTGCCGCATCGCGGGTTCCACCTTCACGGGGGAGGGTGCGCATCCGAGCCCGGCCTGTGCCATTAGGTTGCGGCCTCGAATCCCCGCATCCGCGAGCTTGGAGTTGATGGGTTCCACATCTAGGCGTGGAATTAGGTTTGGCTGACAGGCTCGGGGGCAGGTCTGGGTCCAGTCTTTCGGATCCCATCCCCTTTGGTTCAGAATTCCACGTGTCGCTCCCAGATGCTGGTACCCCGACTGACAACTCAGGTATTTTCTTCCCTTACCGTTGGCTATGTAGTCCACTTTATTTGCTAATTATCTCTCTTCAAATCATAAAGTGAAACAACAATATTATTATTATTAACATTATGGGTTTTTCCTAAAATGAAAAGCTGAGGAAGAATTCAATTAGTGATTCAATTAAATAATGGTTTTTGTAGGTTCCTTGATACGTAGCATTATTAATTACCTTTCTTAACAAGACCTAATTCAGATGATAGTTTTATATGCTGTTAATTAATTTATGTTTGTACAATAAACATAAGGATTAACTCTAAGTTGCAGTGTGATTCTACTGTGTTTGTTTACGTTAGAATTAAAGAGGTGAAATGTACAGTCTTGTTTCAAGGACTTGCAATGATAGTTTAAATCTGATTTCAAGAATTTTCTGTCAAATTGTTGTTATGCTACTCTTCATAATTGGTGACTCCATTTAATGTTTATCAATTATTACGTACGAAACCTTTATACTGATAAGCATAATATTTTGGTGAGTAATGTTTGCTTATGAAAAGTGTTGTTTTGCATCCACTTTTTACAATGAACTATTTTATCTGGAAATTCACACAGAAATATATAAATCAGTAGAAAAAGAATAATATCCATGTCTATTTCTACAACGTTGACCAATTTCATTGCATATTTTCACTTTTCAAAACTTCACAGGTGGAAGATTATCTGTTAGTTTACAAAACACTTGTAACTATCATAAACTTATGCATATTTTTCATATAGATTCCAATTAGTCGTTGAACTTATTTGAATAAATTCCAATCACTTACTCCCATTAATATTGCATCCATTGTCACCTAGGTGTAAATATTAATTACAACATGGAATGATAAATATTAAATGTTGGATAATGGGCATAAAAACAATCATAAAAAAGGTTTATGAGCATGTCTGCCCTACAATGGACTGACTGCCATTCAATAAGAATTACCAAGACAAAATCTAAGCATTTAAAGCTCAATTTATATCGCATGCTTACCTGAATAGTACAATTATTTGACATGAGACCCAGAGAAATGTGCAACACTGTTGGAACATTTGAATCAGGATTGTGTAATTTACTCGTGCAGATGTTGCGAGTCACACATTCCATGAGAAAAGGAAGTGACTTGCGTGTAAAACCAATGTTCAACAATTGTTTAAACAGCGTACCCTCGCATGCGGAACACATATTTTATGCCACATTTTTACAACTGAGGCAGCTATACATCTTCTATGTCTTAGAAATTGCCCCTAATGCTCATGTAGACGTGGAATTTGGTCTATGTACACCCACCTGAAGCTCTGCCGTTGATTCTCTGGTTGGACAGATGGATAGCTGCAATAGAAAAGCAAAAGAAATAGTAAACGAAAGGTATCTAAGCCATAAAATTGAAAGAGGAAATTTCAAACAAAACTTTAACCTATGTAGCTAAAATACTAAACCATCACTGACACTTCAAAACCACCAAGACGATGTTTACAATAACATTCAAAGCTCGGTAATTAGGAAAGCAACACTAGCAAACAACAGAGCCACAAGCAGAAAAAAAATGCACCAGAGTATCACCAGCTTAGAACACGAATTTCCTCTAACCCGTTGATTATCAGGTGTTTGAGCAGCCTGAGAACCTTACGCACGATACCTTCCGGAGTGGACGTCCCAATGAAGCCGAGTGTTAATGGACCTAAGAATTAGAACTCAAACTCCACTTTCACGTGTTGTGTGAGACAACACTGGTGAGCTGTAATCCAGTCCATGGGCTGCCACCTGCAAAGTATCACAATCAGTCAGACTCCATTGTAACAGGAAAAGCGGATCAGGCAGCACAAGTAAAAGGATGAAATTTGAAGGGACTCTAATTGTAAATGGAAAAGAATAGCTCATATTTCTGCACAACGTAAACACAAGTTACTAAATCACTTAAAAATAGTTCCATTCTATGGGAGAACCCAAATTAGCATTACTGCACAAATCTAAGGTATGATCCGTATTTTGTCAGGGTTGCAAAACTCTGAAAGCTCAGAAAGTTACAAAACACCGCCGTACCATCGCGCTCAAGGCATGATATCTTTCTTGACTCAATAACAAAGGCTTCCCTCTCCGCAAATCGATGTCCTGCCATGCAAAAATATAAATATTAAGAATACGCAATATGGTAGCGAATATAATTAACCAAGATATAGTGTAGGTGGAAATCACCCGTGCGCTGGACAAGAAAATTGGAGATTTTCTTGCGAGTCAACCAAAAGCCGTACCTCTTCTCCAAAAGCATCAAGATACGGTGATGGCCACATAGCTTGTCGTTTGCACCTTTGCAAACGGATATTGGTTGTCTGAAAGAAGGGGCAGAAGCAGATCATGAAGTAATAAGGAAAATCAAACTACAGGCATCTGAAAGCTACGCTTCATGATACAAGATACAAACAGGATAATATATACTCTCGCTTCTTCTCTCAACCCTCAGTTATGAAGTGCAGCAGTAATTATGAGCACAATTGACACAAAACCTTACCCGCAGCATCAAAAACACACCAATGCCTGCTCCGCAAACCATGGCATGCCTATATAACTCCCCTTGCCTATCCAAATTGTCACATAAAATAGTTCATCAAACGACGTCCGCAGTAGATTTTACGTGGCAGAAGAAACTACAAAACATACTGAGCTAGATGCATCAACATGATAACAATCACAAATAGGTGGAAAAGAGCAAAATGAATATTGAAAATAAAGGTCACTTCTAATCAGTAGGTACTGTTCAGATCTACCTGAACTGTAGTCAGCAATTACAACCCGGAAATGCTTGACATCTTACGAGCATTGCTCATCAAGCCAAGTACAACTAAACATGAGAGATTTGAGTAACATCCAGAAAGTTAACTATCATAGTACGTAAAGAAGATGGAGGATAAGGGAACAACCTGCAATTAGACTTCGGACTAGCTGCACAGTAGAGAGCTCCACACAAAAGGCATAATGCTGGCTTATCAGGGACGGAATTACATCGACGGCACTGCTCTTTGACAAATCTACACATGATAATCATTCGAATTTCAAATGCGCCTCATTTATAAATACATTTAGCTTGATCCTTCGGAACTCTTGGATTCAATTATAAGCAAATCACGACTTGGCAACTGCGTCACAACCATCAACTAAGGAATAGGAATGCGCATTGAAGGCATTAAGGAAAAACACGCCCATTTTGTTCCAAATTAATTGTAGTAACAGGAATTGATGTCCTTTTGGAATCTGATGCGATAGTTCCACAAGCTATTGCTCACCTCTGCAGAAGATCCTGAAACAGACGTGGTAGTTGCATCATCCTGAACGGAGCTGCTGTTGTCAATCGAGGAACGTTAGGAAAGTATCGCATTCCAGTATCAGTCCTCACATGCCGGCACCAAGTTAGTACGAGCTTCTGAACTGCATTCTCCTCCAGGATCATTGCAAAAGGTGGAATACAAAAGATACTTTCCAGCTGGTCCAACTCTTCTACATCTTCCAAGATCTGACTGTTTGCATCCCTTGCATCATTAGAAAACAATGAAGAACCTGTTGGAACCTCGCGTCCCTGTGGCAGCTCCCACTGGTGAGCCCTAGCTATGGGAACTATCTGGGCTGAACCAGCGATCAAATTTTTCAGCAAATAACAACGACGGAGAAAGGGCAACGTCAAGCGCCTGATTGCAACCAGCGCAGGACCTGCAGGAATAGCTATATTCTCATCAATTGATGAAGATTGAAGGCGCGTTCCAATCAAGCTAGCATGGATGGATGCCACGAAAGATATGGTTGCTGGTGCCAACTCGGTGTCTAAAGCTAATAATGTACCGGCTTGCGCAATAATCTGCAGCCACATACAACATTCCCAGTTAATGCACAAGTGAATATAATTTACTTATACAAACTATCCTAGATCATTCCGCACAATATAGCCATCTAAAACGTTGACACAGGTGGTAAAAAAATTCAGCTTCTTACAAATGACTTGGGACACAACATAATCAACAGAAACACTAGAGCTTCTCAAAAACATGCTGACTCCCATGCTTCATACGGCTAATAAGGGATACCATTCTCAGGAGTAAGCGATACCTGGGTAACGGACACCAAATAAAAAAGATGGACGAGTGCTGTAAATGGAGCTCCGTTTGCAGGGAATGGTAATGGTAGGCAAAAAAGCAGCCACATGAACGATGAGAAGGAATCATGAACTAAAATTGGATCTGCCATTCTCTTCCAAAACTGTAAATCTGTTGCATTGTGTCCATTATCTAGATTCTGCAAAAGCGAGGAGACATTGCCTGCACGATAAACACCATCTCAATAATGAGAAACAAAACCTCCTAAATCTGCACACACAAAGAAAGGAGAAACATGCCTCGGAAATCACCAATGAGATCTTGTCTTTTGACCAAGAACAGACAACGGGTGATCTAAAAATAACTTCAAGGGAGAGAACTGACCAAAATGGAATAATCGTATGTCATAGAGCCAGTCGTTAGCGAACAATGTTTCTAATTCATCATATAATTACGCAATTTACTTTATCAAATTACTACCAAAAAAATAAAATAGAACAGAATTATAAATGAATAAATAAAATGATCGTTTTTATGCTCCTTCCATACCATGTAAAGCCTTTTCCGCAGACAAGCCCCTAGAGATGCCATTAGCGAGAGAGTCCATCAGCAACTGCAAACCTCTCGCTCTTAGCAGAACAGCCTGGCGGCTCTGACTTTGTGTAGCTTTAGCAGCATGAAGCAGGAGAGGCAAAACAGATCCATGGGTTGCATCACCGACATTCACCAACGCAACCAAGCCACTGGAATTACTCACTATTAATTTGTTACTCCGAGCAGCCAACTCTGCAGACATAAGCGTGTATCTGAAGACGTCCCAAAGAAGTAGACCTTCATGTACTCGACCATGCTCAAGAAAACCGAACTGGTCGTTTCCAGGATAAAAGAACCAAAGTCGCTGTGCTAGATCGTCTACAACTCCCCTCAGGGTGTCGGGGAGTTGTGGATCAACCACTTTCCGAAAACCAGACTTGGAAAATAGTTCTTCTGCTTTGATAAGCATTCGAAATGCATGCTCCAACTGTAGTGTTGTTGGGCTGTCAGTAGTGATACGTACTGAAATTTGGGGTATGTTAAGAGTTTTGAAAGGACTGTTTAATCCCGTATGGCCAGGTAGGACTGGGAAAACTGAATTTGCAAGCCGCCGACAGACAGGGCAAAGGAACTCCCCCTGCAACCAAAGAAGTAACATAAAGCCCCATTTGTAAAGCATCCTCCCAGCTTGGTCTCTTCATAAGGTGGTGATAAATGTACTTGACCACAAAAAATTTGTACTTGGCTTGCATCATGCTTCATCACATATATCAGGCCTAAAACTGGCAAAGTGAATAAAGACAATCCTCAAAAAGTGCTAAAGAATCATTTAAAGCTGGACATGAGTGAGTAGACCGTACAAGGTCTAAGTCCACAATCCGCACTCCCTCAAATGGAGCTCTACTATTATATCTGTAACACCAACACAAAAAAATACTGATAAGTACGCTCAATACATAAATCAGTTTCATCCACAGCAAATGACAATGCAAGCAACATTAAATGCATAAGAAATTTACATGGTAACAAAAAACTGGCCTAGACACAGTTGCGCGTAATTAGATGCTTGCACCTCATAGATCATACAAAATGTACTGCTTTACAAGTTAGTGCCTAAATTTTCAGACTCCAGAAAAATATACAATCACACCTTTGCACGAGCGAAGAAAAGTATCGGTTATGACAATCCTGATGAACAGCATGTCCACAGGCAGAAAGATAGATGCCAACGGTATCATTCATCCCAATCCTGCTGTGTAACATGGATTCGGTACTTGGTGGAGCGCTTAGCGCTGCAGCCCTTCTCGCACTCGTCAGATTACCCTCTCTCCCTTGTTCTGCAGGTGCTTGTAGCGATGACTGTGATCCTCGACAAACCAATTCTTGAGGTCGAGAGACAACGGCGACATACTCTGCCAAGACAGTTTCCGCTGCAATGTCTCTGTTAGAACTGCTGCCTTCTTTATCAGTTCTTTCATGATTGTCCTCCCACCAGTTCATAAGTAAGGCATCTGCGAAATTTATCAGCCCAATACCAATCAAACTTAAAGGAGGACGAGGTCATCAATTATCCAACCCGAACGCAACACAAAGACAAACGTAAATGTTTTGAGGGAGTATTCATGGCCTCATAACAGCTAAAAACGGCAGCGTTCTGCAGAGAATTGTTCTTAACAATTAAATAACAGCGGAATAGTATCAAAGAGGGATACAAAAGAATCAATGAAGATCTTGAACAAATATCAACAGGATAAAGATCAAAGTCAAAGGTCCTGGAAGGAGTCACAAACCTGAAGTGTCACTGGTTCCAACTTCACTGCTGATTTCTGTTTCGGTTATCTCACAGCTAGATTCTACTTCCTCGGATTCTGTGTCACCAGGAGGTGCAACAGTTGCCTCTGAAGTTACGGCTGGGATTGATGGAACTGCATTTCGTAAACCCTGAGGCAATCCATTGCGAAGAAGCTCAAAAAAGTTCTCTCCTTCAAGCAAACGTGTCCGAGTTGGAGCATCCACCAAAGCTTCCTGTATCCAACGCAATAGCTCTGCCGTGCTTTGCAAATTTGTATGTGTTCCATCTCCAACAGGGGTGCACATGGTGCTTGGTCCACCAGGAGCCACACCCTCTCTTTCCGCCTGTAGTGGGAGCACAACTGTGCGGCGATCCCATGATGGTGTGGTCCTCTCCGTAATTGCCAGAAGGTTAGATTTCTGCAGAGACAAGAAGTCGGCAGAACCAACTAAGTATCCATGGGAACATGCATATTGCTATTACACCCAAAGTAGAAGGAACAAAATGTGTATCTTAACTTCTTCAAAACTGTAAACGCGGTCTTAAGAATAATAGTAATGATGATGAAAGGAATGAGACAGGAAACCATGCAGTTCATTGGAAAATAAATAACAATAATTTGCATCATGAAAAATTGGTGCAAAACACAATTTGGCAACGAATTCCACTGCGATTATGACTGGGTAGCAGGAACACACTTTCTCAGCATATGAAAAAACCAGGAATTTGTGAGGTAATTTATGGTACCTGAATGAATGTCAAAAAACATAATGGACTTGCACTTGCCGAGTCTAGACAAAGTGCACAGTGTAATTGGGATTCTTTACATACATCATCACTTCCCCCTTCTGACTTTCTTGCACGTTTCGCATCTGCTTCTTCTTCTCGCCCTTGATCATTGCCCTCTTCTGCACAGTGGTTAACCACGGCAAATCGCTCTTGTGCAGCTTTCATTTTTGCCTGCAATTCAAAACTAACAGATTAAGACTCTTCTTTAATGTGCAATCAAGTACGTCAATTAACCTCTTAGCTTTAATCAAATCAACCATTGAAAATTATCCTATTCTTAAACCCTGGCCTTAAATCACAAGATGAGATGACAACATCTCTGTAAACAAACTAGTTTCTTCAACTAGATTGATGTTACGTGATCGAAATAAAAGAAATTGAGGACAAGCTAAGATAGAAGGAAAGGCCAACAAAAATCCGGAGACCATATCACTTCCTTGTAAGTGGTACGATCTCCAAGGGACACAATGTTGCCTGAAGAGGCTTTAAAATGAGGATTCTGTCCAATAATGGTGCAGCGTCTCAACAAAACAATCCATTGAACATGTGCAACTAAGTGTAGTTCAGTGCGCAACATCAATGAACAGAACGTACATGAAAAAATTGAAGGTTCGACCTCTTACCATCACAGCTGCCTGACGTTTTCGAACAACAGCTCTTGTTCTGTCTAATTCAGAAACTGAAGAATCATCCTTACTTCTGTTGTCCCCCGAACCATCTGTCCAATGTGTAGCACCAGTAGCAGGAGTACGCTGGAATATCTCAGGAGCTAGCAACTCAATCTCACCCAAACAGTTTTGGTTTAATTCGCCGAACCGCCGTAGAAGGTTCTTTATCAAACCTCCAACTCTAAAATTCCCAAGAGCGGATGTTGCTATATTATCTCCAGTGCTATTCTTTCGCAAAACCAGTACTAGTGTAGAGAGCATACTCTGCTGCTCCTCCATCATGCTTCCATCTTCTCTTGCTACTGCAACCCTCTTCACAGAGTCTAGAAGCAGAGGTAGGGTATCCTCGCAATTTATATCAGTAGAACACATATCAACACCAAGAGGTCTAGAAATTGTTGATGAAGCTCCAGGTGCGGTGCCCTCAGCTGACATTTTGCATGCAGAACAAACATCCAGTGCCAAAGCTAATAGATGCAGAGCACTCAAGAGCAACCCCTCTGGTGCCCGTGATTTGGATGGATTCTCAGCAAAGGCGGCATGGAAGAAGACAGAACGAAGCATGTCATGAACTCGACGACTGATGATGAATTGACCCAAATTTTGCAACTGCTTGTAAGGCTGCTTCCAGCGAGGTAATTGAACAAACATAGCAGGAGCTTTACATGCTCTCAAGTAACGATCTTCAGCTACTTGGAAATCCCGAGAATTCCATCGTAGATGATAAAGGTCCAACTCACACCAACAATCTTCTCTCAAAACATACTTCCCCTGTTGTTGGAAAAGCCGTGTGTAAGTCGGTGAAAATCAAATGAATCACCCATACAGCTCTAATTTCAACAAAAATTACTTCTATAGATGCCCAAAACAGCAAGGAGCGTCTGTCAAATGTGTATCTAAGATTCGTGAATGGAATAAGAGTAAAAGACATTTCAGCAAGAAAAACTTGGCAAAGTCCAGTACAAAATCAACCTGCTGCATCCCAGATGGATTACGATACGTTGCTACTGAATTCAAGATTTCTTGTACATGCTTGCTTCCTCGTAGACGTGGAGATAAAGCCTTCAGTAAGGCACTGTGAGTAGCATCTCCAACAGCTAGCCTCCAGACAAGATCTCGCCGTATAGCCTCGACTTCAGTGATTCCGCAAAAACCACGCTCTGAGACTAACCTAATCATTAGTGCTAATAGCTCCTGTGCCAGAGTCACTTCATACCTGTATTCAAAAGTGATTGAAGTGTCACCAAGCGGTCATCATTTTGATATCTAAAGACCTTTCTGCCGGGTTCTAGCGAGCAAAGCCGTAACAGCATAAAATCAATCAAATTAAGATTACAAAGAAGCACCATTACACTTCAGAAGTTAGGGCTATTCGCAGCTTCACTTTTGCAGTTCGCCCAGACTAAACACATTGTTCACTCACTAACTGCTACTTAAGTGACAAGGCCGATCGAGAAAAGCTTACTCGTTGGGGCGAGAGAGCACGAGTGTGAAATAATCAGACAGTAAAAACCGAACTTGAAGACGCTCAACAAATTCTTCAGGAGGTGCCATTACCGCGCAACACTGCAGTAAAAATAAATCTAGCTCGAGGCTGTCTTCACACCTGGTAAATACCAGCAAAGTAAGCCTCGTCTCTTCACCATTTTCGAGTACTTATATATCATAAACCGCAAACTAACAAAGTAATTGAAACACAAATACCAGTTTGGTATCTACAGCTCTTCTCACAATATACAAAAAAATAAAAAAAGAAACGAAATTCGAACGTCGGATGCGTTGCTCAAGTCATAAATGACCTGTGCAATGACAAAGAGCTTACCAATGTACAGTGTGATAGAGAATACTTAGACCATTGGATGAAAGACCATTGTAACGCCACATTCCGGCCTGAACTTGTGCACATAAAACTTGAAGCCGAAGAGGATGCTCCATGAGCACAGATGTAAATCCTGGTGGAAATATTTGTGCCAGAAACCTCTCGCCAGAAGCATGGGCATTTGAAGATACAAAAGCTGGACCAGCGGATGCTTCAGTATACATAGCAAAATAATCAAGAGCCTTGTGGAGTAGCAGTCCAAGCATGCGATGCAGTGGGTTGTGAAAGGATACCTCCTGACGGCTGACATCAAAATCTACAACTGCCCACTCATCAACTTCACAGTCTGCTGTAGGCGCTAGATGTACTGATTCTGAGCCCATCCACCATTCTATACCACCAGCTTTCGCCACTGGCTCTGCTTCACCAATATCTACGTCGACATCACCTTGACTTTGCGGAAACGTCAAAACTCTATCCCTTCCATGTTGCAATTGAGTTGCCCTCTGCTGTTCCGACTCTTGGCCACCTTCACGACCAGACTGCCCTGATTTTGCGACCTCTCTCGCAGCATCTAAAGCAAGCCAAGTGTCAAGAACTTGAGTGCATTCAGAGATGAGCCACACCATCGAAGAAGGCATTGTCATCCGTGCAGGGGAGACATACCCAACATCCTTTTTCTCGACTGGATGTGGTACAATCTCACTATGGATACCCTCAACAGCATCAACTGTAACAGTGACATCACGCATTTCCACGACTGCTTCAGAGGGACCACAGCCGCTAGCACCAGCTGTCTCGTTGGGCTCTCTCAATACACATCCAATTTTGACACGACTGCTGAAAGACTCTCCATTACCCAGAGCCTCATTCACGAATCCACAAGGTTTAGACAAAGATGTCTCCTCTAAGGATGCATTAGAAGCTGCAGCTGCTCCTGCAACAAAGAGAGAGTGGATGGAAGCCATTTGGTTCTCCAAGAAATAACCAGAACCCCACACTTCATTGTCTTCTTCTACGTGAATTCTTGTCATGCGCCGCTGCGGGTACATGCCTTGAACAAAGGCAAGCAAGTGAAGCCACGCTCTCGAGAGTTCAGGTTTCCTTTCCGCTACATACTTTGCCACCTCGAAATGATTCATCACATATCTTATGTCCTCTAGAATTCGATGGTACAGGCGTTTGACCAATAGACCCTTACTTACCTGCAATTAGATCAATTATAGCACGAAAACAATTTCAGGAATGACCATCCCTATTTGTCTACTCAAGTATCTCAGAACCAACTGTAACTACACTTCTCGATATTTGGACTAACGTTGCGCAACCACTCCGATCCTAAAACGCCTTCCAAGAAGCACGATTTGAGAGATTAAAAGAACCAAGTCATAAGATTATTAAAAATAATCAGTGAACATTTCCATGGGTAGCACGAAGGATCACATAGAAATCAAATATTCCTACTGAAGAAACTTCTTAATGAATTAGCAATCAATATTGTGACATCTCTCAGTAGATAGAGCTCCAAATGAATCTTCATTTCGTAAACTGAAGAAGGAAAAAGCTTACCAAAAGTCGACCATCCTCTCCAGCACAAGCAAGGAAGAACTCTTTCAAAGTGTCAAGCAGCATCTCTAAAAGTCTCGACTCAATGACCAGTTTCGGTGTAAGTGTTGGAACTGTAAAAATCTGTACAGAAAAGCTGTTAAGAATGGCCTGTTCGCTATACTTGCTCGTTGACGTGATTCCAATTGCTGCACTTCCTTCTGCAGCAGAATCCTTAAAAAATTTAGGATAGTGAGAAATGAAAACTTGCGCGAATGACAGTTTAAAATTGCTGTCTCCAAGAAGCTTGTATAATAACTCGTGCAAAGATGCGCTAACAGGCTTCGGTAAGAAATGTTCTGTGTTCATCAAAGTGTCTAGTATCCCTGATGCATTTTTACCCATGAGGTCTGCTACGAATGCCAGCATAGTTTCACCGTATCTACAAAACTCCATTAATAGCTCAATACACACCGCCGAAAGTTGCGATGCCACTTTTTCTTCCACTTTTAGATTTTTCCATATTTTTGACCTTCCTTCCGTCACTGCATCAGCTGCCTTCAACCATCGAACCCAGTGAATCAAGAGAGCTTCAAGTACTGGAGTAGCCGCTTCTGCGATGGACGACGACAAGGAAACCGCTTGACCAAAACCGCTATGACTCGAGCAAAATCCAGACTGCTTCCAAGCCGTAACATCCCCACAATCACAACACCCCCCTCCAGTGCGCATCATATAGTAGTCGTGCGTGGAATGATTTCCAAGTTGAAAGCAGGACACACATATCGCACAAGTAGGATCATGTTCACAAGTACGGCATCTATATGCAATGTCATTCACACCCCAGACAGCTCCACATACGCCTCTTGCACCTCCACTACGTTGACCAGCCCCTTCTAAGATAGCCTGTGGTTCACCCTGAAACATAGCCCACTTCACCCATTCAATTGCATCCCTGCACTGACTCAAGAACCCTTTGCGAGTGCCGGGTCCTTGAGCCTCATCAGCATCTGTTGTAGAAGCAGCCTCCAGTTCTTCCAGGCCAGGAAGCAGACCACTTATCACTCGCGGCAGCTGAAACCTGTGATTTTTCGCATAGTCCGCAAGCCCTGCTTGACCTCTTTCTGCATATTCCGCCGGTACTCCACACTTAATTAATCTCTGAGTACAAACACAAACCATAATTTCAGTTTGCAACTTTCTAGTAGCAAAAATGTCGGATATACTAACCAGCATCTTGCAGCAATTTATCCACGGTCGTTGGACAAGTAGAAACTCACCAGTCGGTGAAAGATAGATTCAGTCCAATCTCAGCACACAACTCACTATCTTTAAGGTTGTCCGCCATTTAAATGCCACAAGAGGACTTCTATTAACGACACTGCATGCATTCATCAGGGGGGCAAAGCTGCTGGTACAGTGAAACGAAGCTTGATTAAATAAATATCAAGCTAACTCGAAACGTCTGCGATAAGGGACTTAGATTGCCCAATGGTGCTAAACGACAGAAAGCAGAGAAAGCTTTCATTCACACGCAACTGATACTGAAATTCAGTAACAACTCATTTCTCAGAGTGCATCTCGTTTTCAATGTTCGAAACCTCCATCATACACCTGCAATAAATGGACAGCACATCCCCTAATTAAAGCATCTAATTCACTTTTCACCTACTTGATTAAGGATGCCAGCTTTCACTAAATTATAGCAGCGGACTATCGCCCGGATATATAGTAATACAAGTTGTATGTATTCCATAGCGATCGTAGTCTGCGATCTTAAACCTACTTTAACGATCATTCAATCGTAAATCCGTTAACCCCGTAATATATTGCACTAACAGGATGTATCGTTCCCAACAACAGGATGCAATTTTCGCATATTGGTGTACATCTGCTAGTGAGTTGTCATATCATGTCTACTTAACCCTATCTATATTATGTATTTTAAACTAGCTCGATCTCGAAAAAGAGCTTAGGCAAACGAAAATCTGAAGAAAATTAATAAAGCAACCTAACCTCACTAACACATTGCGCTGCCATAATCATTACATAGTTTAAAGGTCCCACTAATGTCCCGCATCTCGCTGTAATCTGCTGTGACTTCCTTAGCGATCAATAAACTACTTCCAGTCAGTCCAATGGTGTAGACAAAAAAAGTCTAAACAGTGCAAAGAAAGCGCAATCTCCACATACCGTCTCTTCCCCTCACTGAAGTTGTCAATCTGTTATTTCAGTTCCACAAACACGACAGTACCCTGCTACAATTGCTTCTTGACTAAGAATCACATGTATAAATCTGATTGCTTATAGAATCAAGTATTCACGCGACTTGCAATGATCTCACAGACACTGGACAACACACTGCACCAGTTTACGTCGAGTTTATTAAATTTAGCTTCAAGCGAAGGGTTCCGGTAGAAAACAGACGGAGCGATGATGTGTACAAGAAGGGTATCATCCTTCATCAAAACAATCAAGAATCCTCCCCAATCTCAAAATGCAAAACAGGATCCAATTCAATGTGCGAAGACACTCGTCATAACAATATGATCGAAGAATAAAATCATTCCGCAAACATTGGAGTTTTTTTTTTTTTTTTTTTTTGAGCACATTTAAGAAACTAACTTGGATGATTGATCCTGTGGAGGTTGAAGCGTTGGCCGAGGTCGGGATGCTGCCGGTGGTAGAGGTGTGGCCGGTACTGGTCTCCGCAGACGAACTACCCCCTGCAACGTAACCTTCCATGGCGCCCGGCCCTCGTACCACAAACTACTTCCTCTACCCCTCATACATTGCACACAATAACTACTCCGGCTTGCTAGCTCCTCCACCTCCTCACCTTCAAATCCTCGCCTCCTCTCTTTCTACCACCATCTTCCAAAAATAATTAGTATTCAACCAACGTCTGTTCGCGTACACACAGCGAACAACAGTTTTATATTTATATATATATATATATATATATATGTGTGTGTGTGTGTGTGTGTGTGAGTACGTAGAGAGAGTGAGAAGGATCCTGTTGCTGCTAAGATTATTATTCCTCTACCCCTTTCTGTTCATCTCTCTTCCTCTCCCCTGGTTTTCCACGCCCTTCACCCCAGCACAAATCCCTGCCTCTCACCACTCCTCGCACGCATCCACAGGCAATCCAGATAGCTTCCTGAAGCTCTCCATTCACAGTCTCCGCAACCAAGCCCCAAAAGCCTTGCCAAACCTCCAAGTCTTCAATAAAATGGGATGCATAAGCTCAACTCAACAGCCAACGTGAGCCCGCGTGACGATCGAATTCCCGCGTCCTTCCACCGAAGGCACAATCGAAACAGCAAATTCGGCTTGCAAGCAGAAACATGCTCGATGCTTGAAGCCAACGAAGACGACGACGACGACGACACTGGGAATCGCCCGATGCAGGGTCCCGGAGACGGGATGTCAGTGAGAATTGTGCGCAGTCTAAACGGACGCAGGTGGGAGCACGCAACGCAGAATCTCGTAACCTCTCTGGCGTCCAGGGCCCAGGCCGGGTCAAGGAGTCCCTGTCCCGGCCCAGCCCCAGCCCAGCCCAGCCCCGAACCGACTGGGGCTTTTCTCAGCAGTGGCTGCCTCTTGGTGAATGGGCTGCACCTCCACTGGAGGATCTCCGTGGGAAGTATCTGCCAGTTATTCCACATGGCCTGCTTCTTGCGTCACCTGCTCCAAGGAGCTTATTGTCATGGTGGTGGCCCCTTTTCGGCCACAATTTGCAGTTCCCATATGATACATGGGAAAGCCCAGCTGTGGCCACAACTAAAGGGAGTGAGACCAGGCACAGTGAACCAAGACCAAGTTTCCCTTCATCTAATTTTGAGATAGTGGCACTGGTATTGTGTTCAGGAGCTCAGCCAGCCCAGTGGCCCAATTGCACAGGCCAACTTCAGAAATGATAGCCATTGACTGACTCTTTCAATCAGTGTTGGGAAATTGCCTTACCCTAATCTAGCCTACAGTGTTTTCCTCCTATTCAGGCTCTACTTGGCTATATTCTTTTTTCTCTAGAATGTCAGTGGCAAAAAGCCATCATGGGGTCTTTTCCTTTCTTTTTCTTCCTATCACTTTTTTCAAATTTCCCTCCCTTTCTGTTGATTTCCCAGATCTCTTCTTTTTTTTTTCTTTTTTTTTTTCCTTCTTTCCATTCAAAGATGGAACTTGTGATGATCATTGTGATGTTGACAAGTTTCATTTCAGTATAGGGACATAAAAATAGATGTTGGCAAAACAAAACAAAGGTACAAGATTCAGAAGCATTAACACATAACTGGCAAGCAAATTGGATGGTACAACTGACTCTCTTTGTGCACAAGTATTTCACTCCTTTCCCTTTTAACACTTGCTCAATAATTGCATATTTCTATATAGACAAATATTCTCTTGTGGGTTCTAGGAAACAATATTACACTACCATCACCACTCTAACCATCTCCATGACTCTAAGGGCCACTTCACACTATGGCCAATTGTTGAGTGGACAAAAGATTCTAGCAATCATATTGGTGGAGAGAAAAAAGTTGACTTGTTGGCCTTCACACTAGAACTGAATGGCTAATGGACGTTTTGCTCAAAAGTATCTATATGGCAATTTTGGCACCAAGAAGTTATTTGCTTGATAAGAAATTGGATCAAACAAAAATAGATGCCCAATTCTCAATTAAACAGACAAGTCAAAGATCAAATTTATCATATTTAAATGACTTCTACATTGGCCTTTTGTCCAATTTCAAGTGGAGTTGTCCAAGGTATGCTCAATCAAACAACTATAGTGTAAAGTGGCCCTAATTATATCTTGGATATATGCACATCATAAATGAAATGCTATATCCAGATCATAATTGCACATTAGTTTAGCTAAGAAGAAAACAAAACAAATATGTTATTTAAGAATAATATATCCTTTTTGATTAAAAATAGTAGTCAAGATCACATGTTCATTTACATCAAAATAAAACTTGATTTATATTCACATTAACTTTTTTTTAATATTTTATAGATAGAATTATACTTTAACTATATTTTTTTTCTTCCTTTTTTTAAATATATTTGAAAGGACTTGTTGCATTAATGAGTTAGATACAAGATAAATTATAAATGGTCTTAATACCATCTTAGAGGTATATTAGTAGTCCTAACATTATTACAAAACCTACTAGCAAAGTAGTGGCTAGAGAAAAATTATCTCTAAACTAGTAATGAGAGAGGATAAATATTTATATTATATGAATATTCAAATATGATAAATCAGATATTTTAAATATTTTAAGATATATTTCTTTGAATTGATTACTTAAAAGTGATAAAGATAATCTAAAAATAATCTAATTAAATATTTATTATCTTAAAATAGTATTATATATTAAATAAATTTATAAAAAAAATAAAACAAGTCTTTTATGCTTCCACTTGGATTTAGACCTAAGACAAGACAAGCACTAAGAAGAATTTTTATTAAGCACAAAAGACTCTTTAATACATGTCTTTCTATTAAAATCCAAAAAAAGATATTCAACAATGAGTTTTTTTTTTTTTTTTTTTTTTTTTTCTATCCAATGACTACTTATTATTCCTTAAACTTGGAAGAATTTGAGAAGAAGCAAGAAAATAAATATTGGACAAGCAACAAGGGCCATAATTATTCATTTTACAAAACAAGCATCCAGCTTGTAGTCTAACATTTTTACTTCATCCATTCATCATCTATGTGTGTGTATAGATATAGATGTAAAGTATTTAGATTTTATATTCACCCATTATCAAGTACTAATTGGGTACCTATTTGACATATCATCTATTCAAATTTGACCTTGTAGATAATAATCTACATGACAATATTCATCTACATATTGAATTTGGTGTAATTCTCTAGAAGTACAAAGTATTATAGTTTTAGAGTTTTGTGGATTATCATCCCACTTTTTAAATTCTAATATTCAACATAATTGACCTTCTATTCTTATTTTCCATGATGTTATAAGACATCCATAATTCATCTCATTTTTAATAATAGATTGATATTATTTTCTTATTATTTTATAAGTTTTTTCTAAAAAAATTTATATAAGATATGTTTTTGGAATCTAAAAATCATATCCAAACTATTTGCTTTGTTTTTTTTGTTCTTGCATATTTTATCTTTAAAAATAAGAATATTATATTGGATTTGTATAGTCTTTAGATAGGCATAGCTTTATAGTGCAAGATGGTATTAAAATATTTATTCCTTTTGTCAAGTTTTTTTTACAGCTTTGGTCATATCTACTTATATTGACCAAATTTCTAAAAACTAAATAGAATGATTTTTGGCACATGAGAAAAACATATTTGGCATTAGATTTATTCTTCTTCTTAAGATTGTATTTTGCTAGAATTAATTGCAAGTCCTTTGTGCCATGTTAATTAGATCAGTATGATTTCTTTCATTTGTCTAATTTTACAACATATGCCATATCAATCAATCTAATTTGTATTATGGCTCAAAAAGACATTGTCATTTACATGCTACTAAGACTCACTCCCCTAATTTGAAATTAATTAGTTGTCTTCTAAACTTATACACCACATTCTGTTGAGTATGTATATTTAATCTTTCAAATTGTACAAATACTGGATTCATAGCAGTAACAATTGGTGCATATCTCATGTTTATAAAAAACATGTTTATTTTCTTATCTATTTTTTTGTCTAATTTTGCATTATTCAACCTCAAAGTTGACAAACAATGATGAAACAATATTTTGAATATCAGCAATGCAAAAAATAAATGCTTGATAAAGATGTCAAAGGCTCTTCCATGTTAACATGCTGCTGATCTTTCTTCTAGTAAACTTTGAATGGAAGTTCAGAAATAGTAGATGTCATTAAAAGATGAGCCTTCCAAAAAGTATGCATACGTTAACTTTTTGGGGGATTTCCAAGACCCAAAGTGAAGGCAAAGGTTACGCAACTCAATGCTTTTTGAAATCCGGCAGTGGAAAAAACGCGCCACTTTCTACATTATCTTTTCCTCTTTTTCTGTTTTTTTCCCCCTTCTTCTTCTTTTTTCATTTTTTCTCATTTAAATTTTATTAATTTTTTTCCTGAAAGTCCCAGGCCATCAGATAAAGGAAGCTTCCACCGTCTAGTGGCAGAAATAGTCTCTGACTTTAGGACCACGTGTCAGAACACCATGTAATGCCTCACGTTTCAAGACTAACCTTGAGGTCTTCATTCATCTTCCCATCTCATTTGGATGAAGTCATCCAACATGCATTGTCGGTACATGAATAATAGCATCTATCCAGACACGTTGAGCATGTGTAGCAAACATGTAGAGGAGCCATTTAAACCTTCTGATTTATGAATAAATAAACAAATAAAAGGTAATTGCAATCGGGAGTGACATGAAGTCAAGTGATAAGCGTTTATCAAATGGATTTTCAAGTTTACTTTTTTTATTTATTTTTATTTTTTTATGTATTAATAATTTATAAAAATTGTAAAACACAATTTGGGAAAATAGTTTTGACTCTCCAGTCCTTCAATTTTTATTTTATCTGTTTTCTTGCAGAAGACCGTAAACTAAGCCTTTTAGGAATCCCAAATTAATTCAATAAGAAAACTGTAATGAAGTCATTTCATTATGAAAAAAGATGCATCAAAGATACCTTCCAATTATTATTAAAATTATTTTGGTGCTGTGCAGTATTTATTATTTGACAAAGTGAAAAGACCTAATATGTTTTTTTGTGAATTGCTTTTAAGTATAGCATGTTATAATTTCTGTTGAGTGACTTGAATTTTGGAATATATTTCAAAAACTGTATATATGAAGTAATTCTTATGAGTTCCTCAAAAAATAAAAATAAATAAAAATATTTTTTAACATACTTTTTAAAAAATTGTTTAAAGATGTTCTATAATCCTTTTTACATTCTTTGGTTAAATATTATGAGAAAAATATTTCCTAAAAATTATCTATATGAGATCATTTTATTTTATTATAATTTTTAATAGTATGAATGATAAAATATAATAGTAACAACTTATTTTTGTTAATACAACTTATAAAAAATATCACAAATCTAATCTTATGTTATGTTATATCTTTTCTTAGGAGTACTGAAGCACTTTAGAAATTTTGGATTATTTATCTTTCAACTGATATCATTTTTATTTACACATGCTTGCAAATCATTGATCTAATGATTTTTCAATCAAGATGCATCAATATAAATAAATATATAATTTGATGTGTATGTTGTTAGTAAAGATACCAGTACCTGGAGTAAATGTTACATCTAAAATTTTGGCCAACTTTTAATTACACATTCTAAAAAACTTAATAAAGTTAAGTATATAATAATTGTTATTTTCATCCATATATATATGTATATGTATTTTTTTTTTTACATTTTAAACTTAAGAATATTAATATTTTATTACATTTTATTTTGTTCCTATGATAGAAATAGAATATCTGGAATGTGTTGATAAGACAAAGGAGATACAAGGTATCTTTAGCCTACTCAAGAAGTTAGACCAAATCAATTGCTCAGTTTATATGTTGATCTATTCTTTCTCATTAAAATAAAAAAGATACTTCTTTGAGTCTAGATGCTCCACAAGTAAGTCTAGCAAAAGAAAAAACCTATAATTTTAAATATTTTAAAATATAAATCTATGTCTTTAACAAAAATGTTTTCACAAAAATGTCATAAAGTGTTTTTATTTTCTAGCACTTTTGGCTAATTTGCACATAATGGATATAGCCAAATCTCAAATATATCTTGTTTTGGGATAGTCCTAAAACCTATATATATATATATATATATATATATAATTTTGATTTTTTGGACACAGTTAATTTGCATAAAATTGATGTCTTTATATTGGCTTAAGGTCAGTGTGTGTTTGCATTTACCCCTTGATGTCATGCAAGCATAATTAACATGGTTTTATTGCATACACAAGGTTTAAACTACATGTCTATTCAATTGAGGCAGAATTTGGGTCTTAAATAGCAAGAGAGCCTAAAATATTATAAAAAATAAACCTTTTTTTAGTAACTAAAAAGGTGAATTCTTATGATCCTTTTAAAAAAATTTAAAGTGGTTCCAATTATATGTATGATTTTATTTATTATTTAAAGAAGACAAATATTTTCCATTGACAATACTTGTGTTTTTTCATTTTATTTTATTTTCTGTTCAAATCTAGTATGTACTTTGATTTCAAACAAATAAATGTATGGAAAATTAACCATAAATTACATTATGGATGTTCATGGTGTATCTATTCAATTCAAAGGTTATTTGAATATAACTTTATCAGAAACATTTTTGATAGAAGGTATAAATCTGAGGATATATATATATATATATATATATATACATGTATATATATATATATATATACATGTATATATATTTATTTAGATCTATAACAATGTTTTCTAAAATATATGTATTTTTGAACAATATTTATTTTATTTAACCGTTTTCAAACGACACATTCAAAGACTTTGTATTGTTGTGTTAATATTTTTGAAGGTTGAATCTATCAATAAATGTTTGAAAATTAATGTAAACAAATGTTTTCAAAGTAATTAAAGTTTTGAAAGGATGACAGTATGTAGTAAAAAGAAGATTGTAAAACTATATATATATATATATATATATATACATACACATACACACATACCCCGCTTAATTTATAACCATTAAAATTTTATAAGTTAAGCAAGATTTCATAATTTATGGGAATCTTCCATTCCAATCAACCACGAAGTCAACCTCACCATGGCAAAGGTTTTACTGTCGCCGTTGTGTTATGCTGGTCCTGGCGCCTGGGTTATTGCCGTCGCTCATTTATTGGTGTTCATCAAGTTTAGGTTTTGGTGTACTAAGCGCCAGAAACAGAACCATACGTAACCAAACAATGGTCAGCTAGAAGGAAGTCTGCACATCTGAATGGCGTTAGGTTTTCAGATGAAGCATGTTCAGCCTTGAGACGAAACAATTGGAGACTCTCGTAGAGCACCGAACCTTTTGCTTCCCTGACTTGTGATTTAAGAAGCAAGAAAATTAGATGTAATTTGCCGGGATCCTTCGTTGGAATGTTCAATTTTCAGCTTGAATTTGCCTACTAACGGAAATCGATTTATCAACGGCTGGTTTTGTAATGTCTACCTCCAATTATAAATTATCATTTCAGGGGTTCTCTACAAGTAAATTAGCATATTATTCATGAAGACATTCCTTCACAACAAATTTTAACGGAATGTAGTGTGATTCGAATTAGGCCTTCAATTCTCAGCCAGATACAAACTGTAGGAGCCATACCCAGGTCAGTTGTCATTAAACATTAGCTCTACAGCATAATATCTTCAGAGAAAGTCTAGCGAAGGAGCACAGAACTACAGCAGGGACAAGGACCACAAAATGCGATGCAAGGACGATGGAGAAGTGCAGGATGTCAGAAAGAGTGCCAATTTGAACCAATTTGAACATACTATCGAAGCCTCATCGAGAAGTCTTGTGGGAAGTAACCATACAGGTACAGAATGAACATATGGTTGTCAAAAATTCCTCACTTAAATTATAAAATTTCATCTTTTTTTAATTAATTATGCAAAAAGCTAGGTTGTTCCTAAGTTAAGAATTACTTGGAGTACCAATGTACATGTAGGAATTGTAAACAATTTAGAAAGAGCTGATATTTTGGATTGCCATTAAATAAAAACAACATTATATTTATCTTGGTTGATGTGTGTGATATACATTTTGATGGAAAGTTTTTTACTGAAAATTAAAGATGAAGATGATGATACTTAAAAAAAATCTTTTTTTTATCACACATTACTATCTTGTAATGTTATGAGATGATGAAACTCCACTTCTATATCTGCAATATGGTACGATAGGTCTGCTAAGAACCTTACATAACTTAGAACAGGAGCAACTAGCAATATTGGTTATTATACCACTTAGAAACTCCTTTGATACATCAAACTCATTTATTAGATACTTGAATCTGTTTGATCTCTGCTTGGTACTGCCTTTTAACCTAAAGCATTGCAAACTCTTATATACTCCCATATCCATGAATTCTCCAAACTGTGTGATGTTATGTACAGCATGAGCAATAGCCAGACACTGCTGTGAAGATACAAAGTATATATTGGATACAGCAATATGAAAGGATACCTTCCTATTACTATTGTTGATGCTTTGATATACAAGGATATCTACCTTCTCTCTTAATATTCTTTCTAGCACAGAAGAGATATGATCTATAAATACATTGATTTCTACACTCCATCTATCAGTTAGACAATCTATATGAAGCCTAAACTTCTGAGGACCTTCTCTTATCACCTCCAAGAACCTTCTTTCTTGAGGGCTCAATCTTTTGTACCATAGTAAGAAGTACTCCCAGCTCTCAAAGAATGCAAAGTATCTTCTATCATCATCATCCACTCTGTACACTATACATTTGTCTCTCTCTATTAATGTTGTCGTATTGTAATTGCTTATAATATGTAAAATCCACTCAAAATGCATAATATGTTTATAGGTTTAGATATGTGTTAGAATGGTTAATAAAATAAATTAAAGGGGATTGGTATAAAAAAAATTATTTTAGATTTTTACTTAGTTTGGTTATGAGATTTAAATTATGTAGATCTAAATGTTTAGTATGAAGCCTTGAGAGAAGGTGGGAGCCTAAGGATGAAAATTTAAGCTAGTAGGAGGCTAATTGGGAGGGATGAAATCAAGGCATGGTCGGATGAAGGCAAGGAATGGAGAACTTCATCCCTATTGGTTGAATACCATGCCCCATGGGCTTTGAGGAGGCTGCCCACGATCTTAACAAGGGTTTCGGCAACTTCAAGGAGGCCATTAGAAAATCAAAGACTAGGAATAGAAAGCTTGTTTTTTGGACTACAATTTTGGTATAAAAATTTAGGGATTTGGAGTTTTAATGATGGAGGAATAGGTGCTTGAAGTTAAGGTGTACAATTTGTACCTACTATCACTCCTTTGAAGATTGGAGGAGTTATATGAAAGCTTTTGGAAATCGAAAGGTGCGGCTAGAGAGGTGATTTCAAGTTCTATATTTAATGTAGAAGAATTATTACAATTAGAATTCTAAAGAAGGAGATATTAAGAGTCAAAGATAGCAGATTGAATTCCAAGGTAGTAAATAGGCTGTTTTGTTGATAGTGATGGGATTTACCATATCTTAAGTTTCTGGACGAATTTTTATCTCAAACTTTCTAAGAAAGTGTATTATTATGCTTAAAAGCTATGCATCAAAGTTTCCTAGCATTTGGACTTTTAAATTGTGAGATATGAAGAATTTAGTACATGGGTGTTTGTAAACAAGGGTTTGAAGCTATTGCTAGGATTTTGGCAATATCTAAAGATCCGTAATGAATCTACAATTGAAATTTGTGGTGATAGTTTTAAAGAATACATCGATACTTTATATAAACTTGGAGTGGATTTAGACAGTTGGATTAAAAATTATGGGTTATTGAAGTTCGGAAAAAATTCCCTTCCTACGGAGAAATGAGGGTTTTAGAGTATTTATTATGCTTTGAGTGGTTTGATGAAATAAGACTTATGTATTGGGTGTAATAGTCCTGTGAAGAAATATTTTATATAAATTTAGAGGTTTTATTATATTTGGATCTTAGTTGAATAATTAGTGGCAGCGAGAAGCCCAGTGCTTCCTTGAGGTAAATCTCTCTACCACAACAGCGTATCATGTAACGGTCTAGTCGTTATGGTATTGTAAAATCTCTTCTCTTTGTACATTTTTTAATATTGTGTATCAACTACTTGTTGTCGGGATATTAGTGCAATATTTTATGATAAGTAGAGAAGTGATATGCTTTCAATTGGGAATACATGCTATGCTATATTACATGTCACAATGGCTTTAATCTTTGTCACCTTTTCCAACCTTGGTTACAAGGAGTTTGAAGTACCTATACTGCAGTTCCTTGATACTTATAACGAGAAGTATGTCCTTGAGGATGTTCATAGAATATATATTATTTTTGGAACATTTAAGGAAAACACATATGTTTACTTCTTTCTGGCTATGCCCACTACCTATAAGCTCATATCATCGCTGACCACTCTTACGAGGTTAGCAGATGGCATTGTATTTTCTACAGACAGTTCACATACAACAAGAGAGGCCATATTTTGTTTTCTCAAGGATGGCCTAGATGGCAACACCATACAACATAGGTCTAAGGTGCCACAAAAACAAGTACTATGAGACAGTGACAGAAAGATGTATTAAATGCATAGTGGTTCCTGAAGAGAGAAAAAAGAAGGACATATATGCCAAGCTCTCAACTACCTAGCCTTGCGATATCTATTATATATAGTGTGGCAAGGACAGAAAGAAAGAAGTCGTAAGAGACCTAATATATGCATGTTCCAGGAATCTTGAATTCATCGCATCAAAGATATTTTGTGTGATGTATTGTACAAGATTTGTATGTTCAAACTTTGATAGACAAATCTTCTATTTCTTTGAAACCAAGAAGTAGACTGTAAAGAGCTCTAAAGCATCATTGATGAAAGAGATCCTAACATGAATGTACAAGTTCATAACAAATGTATGTGACACCTATATGGAGACTATTGAGCTTGCCAGAAGAATAATGGAATTTATACAGTCTTTTAATAATAGAAAGAAGGTAATATATATCTATTCAAGAATACTCTATAGAAAGGACTTTGAAGGATTATTAGACTCTAAAAGAGATGTGATATGCATGAAAAGAACAGTCTTTGACTTTATAGAGGACAAGTTCAGACCAATAGAATTAGAAGACTATACTATTCTATCAACTAAGATCGTGTTTGTATAGCTTAATGACAATACAAAAGCTGCTAGTGAAGTGCTTGACCTATTGACAAAAGTTTTTCCTAATAAAGACATATGAAAGTACTTCATAAGATTCGTTTCATCATATCTAGAGGAAAAAAATACAAACAAGATATTCTCCGTATGGTTAGGATCTGGAGATAACGGAAAGATAATTATGGTCTCTCTGATTGAACGAGCATTTGGTGACTATGCAGTAAAGATGCCAACTTCATTATTTATGGGTCAAAAAAATACAGTCATCAATGGCCACTCCTGAACTAGCAATACTCAGAGCAAGACTTATTGCTATAGTACAAAAACCAGACAAAGGCGATAAGCTTAATCTTAGTGTGATGAAAGAGCTCATAGGAAACGATAGTCTATATGTGAGAAGCTTATATAAAGAAGGGACTATCATACCTTAGACAACAAAGTTTGCATTTATTGCCAACAGGATTCCATAAATGAGCACATTCGATAAAGCTGTATAGGGCAAGGTAAGAATAATACCATTTGTATCAACGTTTGTTGATAAAGTAGAGTCGTCTCACAATCTCCTTACAACACACTTAAAGGATATCAACTTCTCTAGCAAGATCCCTCTTCTTGCTCCAGTGTTCATGAGGTTGGCCATAGAGGAATACAAATAATATCTAACTCATAGCCTTAAAGAGCCCGATGAGGTCAAAGATTACACCGAAATAATTCATATATCTAATAATAGCTTTAGACAATTCCTACGTGCTAATATTGAGAGGGGTGATAAAGGCATAGTTTCTGTGAAGGAACTATACAATACTTACAAGTTCTGGTCGAAGGACATATTTCCAGCAACAAAAGTAAAAGATATATCATCCTTACGATAGTACTTGACAAAAAACTTGTACACTATAGACCCTATACACCAAATCCAAGGCTTGTCTTTGATATGAGCACTAAGAAATCCATAAGCAGACGCATGTAATACATATTTATAGTTTGTAACAGCAAACCAAAAATCCACATATTCTACCATTACAATAGCCTATTTTTTTTTTACTGATGTAGAAGACATATTAATAGTTATGGTTGTTGTAGTTATATACATATTATTTACTGTACCCTTTAAAAAAAAATCTTGTCTTCCTAATAGGATACAAAAATGGCAGGTCATAACATCCCAAACATCACAATCCTTGTTCCTCTAAAGCAGATGATGAACACTGTAAATGCAGTTCTGACATAGTAGGGAATCAAAAGACTAATTGCTGATCTGGTATGCGAGGGTCCAAAGCTCCATCTTACCAGTGACGATGTTGTAAAGATATTACAAGCACTTATACGTGATCCCAAGCTTGTAACTATTGTAGTGAAGTTGAGGTAGGTGTGTACAAACTTTATCACTAACTGCTTAGAGATTCAAAGCGACAAAGAATATCAAGTTTGGGATACATGTTATGTCAACCCCAAAGTATTAGTTATTGGAGAAAAAGAATCAAAATCCTATCTTGAAGGTCCTGACCATCTTGGATGTCCATGTCAAGATAGATACTATTGTCACCTAGAAGTAGCAATAGCATATCATGGCCTTGAGTCTGAGCCTTTTAGTGTTCACAGCGCATACATATACATGGACAATCACCAATTTGTGGACCTTATAAAGTCTAAGGACACTGTCAATGGCGACAATGAGATATATTCTCTCAGGATCAAATGCGTACATCTTATAACAAATGCGATGAGGAAGAAGGTCAAAAATAATATAGCTCAAGAACAATCTGATGAACCTTATTCCAAGCTAGAAAAAAATACTTATTATTAGCTGCACTTTTCCACATAGTAAATGTGTAGTGTAAAAAAAAAATTAGAGTCATTTTCATTTGTATGAAAGTGGTTCTAATATGCTCCGTTATTTTTTTTTAAAGTTCTAGCCTAAGAGACATAGATTCTTTTTTGAACATTTTATTGCATCTATAGTCTCTGCATTGTACTCTTGAAGAATAATTCAAGTCACACTCTTTAACAAAGCTATTGTGATACACAATGCATGACTCTTCATATGCATATACTAGCAACTCTAGAGAATTCTAGTCACATCTTTTGTCCTCTGACATTTGTATTTAGAGCTTCCTTGCCATAGTCTTTAGAGTATGATATTAAATGGTTGAAGCAATCTACACCGTATTTCAAAGCCGTAATGTTGTCATGAATACTTATGTGATTTGACTAGCTGACACTACTTTTTGCTGAGATCAACTATAATGCCTATCATTCCATACTTCATACTTTTTGGATCTAAATGTAAGACATTTAATGAATCTTGGAATGTAGTCTCCGGCAATGGAACCCTTAGAATAGTCAAAATTATATTTTTCTTCTTCACCATCATATGGGATATCTTTATCTTTTATTACCAGGCTATTACTAAACGTGGATTTCCTGACTCTTTGATCGTCTTTAAGCTTTTCAAGCATCTTATTATTGTGAGAATCCCATTTCTTGTGTACGTATAATGTCTTCTACATTGTATTTGTTTCGTAGTGAGGATGGTCCGATGAGTCAAAAAATTCTTCTTTAAATCTTTGCCTTTTTTTAGCTTCTTCCATGCGCTCAGTGATCAACTTTGCTACAACACTTGATGGCACAAAAATAATACCTTCTTTCTTCATATCCTCTTCATATGCTCTCATTTTCAGCCCAATAACTTCTAGCTTCTGAAAGTCTAATAATGGCACCTTTTCATTTATAATCAAATCATATTTAGCATTGTATTTTCTCCTTTGTATAAACAACTTCTTTTCATTGTCAGGTAGTGCTTTGTACTCTTTTCTTTCTTGACAATATTCACCAATATCTAATATATCGTTCCATTCATGAATGTGAGGATGTTTAACTTGTAGTTCTTTTAATGAGCTGTATTTTTTTTGTGATGTCATACTTCTTAAAGCTTCCCACGCGCTCTGAATAATGCTATCCTCTAGTATTGGGTATAACCTTTCAGTAACCATTCTACTCTTGATGCCTAAGATCTTACAATAGTAAGGAACCAATCCAGACTCTTCAGCAGCTCTTATCTGATCTTTTGTAGGTGGTTGATTGAATGTCCCTTTTGTCACCTTTTCCTCTTCTTCTTTTATTTTTACAGCCACTCTCAACTTTACTACTTGTTGCTTCATCTCTCTAGTTAGATTCTCCATATCACGCTCATTTCTATTTGGATGACTTGAAAATACTGCTATGTACTCAAGATATATCAATACTTCTATTCCCTCTTCTTTGAGTCTTTTGACGTACGGTTGAGCTTCACAAAGCTTCCTTATAGATTTATCTATGTCTTGGAGAGTAGCAAATACTTTTGATACTGCATTTGCATTATTGGAGCGATAACTTCTATGGACGCCACAGAAAGAGGAGTTTCATTTTGTAGCATGCTCACACTGCTTCTTGTATATTGTGCAATTATAAATTATTACTTTGGAGCATGGAAGTAGCTGCAAAGAACCATCTTTATTGACTGTGGCCAATTTCTTATGGTGACCACAAAAAGGTATATTGTCCTTTGTTTTGTAGGAGCATCTTGATCCTTTGTTGGCTCATGTGGTTAGTGTTGCTTCGCAGTAGACATCTGACATTGGTGCTTCTTATAATTTACTTTTTTGAGGACCTTTGATTACATTGCTAAAATACTCTAGCAGCTCATTATATATCTGTTGTTTCACTTGAGCTAGAGCCTCTTGAAAGCATTCTTGAAATTCATCATATATATGATGTCTCATTTGAACTAGAGCTTCATCAAGGCTTTCTTGAAGCTTGTCAAATGTCTCCTCGTTGATATCATCAAGATCAGACATGATTCAGACTCCTGTAGAATCTATGACACCTATAAAACCTATAACACTTGCTCGACTTGTAACACTAAATATGGAATGTAACACTTCTACATAAGAACAAACAAATATCATTTATTGTGCTATGGGTGCAAGGATTCTACGTTGTGCAAAAAAATACAAAAAATGCTATCGTGTTGTGACACAATTATATGGTGAAACTATGACTAAAAATGATTTTTCAATTAATACTCTATTATCTTGATTCAACAAGAATTCAACATATTTTAACAAGGTTTTTATGAAAGCCTCTTAATTTATTTTCTTCACTTAATAGCTAGTAGAGAAGAACTAGGTAATAATTTTATCTTCTAGGTTGTAGTAATTCTTTTACTACCTTAGAAAGGCCATAAAATGATAAAAATATAATAAAAAAAATAAATTATTAGCATGATTGATACTAGGGTTAAGTTGAGGGTAGGGTCGGGCTATAAAATCCCTAGGATAGGTTAGATTGATAACAGGGAGTTGGCTATTTGTAGGATAGGGTCGAAATCAGACCTCTTTCCACTAAAACGGCCGCCTAGGGCAAATTATGGGAGATTTTGCAGGTCGGCGATTAGGATTACAGAGCTAGCTAGAAGCTTATTCTAAAGACATTAAGCTTGTTATTGTAAGGTTTTGGAAGACTTTGCAATCTTTATTCAAAGTTAATATTTGTATTGGTGTTTTGGGTTTTATGTAAGACAATGATGGCTTGCATTCTTAACTAATTTGTGCAATTTGTATAGCATCTATAGTTCAAAATTTGATATTATCTGGATTGTTGGGTGTGCTAAGTGTGCTCAAAAGTTTGTATTAATCTAACAATGCAATCAGGAGATATTTGGGCTTTGATACAAAGGATTGTCAGAAGTTGGCAGTTTAAATTTGGATAGGGTTTCTATGATAACTAAAGATTTACCATTTGGATCAATGTAAATTTTAGCATGGTGATAGAAGACTTAGAAATTAAGCTACAAACCAAATTTAGGCTAAAGTTAGCAATTGAAGAAGGAGAAATCACCACTGGAATTTCTGCATCAATTTTCAAGTTAGCGGCCTAGTGTCATCAATGCGGTTTTTGGATATTTTCTTGCAATTTGTAAGTTGGATTGGGCTGAATTTTTTTGAGCATGTAGAAGGCTTATATTGACATTTGTGTGCAAAATTTCACACTAAGTGGACTATTGGATTAAAAGTTATATCTTGTCAAAGCTCACTGATTAGGATTAGGGCTTGCAAAGAAAAATAAAAATTGCTTAATTATAAAGGAAACGAGGCAATTGGGATATATGTATGGTTGATGTTACTAAGAGGAGTGTTTTTAAATACTTTTGAATTGAAATTTGAATTATATTCTTCATATATGGATGAAACCTATTAGGATTTCTTAATTATTTGCAAATACAACTTTATCTTCCACAACCAGGTGCCCAATGCATTCCCGAAGAAGACAACACGTAATACAACAATGCAGATGAAAATATAGAAATGACTATGTCTAATTAGACAGGTACATTCATCTCGACGAAGAACAGATGAAAACCATATGAATGAATTTTTAATTAGTTATCAACCATCCATTTTCACCTTCCTCTTCAGCCATCTCCACTCGGAGAATCTACGGTGTGTTCCATACACGCAGCGCTCAACTGCATCTAACAGATATTAGGGTTTTGAGATCAGGCATTGGTGGATCGGAGCACATGCGGAGCATTTGTCGTTTTTTATTAGGAATGAGGTCGAATTCGATGGTCAATTCGAGGTGGGAAGTAATTTGCAAGAGTTTGAGGAACTGCGGGGCGGTCAAGGTCTGGACATCTAATGGGTTCAGGGCGGTCAGTGTGGTTGGACACAGCAAGGGTGGCAACTGCATATTGTATTCTACACATCGAAGTATCACGACGTGCCCTATATCAAAAATAGCAGTGCCTGCTTAGCTCTCCAGGAAAATTTGTCAATGCTCTGTCCATCTCGTATTCCAAGAACTAGTGCTTATAATGTAGCAGGGCCCTCCACTTTCGCTCTGGGCACCATGAGCATATCGCTTTTCAAATTAATCACCAATTCGGATCTGCTCAACGCCGTTGCACACCTCTTTACAATCCTAAGTATGCTGTATCTCCAACTTGATTGCATTTGCCATTCATTTCTAGCACATAGCCTTCGGGATACACTATGGTTAAACTGATCAGAACTTGAGAAGGACGGCCGGATTGTTTTCTTTATCTACGCATTCACCCCTGCTGCATTTTTCATTGTGGAAACTGCTATCACCAAGCTGCGATGGCGAAACTTGTGTGAATCAACTCCTTCAGTGCATAGAACCCACAAACACCAGCATGGAACTTTGTGAATCTATAACTCCGGGAACTCGAAAGTCCAACAGTGGTGTTTTAGATAGGCAGACCTAGCGCATGTACCGACAACAAGAAGACACTCTAACAATCTCAATATCCGATTGCTGAAAGTTGGGAAGGGTATCCTCAATGCTCCTGGTACACGTTCCGTCCTTGTAAGATTGGGTCGCGAATCGCGACGCGGATGGGGAGCCCGCAAATTTGAAGGGGAACATGGAGGGCGCCGGCGCACAATGCGCCACCTTTATACTCCACGGCATATGGGTTTCTTCAGAGCCGCCCCAAATAGTCCAGCGTTTGAGAGGTCTCTATGGACAAGGGATCTGTTGAAGGTTTTTCTTCCAGCCTCGAAGTGGGATGTGTGTTGTTGCAGGCATAGAAGGTGGAGCATTGATAAAGGGAGTTGAAGGAATTTTGGCAAGAGTTGAATAGCTCCGATGATGAGTTCAAGATGTGAGATGTTTTTGAAGAAGGTTGATGAAGGAAGTTGTTACCACCCTAGCCCGATGCTGGAGGGAAGTAGATTGGGAAAGAGGCATGTGCATTGCAACATAGATTTTTGTCATGATTGTTTGGTTATAAATTATCTTGCTGAGTCAACAACTCACAGTGCATAGGAATTTAAGTGCCAATTTTGTATGGGAGATAACTCTTCCTGCATATTGTGAAGAGAAGGTGTATAAATGTGATAATTGCTTAATGCACATGGAAAAACAAGATTATTGTAATTGTAAAAGTGTACAATTGTTACTAAAATGCTAACTTGGGAGATGTTTGTTGATGTCTTAGGACTAGAATTTGAAAGAGACCACAACCACAAAGGCCATGAAGTGGTTTTGTATAATATTGTATAATTATTTAAAATTTGTTTGTTTTATTTTTGTTTTTATAAAAAATCCAATTGCGACCATATATGGTGCACAGAAACTATGTATGTAGTTTTTCAACTTAGTAAAAAAATTGTCATGTGGTTTAGCAAGGACAATTTAAGAATAAAGATGAGAATTAAAGCATAATATTAAAAAATATTGTAAATGAGAGTTGAAGAATTTAATATGGTTTTTTTGAATTGTTGGGTGGCAACTTAATATTATTATTTTTGACAAGTAAACCCAAGTGGGCTAATTTCTTATAAGAACAAAATTGACAACATAAATTTTAAAATTAACAATTCATAGTACCATAGATATTACATCATTACAAATGCCATATATTTAATATAACTATACTTCTTTTAACTTATTCAATTTATATCCAAATTTAAATTCTAGTTCAAAGAAGAGCAAAGAAATTTCCATATACTATTAATTTTTTTATAATATAATGAAGCACCTATAAATATTTAAAAATATATATATATATTTATTATTTATAAATAAATTAATAATAAATAAATAAATAAACTTTATTTTATAAAAGTAATAATTATAGTTACATACTTATAACAACTTAATTTCTTACTATATGTTGATAATAATTTGTTCATGGATTATTTCAAGTATCTATATCTATGTTTATAATTTGCATATTATCTATATTTAAATAAAATATATAACTTTTATCATTTAATATGCTTATGTAATCTTGTATATACAATAATTCAAAGTGGAGGGTTAAATGGTGTAGAAGAAATGTGCAATAGATAGATATTAAATATAATACTATTCAAAATTAACCAAATATAAAGATCAATATATTCCAATGTTTATATAAAAATTAACATTATTTAGTATAAGAAGTATAGAAATTATAGCTATTATAGATATTTAGATTATTCTAATAAATAGAAATAAGTAGAATTAGATAGAAATAGATAGAAATATATAAATATAGATAACATCTCTCTAAGGAAATATTGAAGAAAATTCCTTTATGTAGATTAGATATATAAATATTATTAGTTGCACCAAGTAAATATACATATTTATTTTAGAAGTTTGTCTCATTTAAGAAGCAACTATATAAGTATCTTATAATTTAAAGACTTGGTCCATAAGCCTCATAGTTTTGATAGTTATACACAATCAAAAATAGAAGATATATAAATTAAAGTTGTATAATTTAAACATTTATAGGAAAAAATAAAATAAAATGATGTCAATATAAGGATTTGTATTTGTATTATAAAAATCTTGTACATACTACTCAATATTTTCCAAAGAAGTTGCACAATAACAAAACAATAAATAAAATCATAAAAAAAGATAATTAGTTAAAAAATAAGTTTTTCTAGATATAATATAAACTATGCAACTAAATTTTTATACAATTGGTAAAAAAAATTGGTAAAAAAAATATGTTTGATATCTTCATGTATAAATGATTTTTATAAAATAAAATAAAATAAAATCTAAAACTATGTATAATTTTTTTATGAAATAAAATTTAAACTAATATTCAAATTTAAGTTTATGATTTTTTCTTGTAAAATAATAAAAACATTTCATAAATTGAAGAAAACATTGAAAATAGATTAACTTGTTAAAATTCTGTTGAAATTTTATCCAACAACAACAAAGAATATTTTTGTCATACATCCAAAAAATTTGGTAAAAAAAATTGATCACAAAATTTCTTCATTCAGAAATATTTTTGAAATTGTAAAATATTTTAGAGTGGATAAGAAACACTTCATTTATGATGCTCCAGGTGGGATGACTAGCTGCGCTAAGCGGCGGTATACAACAAACTTGATTACCGACATTAGATTCCAGAGAAACTCTAAATATGGAATCAACATCAAACAAGAAAATTCAAAATTTAGCATAAGCTTGTTTTTGAAATGTGTGTTTGCAAAACTGGTTTTCAGAGTGGAAGAAGTTGCCTCAGCATCTGTGGCAGCGAAGCTCATGGTCAGTGCGTTCCTACAGACACAAACACTTCATCAATTTTATCTTAGTTGGTGTAATAGCAATATTTGTAGTAGTGCTGATCGTTGAATTACGCCTTTTTAACACCGTGCTTGTCTTTGAGGATTACTCCTTGACTTGAATATTCTATTGAAATGAGCAAGTCATTGTCCTAGTTTGGCTTTATATTTCTTGACGCGAGTGCGATGTAATTGCTCTTGTTCTACGAATAGTCTCATACTGCAGTGGGAGAAGGAAATTGTTGTGCATTTAACTACACTGTTGATTTGAAAGACGAACTTGAGTAGCAGATTGTCTGTGTACAGATTAGAATTATTGCCTAACGGGCTGTAGCATAACGGTCCATTCAGATGTGAAGGAGTTTGTGGAGGTTAGTGTTGTTCGTGGTTAGTTTGCTGTTCGTGGTTTTCTTCCTGTCGTAATGCTCCCGAACATTACATGTAAAAACGGGAGAATTCATCTAACATCTGCTCGACGGTAAGCTTTTCAGACTACGATTTTTTTATCTAAAATCAAATTGAAATTGGCTTTGGGATTTTCTTTCACGCTTTCCGTTATATTCAATCATTTTCATTTTCTTAGTTTTCGGTGCATCCTCCTGTGCTTTTCCTCTAGTAAAGTGTACTGCTCATATTTACAGATAGTCTTGTTTGATACGATATTATTCTGTCTTCTGCGTCTTTCCGTCAAAATTGTGGGGCTTGCTCAGCTTTGAGATACCCATGCATGCTCCTTCTGCCAATATTCGTGCGGCGTACTTCAGCACAGTAGTATTTTGTGTACGTTCTAGAGTGGCTACCGAGATGTGGTGTGAACCCTAGTACAGTCGCTGGATTCTTTACAAAACGACACCACCGCTGGATCAGCATCGACGAAGTACTCAGCAGCACTTGCAGATCAAATACTGTACATCTCCAGAACCACTTTTTTTTTTCTGTTTATTGACTTTCTCTTTTATAAGCTTGACTTACATAATACCCCTTGAGGAAAAAAGACGTTGCGACGACGAATACATGCATTGGTCTAATCAAGCGCTAGGTGAGAAGAGAGCTGTGCTAGAATCTAATTATTGTGCACCTGTTGATCATTTTATGATGTCTTTGTCGATGGTCGGTTTGTTTTTCTTTTGCAGCTTAGTCATATAACAATGCACGTGTTGGGACTAAGACAACTGTGGGACTGTAGCATCCTGAAGGACCTGCTTCGGAATAAGCAATTTTTCACCCTAATTTCCAGCTTCGCTGTGTTGCCCAATTTCCTACAGATTGCAAGCGGTGACATTCTTCTAGTTGAATTTTTCTAGCGTGTGCTAACTCATAACGAATATTTGCCTTTTTCTAGCGGGCGAGGTTCTTGCACTGTTGACTCTCCATGGTATTGCTTTCGATGAGATGCCCTCGAGCGATGAATCCTCCGAAGAGGCAGCTTTCAGGACTACGAGCATGCTGTTTCCTACATTGGAGTGTGATGAAAAGCCGTTATCTTCTTCAAGGGATCCACGAAGATACCACCATGTCGAGAGTCGAGAATTTTATGTTAACAGCAACAGAGCGGCCTCCACTACATTCGCTGATGCTGAAAGGGCAGTCAAAGACCTCTGTCCTTTGGACATATATGGTGGAATTCTGACCACATCCCAAAACATCTAGAAACTATTGCAATCCTAGTTCGTGCAACAAAACCACAATTACTAGCAACATGCTGTGCAACATAGATCCCTACATTCTGCACGAAGTCTCCAACTCACTACAATTCCATTGCACACCTTCGACCACTTCGTGTAGTTCTTACAAAGTCTCCTCTCGCACTTGTAAAGCTCGTCTCGTTCTGAAAGCCCTACGAAATATCGGAGTGGCGAAGTAACACCGGAGGCAAGCATTGTTAAACAGAAAACACAAACTGTACAGAGTTCCGAGCATAATTCTCCAAGTTCACGTGAGAGAGACGCCACTGTGAGATGATCGTTTCCGTCAACAAGGTGCTCATCATTCCTGTATGGAAGTCCACCGGGCTAAGCATAATGTGGCTGTTATTAGGTTCCTGCGCCATCCACTCGCCGAAAAAAGCGAAGACCGGCAATCCTAGAGCTTTGAAATATACATTTCATGTCTCCCATTTGTTGACGTGAGAAAATTGAGATTCACCCCGCCGTGGGCAGCGAAATCTGGAAACTCCCCCTCGTATCTCTTTACTTTAAAGTAGACGTTATCATGTAGTCCAGTTTTTACTTTTTTTCGAAGTTTACAGATGAAAGTGTTACTATTTTCATCTTATTTACCTCATCCATCTTGCTCAGGCTCAGCGGTGGCCGTTGGGCGCGAGCAGATTCAAAATTCTGGAGGGATTGCATTCGGGGAGTTTTCTAGGAGGTCGCTATCGCCTCGGCATGCTAGTGGATTCAATTTCGGGTACGTTTTGCGGGCAAGCGAAGCAAAGCAATTAATTGGACAAGTGATGGTGGGGCGTTGACAGTGCGGGGCGTAGTTGCGATCCGGGGTGAGCAGGATGCTCGGTTACATACTTTTTGGAGTCAGAGGTGATTTGTTGTGTATGACGGGGATGGAATTAATTTTTGGTTCGAGTTTGCAGCGTTCGTGTCCTGGAGGTGTAGATTAGGGTTTTGTGTTCGTGATGTAGATGGAGGTTGACGATTGGAGAGGGAGAAGTAGTTGAGTAGAGGCAGGAGGATGGGGTTGAAGGAGCCCAAGGGTTCACAGGTGAAAGAGGGGAAAGTTACTCGCTCGAAGGAGGGGAAGGTCTCTGAGGTGAAGAAGGTGGCAGGTGATTCGATTGATAGCAGCGGAAGTGGTGAAGCGCTTCTGGAATTGTTGCGGGGGGAGAATGTGACGGGATTGTGCAAGCAATTGAAGGTGTTTGTGGCGCCGCTCATTGCTGTGAGCGGTGGAGGGAAGGAGAACACATCACGGACGGAGTTGCATAAGCTTGCGAAGCAGTTTGTGCCATTCCTAGTGCGGCTTCTGAAGCTCTGCTTCGTGAATGTGGGCAAAGTTCCAGATGAGGAGCAGGCCAAAGCACAGAGTGGAGGCGATGAGGTATTTTTGGCCATCGAGATTGCTCTGGATGGTCTAGATGTATTGCGGTCATTCATCACAGGGTCCCCTTTTGAAATTGAGATCCAGAGGTGTTCGTTCGTGCGGCGCTTGCTGGCCTGGCGACGTCATTCAGCTGCTTTGATACAATGCAGGAAAAACCTCAGCAGCCTTTGCCTCAATTTCAGTGCTTCCGCCGAGAAATGTTCTCGCAAACAGGTGAAAACACATATCAACTTGCTGCAAGTTTCAAGGGAATTTTGCAGTTCCTCATTCGCAGGAGAAGTGGAATTTGATTCAATTACAGGAAATTCACTCCCTGATCCATAGCGTTTAGTGTAGAATGAAGCCTTATACATTAATGGGAATTTCGTTCGAGACTTGTCAGTTGAAAACGTAGATCGCATATTTATCATAACAGTCTCTAAACTGAATCACCTGTGGTTGCAATCATTTGCTGTCATTAGCTGCATTTCTTCTTCGTACAACTGAAAATTCCCACTGGCTAACCTTGAATAGTAGCACGTATTCGTTAAAGCTCCTATAGGATCAAATTGCATTATCCCAGAGTATGATGAGCTATCTATGCCTTGGTACGGATGACAGAATGAGAAGAGTGAAACAGTTCAATAGTCTTATTCAAAAATTGAATCGCGAGTAGTTTATTTCCTCTCAGTCGCGTGCTTCATATTTCTACAACCTCAAGCTTGTGGTCGTGTCGTAAAACTACTCTTGGCAGACTCTTTTAGCCGTTCGATCTTGCTGCGAACATTGAATTACCTATTTGAAATGCAGGTGCTAGCTCCTGGTGCAGCGAAGGTACAGAAGAGTGCTGCTGTTACAGTGACCGAGAAAAAGAAGGTCGGGCCTAATTATGTACTTCCTCACCCTCAGGGCGTGGAGCTGACATTGGGACTCCCGACCTTGGTTTCTGGAATTGTGACTGATCTGATATGGTGTACAGGTGAAAGTGCTCCTACCTCCGTCGAGAACTATCACGAATTACTTGCACTTCCTGGGCAGCTGGAGCCTTGGCTGGCAGTCCTGGATGCTAACGCTGCTGTGAAGCAAAAAGATACTTTATATAAGGGTCTATACAAGTGTGTTTCGATTCTGGTCACCAACCCCAGTCATTATGGTGTCCATCTTGTGCGAGATTTTTCCATGCTGACGCTTCAAATTTGTGCTGCTTCGTCTTTATGGAAGCAGTATGTGAAGGTACAGAAACACTTGTCCATTTGCATTCCGCAAGCATTCATTACATTTTCTCCTGTACGTGCATTATTATGTTATTAGGGCTGATCATTCTGCTTGTATTTCAATATCTTATTTCGTTCAAAAGAAGGAAATGATCGAATAAGACAGTACAATGTGGAGCGAAAACGTTTGTTTCATCCCAACCGCATGCTCTGGCGCTTTCGCTATTTCAAATTATCTTTTGTACGATCTAATACGCCCATATGGTCATTAACTATGTCAGGAACCTTATTGACAAACATTTCGGAATACAGGTTGCTTACAAACTTTCTCACTGCCTGAGTTACAATAGTGCGAACGACATTCGCCTTGGCTTGGACGTGAGTCAGGCTGCTATGAAGGCCAGTCTTGAGAACATCGAACTCCGAGGTTTATGGGCAAGTACTGATATGTTGGAACTCGTGGATTACTATGCACATCTTTGTCAAACAAACAAATGTTGTGCCGAAGGCTCTTCCTTCCTAGGCGAACTTGTGCATCAATTATTCAAGTTATCTCCTACAGTAGTCACTGTTGTAGGGTTCTACGTAATTGGATTGAAATTTTGTTGCGATGTAGTAGATTTCGATGCAACGTGTCACAACTTGCTCTGTGATGGAGCAGCACTTCTGGAGAGTTGCCTTCAGCAGGAGTCAGAAAACGACAGACGAAATTATGCCTTCGGGTCACTAAAGGCTCTTGAGATGGTTAAGAAGAATTCATCAAAGTACATACAGGGTGCATGGACATCTTTTATCAATGAGTGCAAGACAGAGACAATTGTAGTATCTGAGACAGGCAGCATTCATTCTATCCTGCGAAGGGTCCTTCACCTTTGGTTTTTGTTGTTAAGTAGAGCCTCGGTCTACTGGAAGCTGACGCGTGAAGAAGACCTCATCTTGAAACAGGGTTGGATTCTAGCTTCAGCTCCCCTAATATCACTTCTTAGGTTATCCTTAATGTCACTGCAAGGAGTTCAAGACTCTGTGAACTGCATCGATGATCTGCTGAAAAGGGGCAACCTTCAGATTGACGAATTACGATGGATAATGGCTTCTGCATACAACATGGGAATACAAATTTACAACAAGAAGGATTATGAGTTTGCTTGTTTCCCGTTCAGAGTAGCTTATGATGCTGCGTGGGCCCGAGTTGAAATGAGCAAACAGCTGTCTTTGGCACAGCCGACTGATATTCAAGTCTACGACTTCATATTGGACAGCTGTATCAAGTGTATTACATTAGCGGATTCTCTCAAGCGCAGTGGGAAAAATCAGGCAGGTTTTGAAACATTGAGTGATGGATTATTGCGCTGGGCAACCATTCATTCAACATTGCAACCTCAACCCACAAATATCCCGAGTTCGCTTGCTTACACATGGGTCAAAACGCTACACACTGAGGGTTCTGCAATCCTAATGTCTGGCACTCATGAGTACAAATGCCTGTACAGCTTCTTGGAAACTAGATGTCTAGCCTTGCACCATCGCACCTTAGGTCTCCTACTTGAAGAGGAGCTCTCAGTGCTCCATGATTTGGAAAACCAGGGATTGAATAACATCCAATTCATAATGGATCAGAATTTGCAGAGTCTGCTTGACAATGTTTACGTCGTGGACGATTTTCCTGTTGAACGATGCAGGATTCTCTTGGAGAAAGGAAGACTAGCTCGGTTGAAGGGAAACTATGACTTCGAATCCTTTTCAGAGGTTATTGCTATCTTAAACAAGACCCTGAAGGATGTGATGAAGAAAGGTGTAGATCCGACACAAATTGCAAACGTTGAAAATCAGCTGGCAATGGCTTACTGTGCGCATGCCTTCTGTTCGTATGAATCCGAACCTTCTGGACAGGATTATCTTGAGAGCATATTTTCAGCTCTCTCAGTCTGGGAAGACTCTGCAAGAGGAGGACGCACCTGGATTGGATTGGATGCACATGGAGATGCTCGGATTTTGGGTCAGACTGCTTCTTGTGGGGTTTCACTGCTGCGTTTACTTCTGAGCGTGAATGATTTAATGGCATTGAAAGGCTACTCTCTCATCCAAAATAGGGTCCACCAGTTGGTAGTATCTTTACTCTCTCCCGTACGTATGGATTCTGACCCCAAGCTTTTCTCATCCCTGTGGGCAAACGTACGTCTTAGTCATGTGTTATGTCCAGTGCCATATCCTTCTGGTTTCTTCACTTTGTTAACGTCAAAGCTGGGAGCAGATTGTAACGCCCTGCAATTTTGGGAAGATTGTGCACTGCTATGTCCAGGTAGTTCACTAGATGCTCAACTGCGACTCATGCATCAGAGGCCTCACTACGAACGACGTAATACGAATGTTGATAAAGCAGAAGGTTCTTGCCAGGCTTTTGAGGTTGTGGAAAAAATTGCTTTATCTAAACTTGGGACCGGACCAAAATCTTCTGGAGAAGTTTTCAAGCTAGCAGTCCTCTTCTACATGCTAGCCGAGCACGCACTTGACGAAGGGAAGCTGAGGGTAGCATGTAAGTATGCGAAGGAGGCGTTGAACTTGCGACTTAGACTTGTTAGTCGTATGTTTCAGACTAAGTACACGGGAACTGTCTCCACTGATTCGGACAGTGACAATGTCGAAATTGAAGCTGCTGGTCAGAGCAAGAGTAAAACAGGCAGGCTTCATGTTTTGGACTCAGTTGCCACCCGTGCGTGGCCTAAGCTACCATCCCACGCAAAACCAGTGGACTTCGAGCCAAACCCTTGGCGAGTCTTGGGTGATTATATCGAAAGCCTTATGCAGAACGGTGTAATCAGTGAAAAAGTAGGGGCTGTAGATGATGCTCTGGCCAGGTTCTCTGAGGGCTACTCCGTCTCCTTAACTCAGAACTTGCCGTTGGCGCGAGCTGCCTTTAACTCTTGCTTGGGTAGGATGCCAGTTCATTTTCTAGCACAAATATTGAGGTTTTTAAACTTGTATTATATTTTACCTTTCCTGAGGCTGCTTTTTTTTTTATTGCTATTATGTTTTCTTATTCTTGTAGATCTTCACGTTAATGTCAACTACTTTTGTAGATTGCCTGAAACGCTCATTACAGATTTCTTCTTGTAGATCACTCATTCAGACCTTTGCAACATACCGTCAACTTGACCTGAGATGGTAGCTGCGTGTCAGCACTTTGGGATTGGTTAACATGTTTCTTTGAAACGCTGATTTGCTGCGAATTTCAAGGCTGATTACTTGTGGAAATGAAATCTGCAGGCGAGGTACAGCGCAAACGTCACAACTGGGAAATAGCTGAAAGTGAGCTGCTTCTTGCTAAGGAAGCATATGAAAACTTAGAGACTTTGTGGATATGCAACTGCTGTCACCGCGCTGGGAGGGCTGCTGTTCTTTTCAGGCTTGGTGACTTAGCGCGACGCTGCAGACAAAGTGGGGATCCTGTATCAGGCGGCGTTATACATCATGAAGATGCAATGACCTCTTACATTGCTTCTCGAGAGTCGCTGACTGCCGTTCTGAGCACAGTAAACGAAGGCTGTGATTGTAGTAGCTGTAAATATTCTGCACCAAATGCGCTTCATGGGACTTCACAGAATATCTCAACAGAGGACTGTCTCAACACTGGTGTAGCTAGGCGACTTGAGGAGACTCTACAATGTGAGAATGAAAACAATAAGGGGCATTCATCAATAAGGCCTTCTTTGGTGGGCGGTAAATCAGTGATGATGCCTGAGAATCACAAGCTCAGTACAGACCCCAGTCCTGCTTCCAAGCAAGCGGAGGTGGATTTGTCAGTTTCTCTCTCAAACTTGAAGCTGACTCAGAAGGAGAGCAATGTATGTGATTTGAAAGCCGCAGCACGGCGGAATAGTAGGCGCAAGCCAAGTGATGACGCTGTTCCGTTAGAGCAAAAGAAATTGATGGAGAACCGGTCAACTAGGAGTGGCAAGACTAAAGGTACTGACAAAATGGAACTTGTTGCTTCAACAGAAGTTGCACCAGTGGTGAAAGCAGTCAATGCAGCAAAAGTTGTCAGAAAGAGATTGGTGAAAAAGTCTACAATTGAGGATCAAAAGGCCATCCTCAGCGATATTATTACATATGTTGAGCCTGAAGGACATGATCGTCACACCAAATTCACTTCGAACAGGGAGGAGCTTACATCATGTGTTGTCAGACAAGCTTCATCTGAGTCGATGGATAATTGGATAACATACAAGTGGGTAAAATTTTTCCACCAACTGTTGGCTCGAATTAATGTGCAGATGGGGAAGTGCCATATGGAAATGGGATATCCTGATAAAGCAGTGGTGGCATTTCAGCATGCTTCTTGTTTACTCAATATTCAATTAGACCTGGTAAATCCCTGTGCGGATTATTCATCCTATTCTTTCATGAACCGAAGCAAAAGTCTCTTTCCTATCGAGGAGGCTGCGTTCTTCTATCATAAGAGTCTTTTCCAACTACAAAAGATTCAGTCGAGTGGAAGCGCGGGAGGCGTGGAATGCGTCTTGCCAATGAACTGGCTTGTTCATGCCTACAGCCTCTCCACTCAAGCACCGCCCCTCCTCCGCAAAATTTCGAGACTTCTGTCAATTTTGCATGTCCCAATCACATGTGGAGGTCTTGGTCTGGTTCACAACCTAGACTCTTCTATGAGAGAACGAGCCGCATTCTTTCATCAGGTTTCAATCGGTGCTGGATGCAGACAGCAGCATCTGTCTGTGTTGGATTCAAAATTGCTGAGCCTCGCTTCCGAAACACAGCAGGAGCCTACACACATTGCTTCCAGGAAATGCTTTGTAGAAATGCAGAATGCCCTTGCTGTTGCTCCATTAGACCTTCTGACACAGGATTTATCTGTAAGCAAACTAGTGAAGGGGCTTCCTAGCAGTACTCTTTGCTGTATCAGCCTTGTGGATAGGGAACAAGCTGCTCTTTTGAAACGGAGAGAGTCTCTGGGCGGATCTAAGCCAGCCAAAGCCTCGGTGTGGGTTTTTAGCACCCGGTACTGTGACACTGGTGGACCAATATCAGTCATACTGCCAGCGAATCCTCTTGTCGATGGTCACGAGCACCTTTCAGAGCGACCGGGGAGTAGTGCAAGCTGTCCTTACGACCTTGATGAACCAGAGCCCTTGAAACTTCCTTCTACTGCAATCAACACCAGAGTGATTTTCAATAACCGAAGACACAGATTTCAGTCATCTCTGCAAGACATTGCAAGCGCATTTACATCAATTTTAGATGAAAGCAGGCTATCAACCTCGGGAAATGTTGATATTGAGACTGTAGAGGAAAAACGGCAATGGTGGCGATGGCGGTTGGCATTGGATACTCGCCTCCTGCAGCTTCTCGAATCAATGGAGAATTCATGGCTTGGCCAATGGAAATGCTTACTTGTTGCTGAACCCGCTTCATCTTCCATCCAAGAAAATTTGCAAATTCGCACGGACGAACTTGTCTCTTGGCTAAAATCTTCATATGGAGTCCCTCAGAAGGGTGGAGCTCACTGGAATACCTATGGTGCTCTAGTGCGTATGTTGCTACAAGGCCTGGGAAGCCTCACCTCTGATCAAGTTAAGGAAGGTATTTCAATGCTTCAGAAATGCATGGAAGCCTTTCTTGATCAACTGCAAGATTCAAAGACTATGGCACAGAACGGCCGGAGGAGTAAACGAAGTATTACTTGTGGTGAAGAACTTAGCTCTGAGGCGATGGATCGGTTCTATATGGCGTACATAAATCTCGTTCAATCGCAGGAGTCCGAGAATCCTCAACATGGAGAGGAGGCGTGTGCTGGTATTTCGGGAAGTAAGCGGACTAGAAAGGCAAAGAAAAAGATATCTGCGACAAGTAAGGTAGGATGTGAGGGTGGTCCAAGTGAAGCCCGGCTGGATGTACGGGACCTCGTTGGAACTGCACGGAAATCGATAACTCTTGTCTTGGACTCGGAATTGCAAGGCCTGCCATGGGAGAGTTTGCCGGTGGTGCGGGGATTCGAGACTTATCGCATGCCATCAGTAGGTAGCATTCGAGCTCTGTTCATTCATCAGCAACTAACCTCTGCAACTGTTTCTAGTAATTCGTCGACGCTTGACCAGATTAACGAGCAAGCAGGTTTGCGGGTGGATTCTAGTGTGCGCAAGAGCACTCTGGAGAAACTATTGAGTACAGTTCCGATTTCAGAACCTCGTGTAAATCCTTACAATACTTACTATGTGTTAAATCCAAGCGGAGACCTTGCGAAAACACAGGAGGCATTTGAGGTTTGGTTCAAAGAGAACATCGGATGGGAGGGTAAAGTTGGTCAAGTGCCAACAATTGATGAGTATGTGGCAGGTCTACAGAAGCATGATCTCTACACCTATCTTGGTCACGGCAGTGGTAATGACACTAATCCGATTGAAGTGCTTTAAAGTATTCTTAGATCATGAGAAAACATGCTTGATGATATGTTACATTCCATGTTCTGCTTAGGTCCTGACGTGTGTCACCTTGTTATGCAGGGGAGCAGTATCTGCCAGAAAGATTTGTTCGCAGATTAGACCGTTGTGCAGCTTCTCTGCTCATGGGTTGCAGTAGTGGCCGCTTTTCTCCAAGAGGAGATTATGAACCTGTTGGTGTACCACTTTCCTACCTCATGGCCGGATGCCCGGCTGCCATCGCAAACTTGTGGGATGTCACAGATGGTGACATTGATCGCTTTAGCCGATTTCTGCTGCATAAATGGCTTGGAACACCCAATGATGTTGATTCTGTGACATTAGAAAGGAAAGTTCAAGATGAAGCGAAACAAACCATGGAGGTATCAGGTCAGCATGGTTCCAAAAAATATAGTGAGATTATAGAAACTATGACCCAACGCCATCAACAAACAATCCTAGCCAAATCAAATTGTGAAGAGAGCTGGTCGAGGATGGGGTCGTTCATTGGGGAGAGCAGGAATCTCTGTCGATTGCCCTACCTAATTGGTGCCTCTCCTGTTTACTATGGAATACCCACCAGTATCATCAGGAAGGAAGCCCACTAGCTGTGTTTTTTGGTTTGTACGGAATGTACATTTGGGTCATGCAACACTGGAAATAAGCAAACTCGTACGGATAAAACTCAAGAAGTCTGGTATTAATCATCTACCTATTTCTTTTTCTTGCACCTGAATTGAGTTAAGCATATTTCGTGTTCTTTAGAATTTTGGTGGCATTAAAGACATGCTTCTGCGACAGTGTCTGTGTTCTCAGCTCGACTTTGTAATACCATTGCAGGTGACAAAAAAATTGTTTACGGTTTATTGGTGTCCATCTACATGTTGGTTTCTCAAGCTTGTATCGGCCAGTTATTCGGTAGGCAAGGATCCGAAGTCTTAGAAGTTTACAATGAGCAGGATTGGCCATCTACTTGGAATTTTATTATTTCTCAGGTAGCCTTGGGGAACAAGAATTCGTGATACCACAAAAATGCAGTTTGATCTGTACAACAGGTCTTTAGTGTAGGTTAATGTGGATCCTTTCCGTTTTTTGAGCGTTTCTGGAATTGATTCGACGAGTAGGATAAGTAACTGCAAGGACTACTGACGTGGCTGTCCTAGCTGAGAGTACTGCACAAGATCAATTGCTCAAGTAAGCAATATCCATTTCTCAATCTGTGCTGCAATATTGCAACTGACTCATTCGACCTCATTTTTTGGCTTTTACGCCGCATCTGGTTGTAACCTCTCCAGAGCATTTGGCTGTGACATAGTCTGGCTCACTATTGTACTTTGAGGTCATGTGTACCACTGCCATTTCCCAGCTAAAACCTTGGATGTTGCTCGTGACATCGAAATATACTCAAAGCAGTATCTCGTGTTCCTGAAGTACGTCTGTTGGGACTGAGCAGCAAGTATTTGAGCCTATTTTGTGTATTAGCAAGATAAACATTATTATGATTACAAATATTATTTATTAAGTATATTACTTAAGTTTTGTTTGTCGACTTTGTCTTTTCTTTTTAGAGTTTTATTCAGTCGAACCGAACTCATTCAGTGCGGGCTTTGCAGGTGAACGAATTTACATTTCTTGGTTAGCGACGATTGTACCTTATCCATGTTCTGAATGGTTTGATCGATCCAGAATTGGCATGTGCAACTATGTCATGTTTCTCATGGTCAGGTAGTTATCGATTATTTGCTGTTGGAAACATCTTGGAAGCCAATGAGTGAAACTTTTCAAATGCAATTTGTGTTCTTTTATGTGCACGGGTATCACTCTTTCGTTACAATGTGAATGAAACGGTCTTGGTTCCTTAGATGATGAAACTCCTGTCCTATATTTGAAGTCATGTGAATTTTACTTACACAACAACCTGCATCGCTAAAACATGTAGATGTTTTACTTTAAACCTACTTGCTCATAAGATGCCTTCTATTTTACAGGCTTGTAATCTTCTACTAATATGGATATCAAGATTATTTATGTTACATGAGTTTATTAGCATGCATTATTATAGAGTTATACATTATTATAGAGTTATATTAATTTTGGGATTGCTATTGCATCTATTATATGGAATGAGAATTGTAATCTTAATCTATATATCATATTTTTAACATGATCAATCTTCACTAAGAAATCTATTAAGATAAAATAAAGGATACAGATTGTTGTGTTGTGGTTTGGTTATCATTTGAAAATAATGTATATATATATATATATATATATTTAATATATAATTTATCATGTAATTAAGTGAGAGTTATATTAGTGGATTTTTATTGGTTATAAAATATGATTAGATTATTATTTTAGAAAGAATCTATTTAAAAAGGCTATTATTAAGGTTTATATAACTTTTTTTTTTGATAGTGACTTTTGAGATTAATTTTATATTGATAATAACTTTTATATATTTTGAATCATCTTTATTAGATGTTGGTGATCATTATAAACTTATTTTATTTATTTTATTTGATGTTTAGGATACATACTATATAAATCTCATTAGAAAAAGAATTGAGAAAGAATTTTAGTATTACAAAGAATAGCTAGGCCATCTATGTAGATGAATGGAGATGGATGATAGAAATCTCTATTCTTATTGATTAAAAGTTATATCCAATGAACTTCAAGGAGGTTGTCTAAGACTTTATTAGGAATTAGGGTTTCTCTTTTGAGGTCATTTGAATATCAAAGGTTAGAATCAATAAGTTTAAATTTTTGGCTACAGTTTTGGTACAAAAATTAAATGATTTGGCATTTTTGTGAAGGAGATATAGGCATTCAAAGTCTAGGTGATGATTTTGAATCTGTTGTCATTCTTTGAGGCATAACACATGAGTACAAAAAGCAATAATAAATTGGTAATTGAGGTTGAAGAGAATACTTTCTTGACTACACTTTATATATAGAGCTTGATGAATCCTAAGCTAGGATGAAGGAGATATTAAGAGTTGAAGTCAATATTTACAATCTAAAGGTAGTAAGTAACCTGTTTAATTAGTGGTTGTGTTTTGAGCTATATTTTAAGAAATTTGACAAGGTTTTGGCTCAAAATTTTAAAAGTATTTATTTTCATGTTACAAAGCTACATACAAATTTTTGTAGTATTAAGATTTTGGATCTTTGAAATATGAAAAAAATAATGCTAAGATGTCTATAAATTAAGTTTTAAGCACTTGTTAGGATTTTTTAGATATTAGACAATAGAAAATAAATCTATAATTGATTTTTTTTGTGGTAAAATTTAAGAATATAAGTTATATTTTTAAAAAAATTTGAAAAAATTTGAGCAATTAGATCAAAAGTTATTAAATTATAAAATTTAGGAAGAAATCAATCTTTTGCGAGTAAATAAGACGTTGAAGGATTTAGTTATAATTTCAACATTTTATACAAATTAAAAGGATTTTTGAAGGCCAAGACTTTATGGAGGTGAAAAGATGGATATATGGAGCTATGATAATATTTTTGATATGAAGATGAGTTTTTTTAAAAAATTATAGATTTATTTAGAAGTTATTGAAAATCTAACTTATCAAAAATTAGTTAGTTATGATTTGGCATAGAAAAGAGTGTTAAGGATTTTTTACATACTATAAAAAAATCTCATATACAATCCTATTTAAATATAATTTTTTTTAGTATAATATTTTTTTAATAATATTATGTTTATTTATCTTGTTTATTAAAGACAAATCGTTTATCAAAGCTTGGCCAATAAATTAAAAATAAATTCTCTATAGCTAAGTACCTAGTGTATTCTCAAATTAAAAATCACACTATACAATAGTATAAAACAAATTACTTATGTTCTAATACAAATCGACTAAGTGGACAATTTATTCAATATCTTATAAATACCTTAAGTAACTATTATTATTGTGTTACTATTAAATATTCTCTTATTCCTTATTAGCAAGCTAGATGATTGAAACAAAATTGATTCATTCATAGTGGAGAAGTTATAAAAAATAAACTTATACAATAAATGCATAAGGTAGCATTGCAACCATCCTATTGAATGAACAATGTGAACATTAATTAGATTAAAATCTAAATAGTACAAATCAATCATTTCATGAGACTGACTTTATAAGTACGAAGTGGGATATAGATGTTAATCAACTATTCTCAACAAACCTTTGATATTTGAGCTTTAATATGCACCCTACTTAAATAAGAGTTGAACATCTTTACATACATCACACTATTGATTTTAGTTTCTATATGTTATACTACCTTCATTCTTTTTCAAAGATTCTCCTTGTTTTTGCTCTCTAATTGTATGGTTTTAGTTGTAGATTGTTTTCAAGTTTATAAAATGGTATTGTTTTGAAAAGTAATATGATGATGTATTTGTTGTTAAATATAATTTTTTCTCAAAAAATAATACTATTTAATATATTGGTACTTACTTATGAGGTATTTGAAAAAAATTTAAATTTAAACTAGTAAAATATAAAATTTGCCTAAAAAATTAATATACTCAAAATCTTATTAGATAGTAATAATAATAAATTAAATATTAAATATTTAAATCTGAATAATATGTAATATTTTTAGAAGCTATTTAAAATTCCTCATTTTTAGTAGTTTCTTTTTTAAAGAAATGTGAAAATTATCTAAATTCTATGAGGAGAAAATAAAAATAAAAAATTTCAAATAAATAAATAAAACCAAAAAATTGATAAAAAATAATTATATAAATATAATTTAAAATGATAGTTTTTAATAATAATAGCAATCTTAATCTAATTATCTTGATTTTTATGAGGTTATTAGAAAAAACTATAAAACCAATTATTAAATAATATAAAATAATAATAATATAAAATATATTCAAACACCAATTTTAAAATAAAATAGATTATATTTAAATTTTTTTAATGAAAATATTTTATACTAATTTAATTTTAATATAGTACATACTTGCATACATTTTATTCTATTAAGTGCCAATTTACGAATGTTGACCATAAACAATGATTAAAATTTTAAACTAATAAAAACTATTTAAGTAAATTCGACTATTAAATTATATATAATATATTAATTATTTTATTCTAATAATATAAAAAATAGATCAGTATAAAATTGAATAGTTATATTTAATTTTTAATATTAAAAATTTTAAATTAATAAATACTAAAATTTTAAAGATATATATATATATATATATATATATATATGTATATATATATACATAAATAATATAAATTTATTAAATTTATTAACTTAAATAATTAAATATTTTAAGTCTTAAACTAAAAAATATTATTATGTGATACTAAATTTATTATTTTTTATAAGAAAAGTATAAAAATTTAATATTTTATTTGTTGGTAGTTTAAATTTTATAATTTTATGAACAAAATATATTTTTTTGATAACCATAAATAAAGATAATTTAGTAATTTTTGAATTCATTAAATAGATTTATAGATTTGATTTTATATCTTTTATTTTTAAAAGAATTAAATCAAACTAATTAATTAGTATTAAAATTTTCTATGTAGATTATTTAATAATAGATAGATACTAATAATAATACATAATATATTAAATTTTATATGCCATATCATTAATTTTAAATATTTTTATTTTTAGTCTATTTTAAAATTTTATTTAATATAAATTTATAAATTCTATTATATTATATTTATAAAAAATAATAGAAAATAAAAAAATTAATTTATTATATAATTATTATTAATTTAATAATCACATCTTGCTTTTTTATATTTCTATGGAACTTTTTAAGATTAATCAACAATATAAATCTTGATATTTTTGTTTTTAGTATTAGATGATCCAAAAACTTTGAGCTTAGAATAATTTGCAAGTCTAATATTCTATGTCTCTTTATGTGTCTTGCACTTGATAGCAATAGATAGATGGAGGTTTATTAAATCACTGACAATATTGTTAGTTTGTCTTATAGCTTATTTTTGATCTAACATTATCTAATATGCTATCTACTTTTTTCAAAAATATATAATTAAACCTTTTTATTACTTTATTTTTTTAAAGAATTTTTGAAATAATAAAATAATAAATAATTCCTTCATATTTGTACAATCTATCAAATTATTTTTTACAATCTATCAAATTATTCAATCTATACTTTCCTATGTTATATTTTTTATTTATTGTTTTGTTTCTTACAAATAATGATTTAAAATGTGATGCCTCATTATTTGGTTTTTTTCTCATTTCATTAGATAAATGAGCAATAGTGACTTCTTTTAATTCTATTGTATTATTTCTATACAACAAAGTGGTAACCAAATATCTAAATGATGGAAGAAATAGGTCAAAAGCAACAACATTTTATTCTTATCTTTTAATTTAATATCAATATTTGTCAATTCACATAAGATCTTAAAGATATTAAAGTAATCCAACATGTTTATACTCTCCTTCATGTGCAAAGTATACAATTATTGCTTCATATATAGTTAATTGTCAATGCATTTGTTATATACAAGTTCTTTAGTTTTGTCCATAGGTTTAGTATTAAATTCTTTTTTATAACATTATACAACACTTCATCTTCAAGATTCAAACAAATTGTACTTACTACTCTTAGGTTAATTGCTTTCTACTTTTTGTCAATCTTATCTATGGGCTCTTTTTCTAGTAATTTGTATGATTTTTATTATACAAGCAAATCTTTTACTTTCAATTGCCACAATAAAAAATTATTCTTCTTGTCAAATTTTTCCACCTTAAATTTTTCATTTGAAAATTGGTGGCTATTGTATCACCTCAACCGCATTTTAATACTAAACATTTAACATCATACATGCATGCAAAAATCAATAAAAAAAATATAATTATTTTTCTAAGATTTGAACCAACATCTACAAATTTGTGAATTTATCAAGCTAAAATTCAGAGCCACTAAAATCTTTAAAGACTATCCAAAAAAACACCCTCAATGTCCACCAAATAAGACATATAATGTGTTCAGAGAGTATTCATTAAATGGTTAGTAAGCCTACTATATTATATGTATATTAATTAGACAAAAAATAAAATATTTTTATAAAAAATTATAATTAATATTTTAAAAGTTTAACTATTAATTTCGTTTTTTTTTATAATTTTTATAATTTTTATAATTTTTAAAAAATAAATCAATTTTTTTATTATTTGAGTATGATAAAATTATTTAATTTTTTATTTAATTTATATACATATATAATTTTTAAATTAAAAAATAAAATAAAAATTTATATTTTAAAATTATATTTTAATATATTGTGTATGTATATAGTATCATGCAAATTATAAAAAAATGAATAAATAACATGAAAGGTGATTTTTTATTCTTTATTTTTTTCAAACAAGATTAAAAAAAACAAAAAACATAAAAATAATTATCAATTAAAAAATTATTTTAATTTGCAACTGATGACGTCACAAACAGAATCTGCTCCCTTAACATTATCGACACCGCTGCCTATTTCGGCACAGCCGGTGAATTTCAACTCCAGCTCTGTGATGATTCTGAGGGAAGCTATTTACACATTCTCTTGTGGAAATGCCAACATCGACGATCTCTGTGTGGTTTTGATTCCAGTAAGGTGATATATACACATTCTCTTGTAGAATGCCCACATCGACGAACTCTGTGTGGGTTTGGTTCCAGTGAGGTGATATTTACACACTCTCTGTTGCAAAATGCTACTTTTGACGATCTGTGTGGTTTTGGTTACTGTAAATAAAGTCAAGAGTTCTCTGAAGTTGTGCCCTGAATTCGATCATCACGCGCGGCATGCACCCATCTATTACCGGGCTAGGATTCTGCCTCTGCGGAAGACCATAGCAACTTGGCGATCGTTAACATGGAAGAATATGAGAACGATTCATGGTCATACTGTTTTAAGACAACCAGGAGTCCGCTCTATATTTCCTTCCAGATGATGCAACAAACCAGTTTCAGGGGTCGCAGCCCCAGGTTAGCTTCATTTTTTAAGTCTCCCTTGTTTCTTCGGAGCCCTCTCTGCTTGCAGAGCAGGAGTATGAAACTTGCTATCTCAATTCCATGTCGTAGCTGGAATTGAGATAGCGCAAATCTTATTGCGAATGAAACATAGCAAGTTTGGTGAATACTGAGTATCTATTCGGCATCCGCCCGGTCTTTCCCTCAGAGTTTCATCAAGTTGTGGTGCGTTGCGACTGAGTTGATCGTCATGGCCTCGACAACTCCCCGTGCTCTGGGCATGCCAACGAGTGTGGCGACATGTCTGATGATCCTCTTCGTCTCGTATGCTGAGAGGGTCTGCCGAGGAAGAGTTCTCGTTGCCGGAATCGAATGTCATGGTACCAGGTTTAGGACTGTCGGTCTTCGCGGACGTAGGCACCATGGATGCTCCAGATCAGAGCAGTGCCCCATTGGCTCCCCTGGCTTCTCCAGCTCACGCTCCCGAAGGATCTCCAACGTTTTCTCCACAGTCTGCTCCACTAACACCATCACCAGGTTCTGTTGTACATCAACCTAAGCAATTCCACTGTGTTCGTCTGCTTCGTATCCGATGTTCTCATGTAGCAGAATACTAAGTAGCTACTAAACTAATAAGATTTTGAGACTGCAACTAAATCAGATGAACCTTTGCATTCGTGGCCTTGACTGTTGCAGCTTCCATAGCGGGCGTCGAAGCACCAGGGCCCAGTCCACTCAACCAGAGCGGTGACGCCAGTAACGTAGTCCCAAACTTAGCCCTGCTCTTCACCGTCGTTGCTGCATCTCTCCTACTGCGATGAGCTTACGTTACGCAACTCTTGAGGTTGCGGATCACGATGAACGATCTCGGTACACGTATAACTAAAACTTAGTAACCGGTGGGTGTTCCGTGCGTATCTAGATATCCTTGAGTTACAGTAGCAAGGGACACACCAGCTGCATCGCGGTGGGCACGTTGATGATCTGGCAAGCTGCACATGTAATGGTAGTACTGCACAATTAAATCTGTAGCAAATTCTGAACCGCATTCGACCGGTGGCTGTATTTGGCACTTAAGGATATTCCTTTGTTGGCGTGCAGACTGGGACTCATGTGGATGACTAGATTGTGCGCTGGTGCCACTCGTTGTCACAATGGATCTTAATTGGGCTGGATGAAAAATACCACAAAATATAAAAAATATTAAAAAATAAATATTCCATGATCAAATTGCATGGTATACGATATAAAAATACGATATATTCCTTGAAACAATATGGATGCTACAATGCTCATCCATCCAACAACACAAGCCAACAAAGTTGGATGAATGATGCAATCGTTCATCCAACGGATTACAGAATGCTGTCTACCCTGGATGAACTTGTGCAGTTTGGAACAAGTACTGAATGCCTCATCCACTTGGCTTTACCTTATTAGCCCCTACATCGTCATGTTGATATTTAAACTCGCAGCAGTATTCATTGTTATAGTTAAATTGATTCATTCATCAATTCAAAACAGTTATTTGACAGTATAAGTTTATAAATATTATGTTCAATTATATACTTGAAAAAACAAATTATAAAAACATTATATCATGCACACAACTAAAAAGAGATATGTATAAAGCATTAAAATGTGTAATCTTTTATATTTATGAAAAAAGTTAATATGATTACTTAAACCAAACTGTCATATAAATAAATAAATATTGTCACACATAATAAATTGAGTACCACAACCAATGTCAAATATGCAATCAAAAACCAAATAGGAATATATAATAAGTACACCTTCAAAGAATCAAAGTTATATCATTTTCTATAAATTAAGCATCTTTCATTCCACCAACTGAAAATTAAAGAGCATAAGTGTATAGAAGAACACAATGCTTTATTTAATGACTAAACCATTATTTACAAACAAACTCTTGTAACACAAGCTCTCCTAAAACACTTATGAAACTTGACTTGATAAGAATGTCAAGTTAAGGAATTCTCTCCATATATATATGCAAATCCTAAGTTGAATGAACTTTAAAATTTGGATGAAATTCATCTAAAATTAATATGGATTTTTATAAGAGTCCAATTAACAATCTAATTTAACATGGGGTGGCCCCTAATGCCACTTCATATAATAGTTGTTGTATAAATAAAGATTATCACATACAATAGATTGAATGCCATAATTATGAGTCCTAAATTATACACCAAAATTTTATTTTATTAATTTTTTATGTTTTAATAAGATATAATATTATTTATATATTAATTATAAAAAAATAGAGATTTTTGGTCTAAATTATATACCAAGGTCTTAGATTATCAAATTGAATTTAATAAAATTTAGTTATAAAAATTAGATTCTAAAAAATATTAATTCTTGTTTAGAATCTAATTTTTATAACTAAATTTTATTTTTCTAATATTCAAACTACAACTATCTCTGCATTTCCTAATAACCTCATTTATTCATATCCATAGTGATTTATCATCACTTTATAACAAATGAATGCCAACCATTGGTCTTCTCTATAAATAGCATTAGTTGGAGATCATCAAGGATATAGGTTGAATTTTTAATGATAAGTGGTGCTAAAAACAATAGTTGGTAGTTAGAAATACTTAAAATAAGATAAAATGGCATACAAGTTATATCACTTGCTCTCAAATTAATTGTTACTTATTAGTTATTGGTAATAATAATTGTTGATAAATGGCTTAAAGGCTTAGGTATATAAGACCCTTTCAAAGCCTTATTATTTTTTGTTTCTATTTATTTATTTATTTATCTATCTATCTATCTATCTATATTTTTTTTTCTCTTTCTCTTTTTCTCTTTCTCATCTTTGGTTTGAGTCTTTCATAAGGGCAATCTATTGAGACACCAAAGAGTTGTATTATTTTGTTTATTATAAACTTGTATTATTAATTGTTGTTTTATATCCTTCTTGGTCCTCTTGGATCTCATTGTTAGTAGAATTATTATTTTTATTTATACATATTTATTATAAAAGAGAAAAAAAATTAATAACGTTAGGTGAAAGAATCATCAAATTTAGAATTAAAATGGAAAAGTTATGAGGGTTTGAAATTGAAAGGTTTTTTGTTGCTACTGTTGCTTTATCTTAGAGGTTTGCTACTGCTGCTGCTACTTTGCCTTGTGTTGTTTTTTCATCCAACTACATTATTTTCATCTAATTATATTATTTTCATCTAATTACATTATTATCATTCAATTATATTATTTTCATCCAACAATATTATTTCTATCTAATTATGCTTATTTTCATCTAATTATATTATTTTTATCCAATTATATTATTTTCATCTAACTGCTTATTCTATTCATTCTTTTTTATCTAGGTACTTCTATTTGCTACTTCTATCTAATTCTTTTCTTTTCTTATTTTATTTTTTATCACTTATTCAAAATTAAATCAATAACCATTGCTTGAAAGGCATTATTTAGAGAGTTGGAACTACAACCACTTGATTAACTAATCAATCATTAAAATAATCACATAATTAATCTCTACTATCTTTTGAGCCTATTATATAGTTATTTTTCCTCTTAAAGTGGATAGAAAAGAATTTTAGTTTGTAACAATCAATGTCAAATATGCAATCAAAAATCAAATATAAATGCATAACAAGCACATTCTCAAATATCCTTCTTTAGTAGATAAGGAGTCTCTCCAATCAACTAAAAACAAGTACATATATAATCAGAGATGACGCTTGGATGATGTTGTTGTAATAATAGTATACATTCAAATCAATGTTGTGGCACATAGACGGATCAATCAAGTCAATGATGAAGTGATTACAAGATTATAAATAAAATGCAATGTGAATTCCATCTTTAATTGCCTTTAACAATTTTTGATGTCTAATCCTATTATCAATCTCATTAAAACCTTGATTTGTAATTCCATAAATAATAGCAACCAACTAAATGGCAGTTAGATTACTAAAACATGTAGTAATTCTAAAAAAATCCTCAACTTTGATCAATAGATATGGTATAATTAGAAATGTTTTTATAACAAAGATATGTGCCACCTACATTGAAATTGATTACATAATAATATGGTAGCTATTTATTTTTAATCACTACAAACAAAACATAGAAGTTTGTTTGGCACAATTGCTACTGCAAGGTGAATAAATTTATTAATAAAAAGATGATATGGAGCACATTTCTTTGAATGCTCTCAACATTCATGTCCATTCTTGCTTTCCAATAACAAAATATCACTAAGTAATACATCCTTCATACAAAAAATTGTATGCACTATCTTGACATCAAGCATCACAAGCACCTCATGTATAAATACATCTAATCTTCTACAAAGAATCTTGGCAATTGAGATTGATAAGCTCCACTATGAATGTGGGCATACCATAAAGTATCATGGTATTAAGCAATAGATAAGTTTTCCATAGTCATATGTATGGCCCATTTGAAAGCTTTGCTCAATCATACAAGTATTGAGCCTATATTGCTTGATTATCTAAGTCTATAATTGGAACAAACTTCTCACAAAGAAAATTGGATAAAATTAGTTCTTATATATATAATAGCTAATAAGAATTATAAAAGGCCAAAGATTCTTGTCTACTAAATTGCTAATCCATTGCAATCCATAGTAACATCAAGTTTTAATTGTGATGGTTGCTTTGAATCAATCCATTTATTTGTAGACCATACCAATCCATTCAACCAAGCCAACTATCTCTAGATGATCCCTCAAGGTGGTACAATAATTTATAAGTATTTTTATACATAAAGCTTCAAAAGATCTAAAGAATTTCCTCCTTTGATCAATTAATATTTTAATTGGTGCTCAAAATTGTGCCAAGGCATAGTCCAAAAAAGCCATAGTTACCAATTCTAAAGAATTTTGTAACAGAGCCACAAGTTTAATCCACTTGCTAAAATGCTCCACCATTACCAATATATATTTAGGTCTACATGAAATGACAATAAGTGGCTTGGCAAAATCCAAAAACCAATAATAATCTAAATCCATAATGGATAGAGGCCTCAATTAAGATAATAAAGTATTAAAACTTGACCTCACCTGGTCACACATCTCACATCAAAAAACATATATGGCAACTTATTGATACATATTAGCATCGTATTACATATCATCTTATTTGAAAATATATTGAGCACTTAATTATAGAAGGTAAAGTTATATTTTGCAATTAATCAAGAATCTAACAATCCTAATGAAGTCCTAAATAAATTTCAATTGAATTTTAATATTTTCTAATTAAATCCTGAATAAATCTTAAAAAAATCTTAAAAAAATCTTAAAGAAATCTTAAAGAAATTATAATTGAATATTAATCAAATTTTAAATAAATTCTAACAAATTATAATAAAATCTTATTCAATTTTAAATAAATTCTAAAAAATCTTAGATGAATCTTTATCAAATTTTAATAAAATCTTAATCAATTTTAACTAATTTTAATCAAAATAAACCCTATAGCAGATTTAAATCTTTAATAAATATTAAGTTAATTATTGATCTTAATTAAAAAAAAATTATACTTTTCAATCTCCTAATTGAAAACAAGAATAAAAAATTTGAAAAGAATTAAAGTTGAAAATTAGAAGAAAAAGTATTTAATCTGCTTAAGTATTGATCATCTTCCTTCTCTAATCTTAATGTCAATCTTCTAGCATCAAAAGTTCTTTTTTACACCATTCATTTACTCTCAAAATTTTCACAAATATTAAATCAAATATCAATTCATCAAAAATCACTTCAATCTAATCAATAAATTATTCAAAATTACAAAAACCCTCATTAATCCTTAAAATCTAATTTCTGAGACCTTAACCTACTTGAATTCTAATAATATTTAATTTAATTGTTTAATTGAGCTCAAATTTTAAAAAAATATTCAAAATAATTATATTTATAAATCCATAAAGTTTGAATTATAGATTTATTACATAATATATAATTTTTTAAAAATTTAAGCTTCTTTTTATTTCATAAAAAATCAAAATTATTAAAAATAATTTTAACTTTATAAAGCTCTCACAAAATTATTATCTATTTAAATCATCCAAAATCAATGTTCAAATTTTTTTTATTAAGTTTGTTCTCTAATTCTTCTTTCTGATTAAAAAAAATAAAAAAAATAAAAAAAAAAACCTTGATTCATCGTAGGTACACGATTTTGTGTTCTAGAATATGGTTTTGATCTTGGTTCACAACTAGTCCTCCTTGAATATTATTCTAAAAATTTTTTTAAAGTAATTTTTGCTAGAAGCTACTATTTTTTTTAATACAAAGATGCCTATAGTATTACTTTGGCTAATCTACCTTGTTTTGTCTTATTTTTGGTCCTACAAAGTAAATAGAAGTTTTTTTACGAAAAAAAAAAATATAGACATAATTTTTTTACTTCTTTCTATCTTTTTCTTATGATTTCTAAAAGAATTTTGTTACTAAGTTTTCAATTAAGCTTCTCTATTACATATGTCTTTTTTTGCTCTTTTATCTTATAATTGTGTTATAATATAATACTAGTCTATTAATATTGACTACACAATATGGAATATATCTTATGCATTTCAAAATATCTAAGTTTTTGATATAGTTACTATATCAATGAAGCCCTCTAATTTGACCTCAAAACTATGTGCCTAATTCTATTTAGCTACACTCAAAATAACAAACTATTTTGCCAAGAGAGCTTTATTTTACAATGAATGATTCTATTTTATTCCGTAGGAAAAAGATTGGATAGAAATGGCCCCTACTAAAGTTTGTGTAAGACCAAAAGATCCTTCTATATGTCACTTATAACTTGAATCTTGTTAGGTTCTTCATTTGTTCTTTAATCAACTAATTTTATTATAGAGCTTAATATCAAAGTGATGTATGTTGTGGCATGCTATCTAGAACTACTTTATTCTAGTCACTATACCATCTAACTTTGATTAAATGTTCTTTTGAAAAATTAGAATTGCAAGAAAGTCCATCTATATCCAAATTAGTAATGCCTGTTCAATGTACCACCTCAAAATCATAGTCCTGAAGCAACAACATTCATCTAATAAGTTTGTTAGTAAGCTTGTCTAATTCCATGAGCTATTTCAAAAGTTGATGGTTAGTCACTAATATAAATTATTGCCCATATAAATAAGGTTGGAAGTGATCAATGGCCCAAATCATTGCCAAAGCTTCTTCCTCATAAGAAGAATAATTAGACTCCACATTATTATTGCTCGTAGAAGTAAATGCAATAACATATTTCTATTGTCGTATAATAATATGACCATTAGGTGAAAGAAGAAAGAAATGATTATATTATAAAAGAGTTCAAATAAAAATATTTTAGAAAAATATTTTAAAAATATAGATAATAGACAAGGAGATAGTAAAAATTAAAAGGTGTTAATGCTGCCTTTTTTTAGAAGAGGCTTTTATTTACTTTGTATAGCCATAAATAAAACAAAATAAAATATATTAGACAAATAAAAAAAAAAGACATCTTTAGGAAGGAATTAAGAATAGCTTTTAGCAAAATTTATCTCAAAATTCTAAGAATTAATTCCCGAAGAGGACCGGTGTCGTGTTGTAACATACTTGTATAGTGAAAAGTATGAATAAGGATAAATTCAATTTTATACTTAATTATCTTAGTTTATTAGAAACTTAAGATACTTAAGAAAAGATTTATGAAAGCTTCTTAGATTATTTCTTATTTTAATAGCTAATAGATAAAAATTAGTTATTAAAATTTTCTTCTAGGTTATAGAAACCATTTCATGGCTTTTAAAAAAACCACAAGTTAATAAAAATAGGATAAGGGAAATAAAAAATTAATATAGTAGATACCAAGATTAAATTGTGGATAGGATTAAGTTTTAAAATCCTAAAAACAAATTGGATTAATACTCGGGAGATGACTGGATATGAAATAGGGTCAAAATTAAACCTCTAGCCACAAAAATAGGCACCAAAGGTAGAAATTTGGAACATTTGGAGATGAGCGAGTAGGATTTGAAAGAGGGTTTTAAGCTCATTCCAAAGGCAAAAAGTTTGCTTTCGTAGGATTTGTGAGGACAGAGCAATGATTATTCAAAGTTAGGGTTTGTATTGACAATTTGGATTTTAAGTAAGAAAATTAAGGCTAGCACTTTTGATTGCTTTGTACAATTGGTGCAACATCTATAATTATAAATTGGATAGTATCTAGTTGATTGGGTGAGCTAGGAGTACAAGAAATCTTATAACAATCTAATAGTGTGGTTGAGAGATATTTGCCCATTAGTGCAAACAAGGTACCAGAAATTGGCAGTTTGAAGTTGTTTAGGGGTTTTACAATATCTAGAGATCTATTAGTCAAAATAAGGTGAAAATTGGCACAATGTTAAAGGATGCAAAGACCAAACTATATGCCAAGTTTGAGCTAGAGTTAATAGTTGAAGAAGGAGAAGTTGTTGCTGGCATATCTACATCAAACTTTGAATAAGAGGCTGAGAGACACCAGTGCAAAATTTTAGCATTATCTTACAATTTGTAAGTTGGATTGGGCTGAAATTTTCTAAGCATGTAGAAAACTTATAGTGGTGTTTGTATGAAAATTTTTGTATCAAGTGGATGGTCAAATTAGGAGTTATAGCTTGCTGAATCTCTTTGATTAGGATTAAGGCTTGTGAAGAAAATCTAAGTTGCCTTATTGTGAAGGTAACAAAGCAATTAGAGTTATGTATAGTTGAGATTACTAATAAGAGTGTTTTTGAGCACTTTATATTGGATTTAAAGACTTTTACATTGAAATTTGGATTGTATTTTTCTTATATGGAGTAAAATCTATTAGGATTTCTTTTATTTTTATAAACACAACCTTACATTCCACAGCCAAGTGCCCAGTGCATTCTCAAACCAAACAACATGTAATATGACACCGATTGTGAATCTAGATCAATATCAAACCCTAAGGTACAAAACCACATATTGATAGCAAAAAAAAAAAAATCTTTGGAAAATCAAAGAATTGGATTTAAGAACAAACTTAAGAGGGTTTGTTTGAATGTTGATTTTAAGTGATTTGAATACATATTGACTTTATAAGAGCTTTATAAAATCAAGATTGATTTAGGTGACTCTGGATTTTATGAAATAAAAAAAGATTTATATTTTTTAATATTTTGTGAGTTTGATTATAGATCTATGAATGAAATTTAGTGGATATGTGATTGTAACTACGCCAAATGTATGCTATAAGTTTGAGCTTAATCATACAATTTGATGAAAGGTTATTGAAGTTCAAGTGGGTTGAAATCTCAAAAATTGGATTTTGAAGGTCAATGAGGATTTCTAAGATTTTTAGTATTTTATTAATTGGATTGAATTGAGAATTATTTTTATGGATAGTAGACTTGATTTTCTATTTGTGTGTGAATTTTAGAAGAAATTGAATGGTGTAAAAAGAAGATATTGATATGGAGAGATTGGCATCAACATTGGAGAGGGAAGATAGCCTATACTTAAGTAGATTTTTGGACTTAACTTCTATTTGGTGAATTGGATCTTCTTCAAATTTTTTTGTGTATGTTGCCAACTTAGTTGTTAAAAGGTGTGCATTTTTTGAGTCAAGATCAATAATTTAATCATTATCTATTATGGTTTCAATCTGCAATAGGAATTATTAAGATTTGATTAGGATTTGGTTAAAAATTTTATTTAGGATTTAAGATTTGATTAGGATTTGATTAGGATTTGTATAGAATTTAAGATTTATTTAAGATTTTATTAGGATTTATTTAGGATTTGGAATTTAGTTAAGATTTCATTAAGAATTGTTTAAGATTTCATTAGAATTTATTTAGGATTTATAATTTGACTAAGATTTGAATAATAATTGATTAAGATTTAATTAGGTTTTAGGATTTGATTAAGATTTTATTAGAATTTGTTTAAGATTTTATTAGAATTTATTTAAGATTTGATTAGGATTTATTTAGGATTTGATTAGGATTTAAATAGGATTTAATTAGAATTTGATTAGGATTTAATTAAGATTTAACTAAAATTTATTTAGGATTTAATTAGAATTTGAGTAAAATTTGATTAAAATTTGATTAGGATTTGATTAGGATTTGATCAAAATTTAATTATAATTAATATTTTTAATATTAAAATTTTTTATTTTAATATTTTTTTAGATTTTATATTAATATTTCTTTAAAAATTCTTTATAATTTCTTTATTATTTCTTTAAAAATTCTTTAGGATTTTTTTGTATTTTTTATCATTAATTAAAAATCTAATTGAATTTTTTAAATAATTAAGCATATTTATTAATCTTTAATTATAATTTATGATTCTATTAGAAGTATTAGGATTTTTTGTTGCAATTTCTTTTTTATCTTCTATAGCTAAGTGCCCAATACATTCTCTAGCAAGATTTTATGTAATAAAATACTATTTTTTATCATCTTTTTGTATTAAAATTATTGCCAATCCTACTACATTCCAATCTATATACGATTAGAAGGGCCTTGAAGCATTAGGCCTTTGGAACATAGAAATTGAGTCCAATTTCTATTTTAATAAATCAAATGATTATTTTTGCTTAGAATCCCAAATTCAAAGTTATTTCTTTTCTATGAAAATAGTCAATGGCTTAGCAATTAAATTAAAGTTCTTGACAAATTGGCAATAATAATTTGTTAAGCCAAAAAATGCTTGTAGTCATGATATATTAGTTGAAGCAAAAATTTCATATAATACATTTACTTTTATCTTCTACACACCAAGACCTATTGGAATTATCATATGAGTTAAATATGATAAATGGTCATAGAAGGATTTATACTTACCATAATATAGGTGTAAATTCTATTATTGTAACTATTCAAACATTAAATACAAATACCTCATATGTTCCTGTGAGATACTACTAAAGATAATAACATGACCAATATACCATCTAACAAATGGTAAGCTAGTCAAAATCTGGTCTATCATCCTTTGAAACTTAACTGATGCATTTTTAAAGCCAAATGGAAGAAATTTCTAATAATAGAGCTCATTCTTACCATCTTAATCTACTTTCTAAACTATTATTTTTATTTGGTGTTGTATATTAATACAACTATTGGATAAAAGAAAAAAAAAAGGATTATATTATAAGTGAGATTAATTAAAAATGTAGTAATAAATTATATTTAAAAATATATATAAATGATAGGGAGGTAGTAAAAAAATTTAATATTAATTATACATTTTAAAAAAAAAAATGCTTCTCCTTACTTTGTAAAACCATAAACAAGATAAAAGAAAGTATATTAGCAAAAATAATATTACAAGAATCTTTAGATGAAAGTAAAAATTAGCTTTCAACAAAAATTACCTAAGAAAATCTTAGATTGATACTCAAAGAGGACCAATTGTGAATCAAAGTCAAAATTAGATTCTAAGATACAAAATTGTGCACCCACGGCAAATGTAAGGTTCTTTTATTGATCAAAGAGCAAGGTTAGAGAGCAGACTTGATACGATTTTTTTAAACTTTAATTTTGAGTGATTTTAGTAGATAATGACTTTGTAAGAGCTTTTTATGGATGACTCTATTTTTTTATAGAATAAAAAAATATTTTTATTTTAAAAAATATTATGAAGTTTACATAATAAAAATTTGTAGATTTGTGAATATAGTTGTACTAGATGTGTATTCTAAATTTGAGCTTAATTAAATAATTAGATCAAAGATTATTAAAATTAAAGTATATTAGAATTTTTAAAATTGGATTTTAAATATTAATGAAGATTTTTGTGATTTTAAGCAATCTGCTAATTAGATTGAAATGGTTTTTTTTTGAGTTGATAATTGACTTAGTTTCTAATATTTATACAAATATTTAAAATAAATAAACAATGGAAAAAGAAGCTATTGATGTTAGAAGATTAACATCAAAGTTAAAAAATGAAGATGGCTGATACTGAAGCAAACTGAGAATTTTTTTTCTCAATTTGAAAGTTTAATTCTCTTCAATTTTTGTGTATTTTTTTTCAACTAATAAATTAAGAAGCATTAAAATTTTGAATCAAGATCAATAATTAATTTAATAATTATTGAGGTTTTAAAATTTACTACAAGATTTTATTAAAATTGGTTAAGATTCAATTAGGATTTGATTGAATTTTGATTGAATTTTGATTAAATTTTTTTTAGAATTTCATTAAGATTTGGTTAAAATTTGATTAAAATTGATTAAAATTTGATTAGGACTTACTTAGGATATCTTTAGGATTTTATTAGGATTTATTAAGATTTATTAAGTTTTATTTAGGATTTGATTAGGATTTCTTTAAGATTTTTTAAAGATATTTTTCTGATTTTTTATAATTTCTTTGGAATTTCTTTAGAATTTCTTTAGGATTTCTTTAGGATTTCTTTAAAGTTTCTTTAATATTTATTAGGATTCCTTTAAGATTTAATTATGATTATTAAAGATTGATTAAAGCTTATTTGAAATTAATTAGAATGTGATAAGATATATCTAGGATTTTTTTAAGATTAAAGAGTATACCTAATATAATTGGAAGCTTACTTAAGTTGTATTAGATTGCGAAAAAGATATTTCTAAATACCTTATGTATTATTTTGGGTTGTAAATCCAATTTTAATGTAAGATCAAATTCTTCTACAACTAAATGCTAAGTTTATTTCCATGTTGATTTTTATATAATATTACACTAATCATCTAACAATGATAGTAATTAATAATAATCAGATTGCAAATCCAAAATACTAAACATCCTTAAAAATCCAATTGCATCAAATAATTCCTCTCTTATTTGCATATAATATCAATCTAATTTATAATTAATGAAATGCTAAGCTCTACATATTTGTTTTTTTATCCAATTGCCAAATAAATACTTCTTAGAAGGCATAATTGTGGCATAAGTATACTTGTCATTAAAAAATTCAATTAAATATGTAGCTAATAACTCTTGACATTGAATTTGGACACCAATTTTTTTTTTAATACACTAAGCATGTACGGCCATCAAGAGATTGGATGTTCATCTTCCAATTAAATATGAATAAATTTGCCTTTGTAACCTTCAAGATTCTTGAGACTAAATGCAAAACAACTACAATATGAATAAATAAATACATATATATTTTGTTCTTTGGCAACACTAAATATTAGGAACATACACTTTGATGGTTCACAAAACCTTCTAAAATATTTTAAAAGCTTTCAAGTTAATGGAAATCACTTGAAAAGCTTTTTAATTAGCAAAAGTAGTTCAAAAAGCTTCTTAATTAATAGAAGTAATTTGAGAAGCTTCCAAGTTGTTAGAAGGAACTCAAAAAGCTTTTAAGTTGATAGAAGCTGCTTGAAAAGCTTCTTAGATAAGAATATATATATATTGGAGTTGAGGCTAAAGAGTTCTTCAGTTTAAACAATGCATCTCTTGGAGTTCTAGCTTATCTTTCTTGGTATTCTTCGTGTACTTATTTAATTAATTTTAATCTTTGTTGGTTTTTTTTTTAAATATTTTTTTAATTTCAAGTCTCTTTCTCTGTATTCTTGTATCTTTGACACTTTGTTAAGACTCCTTTCATTTTAAATATCAGAGTTGGATCTTTTTTATTAAAAAATAGATTACCTCCTTTTTTGAAGGTATATCAGCGCTGTCATATGTCATGAAGTCTTGCTTGAGAATGCTCCCGGCACTTGGCTGTGGAAGATAAAAAAGAAATATGCAATAATAACTAGTTTTAATTTCTCTAATCAATTTCTAAATAGTTTTTAACTAAATCCTTAACTAAATCTTTAACTAAATCCTTAACTAAATCTTAATCAATCCTAATCAAATCCTAGAAAATCCTAAAACAAATCCTAAATAAATCCTAGCAAATTCTAATCAAATTCTAATAAATCCTAACAAACTCTAAAACAATCCTAATCAACCTTGATCAAATCCTAACAAATCCTTAAATAAATCCTAGTTAATCTTGGTCAAACCTTAACAAATCCTAAAACAATCCTAATCAACCTTGGTCAAACCTTAACAAATTTTAAAATAAACCCTAAAGAAATCATAGTCATTCCTAGTCAAATCCTAGCAAATCCTAAAAAAAATCCTAACTAAATCCTAATCAACCCTAGTCAAATCCTAAAAAATCCTAAAATAAATCCTAATTAAATCCTAATCAATCTTGGTCAAATTCTAATAAATCCTAAAAAAAATCTTAAAAAAATCCTAGTCAACCCTGGTCAAATCCTAGCAAATCCTAAAACAAACCCTAATAAATCTTAGTCAAATCTTAATAAATCCTAAAATAATCCTAATTAATCCTGCTCAAACCTTAATAAATTCTAAAAAAAATCCTAAAGAAATCCTAGTCAACCCTGATCAAATCCTAATAAATCCTAAAACAAACTCTAACTAAATTCTAGTCAATCTTAGTCAAATCTTAACTAAATTCTAACAAATCTTAAAACAAATCTTAATTAAATCCAATCCTAAATCCTAACCAAACTTTAATCAAGCTCTAAATCCTAAATCCTAAACCAAACCCTAATCAATTCAAATCAATCCTAGAAAAAATTAGAACCTCAATATCTATCAATTATATCATTGATCTTACTTAAAACTTTGTACACCTTTCAATTTTTTAGTCAACAACAAGTACAATAAATTTGAAGGAAATCAAACTTACCAAATGGAAGAAAAATCCTAAAAACTCCTCAGGTATTGGCCGGTGTCCTTCTCCAACCTTGATGCTAATCTTCTAATGCTAATTTCTGTCTTCTTCACAATTCAATCAATTTCAAATCTCTTATATGTATAGGAAAACAAATCTACTATCCACACACATAAATTTCACTCTAATCCAATTGGCAAGTTGCTCAAGATCTCAAAAACCCCAACTAACCTTCAAAGCTTAATTCTCAAGACCTTGGCCTACTTAAACCTCAATTTCATATAATTGAACTATTAGATTCAGCTCAAATTTATAGCAACCTACAAGCACTATTGTGTGCACCAATCCACAAAAGATCACCTATAGATCAATAACCAATCCCACAAAATGCTCAAAAATATAAATCCCAATATATTTCACAAAATCAGAGTCACCAAAAAACACCCTTGACTTTGCAAAGCCATTACAAAGTCATTACCAATTCAAATCACTTCCAACTAACTCTCAAAGAAAGATCTTCTTGTCTACTCTCGAATCCCACCTTTTGATTTATAAAAAAACCCCTCGACCTACTGTAGGCATGTAATTTTGTGCCTCAAGATCAGATTCCAACCCCAGCTCATAATTGGTCCTCACCGGGTATCTATTTTGAGATTTTTGTAGTAAATTTTTCTATAACCTATTCTTAATTTCCTCTTATATATATCTATATCATTTTATTTTCCAATCTATTTTGTTTTGCCTTACTTATGGCCCTACAAAGTAAATAAAAGCTCATTTGTAAAAAAGACAATATTAACACCTAATAATTTTACTCCTATTTTACTATTATCTATTTTCCTAAGATAATTTTCTACAATATTTTGAACTAAGATCTTCTATAATATACTATTTCCATACTCTTTTACCTAATAGTCACATTATATCACAACATCCACCCCCCCTGAACCTGCACATCCTCCGGCATGCGCCAAGTTTGTTATTGTATTGATGTAAAATGTTCTTCATCTTGGTCAAATTCTTGATCTTCAATTTTTTCCTTCTCTTTTATTTCAATATCCCTCAATAGATTTTGTTCTTCATTAAAATATATATATATTCTTCTTTGTCTGAATAACTTGACTTGCTTGTGTGCTATAGGTGTCTTCAATTATATTCCATCAAGTTCCCGTATCAAATATGTTCCATTGTCATAGACTTCTATCACAACATATAGTCCAAACAAATGCTTAAATTTTTTTTATAATGTACTATGTTGGTTGTCCAAACTATTGTCATAGACTAATATCCAATCACTTTCTTCTATTTTCTTAGGTTGTAGTCAATGTGTTTTATCAAATCTTTCTTTATTCTTTTTCCTTGCTTCTTTCAACCTTTCTATTGCCACTTCAATGTCTTTAGGCCTTCTTTCTAATTGTTGAATCTGTAATGCTAAAAGCTCTTCTCTGTTAAGATCATCCTTCTAAGGTAATATTCACCATGTAGGCTTTGTTTCTTCTATTGGCATAATTGGCTTTTGTCTATACATTAATTCAGAAGGCATTTAATCAGTCACTGTGCTATGAATTGTATGATCTGTCCATAATGCAAATAGTAGTAGCTTTGGCCATGGATGTACTTTGCCATTACATGCTTTTACTAACGCCTTAATAATAGATGAATGTCTATGCTCACTCTTCCCATTACCTTCTGGATTATATGTTGTTGTCATAGAAAGTTTGATTCCTATTCTATCAAAAAAAATTCTTGCTTCTTTTGCATCCAATTCACCTCTATTTGCCGTGATTTTTCCTATACAACCATAATGACAAATAATGTCTTCTAAGAAAAATCAACATATATTTTCAGTACTCTTTGTTTTTAATGCTCGTCCTTCAACCATATTTGATAAATCTTCACGTGCGAGTACCAAATATTTCATTTGTCCAAATCCCATAGGCATTGCCACTAAATCCACTACCCACTTATAATGTAGTGCTAGAGGATAAGTTGGATGTAATTCATCTTGATGTCAAATATTAGAATAAAATTGACAAATTTCACATGATCCTATAAAATCAACCACATCTTTATATATGCCTTTTCACCAATATTTTTCCTTCAATTTAGTAAAAGTTGCCCATATTCTTCTATGAACTGCCTACAAATTCTCATCAAATTCCTTGATAATCTTTTATTGAGCTTCTAAATCATATATCACTTATTGTGGTACTTCTCTTCTTCTCTTTGGATGCTTCCATAAATATCCATCACGTAAAAAATATCTATAGGCTTTCTTACAAATTTATTTAAATTTTTGATCTATCTAAACTTCTTTCCGCTTTAAAGTACTTAGATACTTTCCAATATCTTCCCATTCACCTTCATATAAGTCTCTTAAAAATAATTCCAATAGTACAGTCAAATATGTACCTTCTTCTTTTGATAATGTATTAGTATAAAAATTTGCATCAAAGTTTCTTCAAAGTTGGAGGTGAAGAAAGAAGTTCTTTTAATTTTTCCAAATTCATCTACAATCGGACTTGAACCCATATTTCTAATAGTTACTTTATTTACAGGTTGCATGTCTTGTATAAATCTCATTGTTCTATTTTTCTTTGGTATCGTAAACCATCGATTTGAATAAGGTGCTATAGATGGTTTTAAAATCCCCACTTCAATCTTTTCATTGAATGAGTTTATGAACTTAGATAAATGTGCTCTTGGTATTGGAATTAGTCGTAAATTCCATGGTTCATGAGAAACAGAAAAAATAACCATAGGTGCTACAATATTTGGATCAACACATCTAATTTCATGCGCTTCAAATATAAAAGCCTTTCCATATCATGAAAGCATATTTCTAAAGTATTTTTCTTCACATTTTGTCAAAAATCCTTCACATCCAACTTTTGATCCATCTAATGTAGCATCCATAAATTTATGCCCTATCTTCCTAGAATCTCTCAAATTTGGTTGTGTAGATGCTCCTCTCACTTTTTCTTCACAATCTGATGGTAGTGGCAAAGCCATTGGTTTAACCTTTTTTGCCACTGATTTACACTTAGTTTCAATACGTACCTCTTGGCAACTTAAATTTTTCATAAAGTTTTGAATTTCATTATAAAATTCTTTAGAACATATATTGATAACTTTATTATCTCTTTATAGTCCATATTGCAATAAATAATTTAATTCTCCCATAGTATCCGCAAATCCAACTTCTTCAAATGCTCCTAATATAAATTCATCCTTAACCAATCCTCTATTTTCTTTCAAAGTTTTTTCCATATTTTTAATATAACATTTATCTATTCTTTTCATCTTTTCAATAGTTTTAAAAGATAATACACTATCTTGTTTCAATCTAATAAGTCTAGTAGATAATGTCATCTTTGTTAAATTCAGCGGTGTTGTGTTGTAAATCAAAAATTAGTGTGAAAAACATAAAAGAATGCATTAAAATAAAAAGATTAAGATTAGAAGAAAGGTTGATAGAAAATTAGTAGTAAGAAGATACAATGGAAATTTACCTTGAAAAGTGAAATTTCTTCAAGTTAGTAAAAAAGAAAAGGTTGAGGAAGTAGAAAAGACATGGGCTAAGAGGTCTTTTTGACGAAGAGGATAAAGAAGACCAGGAGGGACATGACAAGGAAAGGTCGTGAAGAAGAAGGAGGAGAGTTTTTTTGAAAGGCATAGGATTTTTTTGATAGGCAGTATATATTTTTGTATATAGAGGAAGCTTAGAGAGGATTTTAAGTGCAAGTTTTTGTGGATTTGTAGTAGACAAGATAAGAAACTCATAGAGATAATTTTCATGTCTTTTGATTAAGTATCAAGGGAGATATGAGTCGTGAAAGTTGAAGGTGTTTAAGACTAGGGTAGTGAGGGTTACTATATTTCGGGCCTTGGTTCTTGGAAACCACTTAGACTTTAGTGGCGAAATTTGTTGGGTTTTTGTTCCTTATAGAGTTAACTACTTTGTGTCAAAATCTCAAGTCAATATGACCTCTGAGCAAAGAGTTATGAGTGAAATTGTAACCGGTTTGAATGAAAAAAGAAATAGAGTGAAGGTAGGGTTGAGGGTTTGTATGGGTAGTACATATGTGTGGGTTTTTTTGGGTATAAAAGGAGTTAGGAGACGAATTTGAGTGTGAAATTTGATAGACATGATCTATGTAAGTTAAGGAAGAGATGAGTGCAAGTTTGATACTCATTAGTCTTATAAATAAAATGTTATGTTCTTTCAAAAAGACAGGGGTCTATCTCTAAATCAGTGTAGTTTGAGGGAGCATATCTTTGTGATCAGAGTAGTATTTTGAATAAAATTTGTTAGGATTTGTAGATATATGAGTCTATTCAGTTGTGTAAAAAACTGATTGCTATTGGAGTTATATTCGAGGAGTTATGAGGAAAATTGTGGTCAGATCTAGAGTTGTTAGAAGGCAAAATTAAAGAAGAAGGATGGAACCTATAACTCAAGTTTGGAGAAGACTTTTGGAGCAATATTTGGAGGGTTTTTACAAAATGATACAAGCTATAAGCCTACTAAATTTCAGCACTTAGGTCTTCTTTAATGAAGAGCAATGAAGGTATGAAGCAAAGGGGGTCTAGAATCAAAGGCAGCATGGAGGGATTATTTTGACAACATGGTTCTCTCTAACCACATGAGCTATAATCAAAAAAATTTTGGGGTTTGCTTTCTTACTCCCCTAAGTACCTTGTATCTAAATTTTGCTTCAATTGATGTGATATCCTAGGATTTATGAGCAAATTTGAGAGCGGGTTTCTAAAGGCAGAATATGTTAGGGTTAATAAAGTATGTTTTTATATAAATTCTTCAATTTTATGAACTTTATGAATCTCATCTTGCACTTGAGAAACTAGAGGCAAAAAAGACCCAGTGTTTCTTAGGGCTAAGACTCTCATCATGATAGCGGGAGCATGTCTTCTTCTAACCCATTGCAATCTTGCTTTACAATGGTGTGCGGTAAAAACCCTCAAGGTCTTCAAAGTTCTCATTTGATAATGGCATATCTCTCAACTTATCAAGATTTCTTTTATGATCAGCACAAATAGTTAAAAATTGAACTGCTTTCATTCCATCTTAGCTTCTTATTCTTGCATAGATTGAACCATCATCCATAATCTTTGTTTCCATTCTTGTGGTAGTAATAAATGGTTGTCCTAATATAATTAGATATGTAGACATATCTTGTACAAAGAAATGTTGTTCATGAATGACATCTTTTATCATCACCTTTATATTTGGATAAGCTCCATACTATTCTCCTTTTGAATTATTTGTTGATCTTATCATCCATCCATGTTCAGTATCAATTGGCCATTTTCCTTTTTTATATAATTCTTTTGATATCAAGTTGATTTCAGAACCATCATCAATTAATGCTACAATCGGTTCTTCTAATTGTCCTAATTTTACTAAAATTTCCGTTGTAACTCTAGCCCAAAGACTTCAAGAATAATCATGAGAAGCTTGGATATTATCTTCTTTATCGGTGAACTAGACTCGTGAAACATCTCCAACCAATTGCATTTTAATTTCTTCATCTTCATCGCTTCCTATTGCCTTTGTATCTTGTATATTTGATGTTATAATATCACCAATAGATTATCGTTTTTTTTTTATTGTATCAATAATAACTTTATAAAACTCCCATTTTGTAATTTCTAAAATCTCATTAATTGTAAACTCAACCTTTTCACTTAAAATCTGCTCCTCGAATACCTTCTTCAAATTGGTAGCAGCCTCAATATCTGATTATAATTTATAAGCAGGGGCCTTTCTTTTTTCTTTTATAAAATCTCTTTCTTTTATAGGAATATTTTCCATTGTCTCTTCATACACAGGATTTTTTTATTGTCGTGTTTTTTCTCCTCTTGTAGTCTTTTTTGATGGCCCTTTATTATTCTCATTTCTTTTTCTTTTTTCTTCTATTAATACGTCATGTTGATTTCTTGCAATATGAGCATATATTGATAATCTATCTACTGGATCATTCCATCTAATAATTTGTCAAATGTCATTGCCAACGCGTTTTAAATCATCTTTGGTAAATTTTTCTCTTTCAGCATAACTCATTGCACTTGTTCACAAAGAATTAGATTCTTCTAGAAGTTCAAGATTTATACTTAAACACTTGCCTTGATTTGCTTCCATCCAATATGTTGACACTTCATTGCTTGAGATTTTAATTGATTCTCTTGCAAGTGCCTTCATTCTTCCTTTATCAAAGTTTGTCTCTAATTTTTCTCCATTCTTCTTTAAACGTTGTCGCGTGGCGTGAACTTCTATCTAGGAATACACCGGGTACCTAGCTGTAGAGAATTTTACTTAATATTTATTGGCTAAACTCTAATGAGTTATTTGTCCTTAATAAGAAGGACAAATATACATGATAATATAAGAAAAAGGTTTTGTATGATTAAAACCTCTTATTTTTAAGTAGGTTTGTACATAAGTTTTCTCTATGATATGTAGAAAATCCTTAAAAACCTTTTAAAGACTCATCTATATACCAAAATCATATCATGGCTCTATACATCCACCTTTTACACCTCCATAAAGTCTTGGCTCCCAAAAACACCTTTAGTATGCACAAAAGTCCAAATTTGCAACAAAAACCCTTAAAAATATATTTTCCCGCAAAGGATGTTTTTCTTCTCAAACTTTAGAAAATCATATCTTCTGATCCAGCCGTTCAGTTTTCTTCAAACTTTCAGGCAAGGTAGAATTCACCTTTAAGCTTTACCACAAAAAAATTCAACTGCAAATATACTTCCGATCGTTTGATATCTCAAAACCCCTAGCAGGTGCTTAAAACCCTAGCTCAGAGACACCTGAGCACTATTTTCTCTATATCTCACAAACCCAAAACCCTAATGCCACAAAATTTTGTACATAGTCTTGTGACATAAACATATATACTCCTGAAAATTTTGAGCCAAAAATCTATCAAATTGACTAAGATATAGCTCAAAATGTAACCGCTAGTTAAGCAGAGTCACTTACTGCCTTTAGCTTACAAGCACTGACTTCAACTCGCAATATCTCCTTGACCCTAGCTTGGATTTTATCGAGCTGTACGTGAAAAGTGTAGCCAAGAAAGTGCGCTTTCCAACCCTAGTCGCCGATCTTTGATTTCTCTCTGTATGCGCGAGATATACCCAAAAGAGTGACAGTAGGTCCAAAATCGACACCCTAACTTTGAGCGCCTATAACTTCTTCATTAAAAGTCCAAATCATGCAAGATTTGCACCTAAACCATACCCAAAAACCTAAACCTGATGACCCAAGCCTCTGATGTTCAACTCCCTCGAAAAACAAACCCTAACTCCTAATAAACCCTCGGGCAGCCTCCTTGAAGCCCATTGGGCATGATTTTTGGCCAATTAGAATAGAGATTTCTATCATCCACCTCTATTCATCCACATGGATGGCCAAACTACCCTTTTTACACTAAAAACCCTTTTCTAACCCTTCTTCTTATAAGATTTACATACTTGGTGCTTTAAGCACCAAATAAAAGAAGTAAATAAGATCTTAAGGATCACCAATGTCTAACATAGGTGACTTAAGATATATACAAGTTACTATCAATATAAAATTAACTTCAAAAGTCACTACTAAAAAGAAAATAAGGTTGTATAAACCTTAATAATAATCCTTTTAATAGATCCTTTCTAAACTAGCAACCTAATCACATCCTATAACCAATAAAATCCACTAATATGACTTTCATTTAGTTAAGTAGTAAATTATACATCAAATATACATGTACAATTTTTTTACATAGTAGCCAAACCACAACACGACATCCACCCCCTCCAAACCTGTGCATCCTCCGGTATGCACCAACAAGAACCAAAGTTGTGGTCGGCATTACATTATTGCTGCAGCAATATTATTCAACCTCCTTCTCCCATTTGTGTAAGTTGTTAAACTATGTATACATATCAACTCCACTTTTAAGAAGTTTTACAATTCAAATACAAATGTACTTCCCTTCTCTTGCAAGAGTACTTTTTTTGATGTACCACTACATCCTCGCTCTATAGTGGCACCCCTCAAAAATCTTTAAACTCCTCATTGATCCTTAGTAATGAGCCACTCCATAGGCAATCCCTATTGAGCTCATGGTTAGCAGCTGCTCTTTTACCATCTTGACTTCTGATGCAAGCACATGCTGATCCATCATCCAATACTTTGGTTTCCATCCTCACAGCAACAATATATGGTTGTCCAAGAATCACTGGACAAGAAATATTATCTTGAACAAAAAAGTTTTGTTCTATGGATATATCTCCAATTTTTACCTTCACATCTGGACAAGCACCATAAAGATCTCCACGTGTGTTATTTGCTGCTCGGATCACCCAACCATGTTCAGTGTCAATAGGCCACCTCCCACATTTATAAATGTCTTTAGACATAATATTGATTTCAGATCCATGGTCAATAAGAGCAACTACTGGATCTGTCAAGTCTCCCACCTTCATCAAAGTTTCTGTGGTGGCTCTAGCCCAATGCTTCTTAGAATAGTGACTAGGACCTTTGTCATCAACCTTATCATCATCCAAGGAAAATTGATCCTTTTGATTGATACAACATTTAGCCAACTCTAGCTCCTCTTCTTTTGTTAATGTTGTATCAAGCGCATTAGACATTGTTGACTCCCCTATCAATTGCCTTTTTCTTTTGATAGTGTCAATAATGACATCATGGAATTCTCTCTTTGCAATGCCCAAAATTTCACGGAGTGTAAATTCAATTTTAGCATTTAACACCCTTTCTTCTAATACCTCTTTCAAATTTGTTGTTGCCTCAATATCTGATTGCAGTTTATAGGCAACAGGCTTGCCTTTCTCCTTGTTTTTACCCATTTCCATCCTTTCTTCCCATTTCTCTTTTGATAGTGGTATATCCTCAAAATATGATTTTGATGGTCTATTCTCAGATGATCTACTATCCTGCGGTGTAGATACCCCTTTATTTTGTGTTCTTTCTTCATCTCTTTGAGGTCTTTTCTTATTATTTGGTCCCTCAAGGTTTTCTTCTAACATATTTCTTCCCCTCTTCATATCCATCAAAGCTTCATGGTGGGATTTTGCTAGATAATCATGCACCGACATGGTATTTACAGGATCATCCCATCCTGTGGCATTCTTGATTATTGAGGCTGTATTAAGCAATTCTTGCCTTGATGTCTTTCCCTTATTCATGCTAGTGATAGCATGATTCCATAAATCCCCCGTGTCCATATGTTTATCAAAAACATCTTCCTTCTCTCTTATAACTTCAATATCATAAGTGGTGGCTTTCCCCGATGCCATAGTATGTCGCGATAGATAGTCCTCTAAAACCTTTTTCATCCCTCCCTTCCCAAAGTTAGTTTTGAGAAACTCACCTGTATCTTGTAATGCAATCTTTCCATCATTCCATATAATTACTCCTTGTTGCAAAATATCAGCAAAATCTCCACATTCCTTGCGAGGATGCTCCATACTATCGCACCAAATACATCGCTGTATATATCCTTGCTTTGATGTAGGTTTGATCTCAGATATTCCTCCTTTTTCTTCTAGCTTTGCCAATTTGATTTGTAAGTCTTTCATTCCTTTCACTAACTCCTCAATTGCATCTTTTTGTGATACAACTGTGGACATAGGAATTGGAATAGTACTTACTAGTATAGCAAGTTCTGATACTTGCCTACGAGATATCATAATTGGAGGAGGCCTAGTTTCTTGTCTTACCACTACCTTGCCTCTTTGGTATTCTCTCTTAGCAAGTATACCCACTGCTTCCAAGACCTTCTTCCAGTTAGTAGTAAGTCCGTTATCTTCTGTATTATCTTCCAACAATAATTCCAACTCCCTTTGTAACTCACTGTCGGCTGACTGGAAAAATAGCTCCACCTTGTCATTTTCAAGTGTAAGTTTTTTCACCCGAGACAATTGAAGAAATTGCCTTTCAAACTCCCGAAATAATTCTGTTGCAACCAACTCCTTGTTGGATTTATTAACCCATTCCATAAGTGATTTTTTTGTCACCCTTTCAACATCCTCCAAAGAATACTCTTCTCTTAGTTGAAGGGTAAAATCTTCCCATTTTGCTCCATGAGTTTGAATAATCCCCTTAATGTGCTCACGGAGTTCAGGTACAACTGCTAGCTCAAATGTTAAGATCATCTTTTTCTCCGGTACTTTATTAAGCCATCTCCCGCGAATAATACTTCAAATACTTGGAAATATTTTTTTCCTCAAACTGATCTAATATGCCGACATTAGATTGTAAGGCTTTGATAGCCATAGCTTCCTTACGCTCCACTGCTTGTTGTTGTTGCATGTAAAGAGCAAATGCTTGAAACATTTGAGCTGTAGCAGGATCAAGCTGCATTGGTGATGCTCCACTGCAGTTTCCACTACTATCTCCTTGTTCCCCCGCCATAATAAAGGCCAAAATATTTCTTCAAAACTCCCCACCCCAGATGTTTCACGTCGGATTCACCAAATATGTCGTATGACGTGGCCTTCTATCTGGGAATACACTGGGTACCTGGCTGTGGAGAGTTTATTTGAAATTTGATGGCAAAAACCAACAAGTGGTTTGTCCTCAATAAAAAGGAAAAATAATATAAAAATCTCATAAAAGAGAAGTTATGTATATAAACCCTCTTGTATTCAAGTAGGTTTGTACAAAAAGGGTTCAAATTTCCACAAAAACCCTTCAAAACTCTATTCACCCGCAAGGACCTATTTCTTGCTGAACTTTAGAATCCAATAACTCTTGAGCCAACCATTCAGTTTCTATAAAATTTAGTTCAAAGTGTAGATAATCCTCTTAACTTTTATTACAAGAAGGAAATCAACCGTAAATTCATTTCCGATCGTCTGAAATCTCAAAACCCCTAGCAGGTGCTTAAAACCCTAGCTCAAAGACACCCCGAGCACTATTTTCCTTATATCTCACAAACCCAAAATCCTAATGCCACAAAATTTTTTCACATAGTCTTGTGACATAAGCATATACACTCTTGAAAATTTTGAGCCAAAAATCTATCGAATTACTTAAGGTATAGCTCAAAATGTAACCACTATGTAAGCGGGTCACCCACTGCCCTTAAGTTTGTAAGCACTGACTTCAACTCCCAATATCTCCTTCACCTTAGCTTGGATTTTATCAAGCTGTATGTGAAAAGTGTAGCCATGAAAGTGTTCTCTCCAATCCCAGTCGTCGATCCTTGATTTCTCTCTGTATGCGCGATTTATACTCAAAAGAGTGACAGTAGGTCCAAAATTAACACCTTAACTTTGGGCACCTATAACTTCTTCATAAAAAGTGCAAATCACACAAAATTTGCACCTAAACCAGATCCAAAAACCTAAACCTTATGATCCTAGCCTCTGATGTTCGACTCCCTTCCAAAAACAAACCCTAACTCCTAATAAACCCTCGGGCAGCCTCCTTGAAGCCCATTGGGCATGATTTTTGGCCAATTAGAATAGAGATTTTTATCATCTACCTCTATTCATCCACATGGATGGCCAAACTACCCTTTTTACACTAAAAACCCTTTTCTAATCCTTCTTCTTATAAGATTTACATACTTGGTGCTTTAAGCATCAAATAAAAGAAGTAAATAAGATCTTAAGGATCACCAATGTCTAACATAGGTGACTTAAGATATATACAAGTTACTATCAATATAAAATTAACTTCAAAAGTCACTACTAGAAAGAAAATAAGGTTGTATAAACCTTAATAATAATCCTTTTAATAGATCTTTTCTAAATTAGCAACCTAATCACATCCTATAACCAATAAAATCCACTGATATGACTTTCATTTAGATAAGTAGTAAATTGTACATTAAATATACATGTACAATTTTTTCACATAGTAGCCAAACCACAACAGGACAACATGCTCTTTAAGCTCGTCACAATTTTTCCGCAGTAGGAAATTTTGGGTACAACAAGACTCTGGAACTAATATCAGGAGATGTGGCCGCAAATGTGGAAGGCAGTTAAGGAGTTTGTACAATTGTGCGATGTCTGTTCAAGATCAAAAACCCCTCATCATCGACCTTACAGACTTCTCCAACCACTACCTATACCAGAACAACCATGGTCTTCTATCTCTATGGATTTTATCACAGATCTATCAATTTCAAGTTCATATGATTCTATATTCGTGATTGTAGATTGGTTTACCAAGATGGCACACTTTGTACCATGTACAAAATCTATCACAGGTGAAAAAACAGCTAAGCTCTTTCTTGACAACATCTATCGCCATCATGGATTGCCAAAGGATATTATATCAAATAGAGGATCGCAATTTGTATCCAAATTTTGGAGAACCTTGTTCATGATATTGAAGGTGGATATAAAACTATCTTCAGCCTTCTATCCTCAAACAGATGGTCAAACGGTACGAGTGAACCAAGTCTTGGAGCAATATTTGAGGTGTACCATCAATTAGCATCAAGACGATTGGACAACTCTTTTGCCATTGGCAGAGTTTGCTTATAATAATTCGATACATTCTTCTACTCAACAAACACCTTTTTTTGCCAATTATGGTTATCACCTACGACTTGATATTTTTGACTTTTCAAAAGCTGATAATCCTGTGGCAAAAGATTTGGCAAATCAGTTGGTAGAGCTACATGCAACAATGAAGGTGCGATTAAAAGAAGCTCTGGAACGACAAAAGACCAATGCAGATATCTATCGCAAGCAACAACCTCAATTTCATGTCGGTGATAAGGTATGGCTACTTCGTCGAAATATCAAGACTATCCGTCCTTGTGATAAGTTGGACTGTCGTAGGCTTGGACCATTCTCAATTTGTGAACAAGTCAATCCAGTCGCTTATAAATTAAAGCTACCGGAGTCTATGAAGATTCATCCTGTATTCCATGTGTCTCTACTTGAGCCACAGAAGACAACAAATATACAAGGAAGAAAACAAATGCCACCGCCTCCTATAGAAGTGGATAACAATGAAGAATTTGAGGTGGAAGAAGTCTTAGATTCGAGGCGGCGCCTAAACAGGTTGGAATATCTTATTCATTGGCGCGGATACAATATTAGTGAGTGCACATAGGAATCGGCAAAGAATCTTCCAAATGCAACAAGGAAGGTGGAGACCTTTCATCAACGACATCCATCAAAACCAAGATGAAGACCTCTCCTATAAAAGAAACAAGATCTAGGCAAGATAACATTCAAATTTCTAACCTTGTTTGTAACTTCTTTGTATTTGTGGCGCTGAGGAAATGGAGAACCAACAACCAGCGGATTCGACTCAAGAGCCTTCATTTGCTGACTTGCCGGATGAGACGTTGCGATTGTCACAACCTTCAAGACGACGCAACCGAGATGAAGATCTTCAAGAACGACATGTTCTTCTTCGAATAGATGGCGAGATACAACGTGTTTGGTATCACGACCTTGGAAGAGACTCCCAATGTTTGGTGATTTTATTGGAGGTAGGAACAACTCCTGATGGTGTTCCAAACGTGTTATTCGAAGGAAGTTATGAAGGTCACAACAATGTCACAACAATGATCAAATAACGGTGGACCGGAATGGGACATTATCGATGGCTGAGAGGACCCATTAATTACCTTCGAAGAGAACAAAGATCAGAGTATGTGGCAAATACAATCCGGCGCATCTTAGACTTCCTCAACATCTAACCACCGCTCCTCGTGGAACTCGTGCCTAAAAGGAGGGGTAATGTCACGGACATACACATAGTTACCTATATAATTAAGTAGAACTAGGTAAAAGTAGATAAAAGTAGGTTAATTCTATAATATCTTCTAGAGAAACTTCCTAGAAGCTTCATAGATGCTGCTTTGATCGTATAGGTGTCCATAGTTGATTTCTTGGTTAGAAACTTGGTCAACAAGTTAACCATGTGCCACACATGTTAATAGCTTGTCCTTCAAGCTAACTACGTGGCGCACATGTAAAAAACTTGCCTTGCAAGCTAAGGCGAGTGGCCTTCAAAGTCAACACATATTGAAGGTCCTATAGAACATCGCCACGTAGCTTCTAATTAGATATTATATATAGAGACAAGAATGAAGCCTTCTTCACTCTTGTCAACTCCTTTCTTGCTTCTAATCTAGTTTCAAGAGTCTCTAGTTGTCTTGTCTTTTGACAATAGCCATTCCAGTTTCTATTGAATACATATTTTCTTATTTCTATTTTATAAGAGAAGTCTCACTTGTCTATTTGATTTCATCGAGTTCTTGTCCTTGACAATATGATATTTCTCATCTTGTCCCTTTGTTATAGCAATTAGGTTCTACAAAAGCTTCTACAAGATGTTCCAAGGTCTTTGAAATATCTAAGAAGTTGATAAGATTTTTAAAATAAATTTTTAATAGATTTATGTTCAATATTTCTATAGCAAAGTCTTCAAAACTTGTAAGAAATTTCTAAAGATTTTAAAAACTTTGCAAAACTTTTAAAAATCAGCAACAGTAAATAAATTTAAAAAAAAAAAAAAAAAAAAAAAAAAAAAAAAACTCATAAAACTCTATATGGTTTTTAAAGTTTCAAATTGTTGTATACTTGTAAAAATATGTTTTTATTACAAATTTTATTATTTTTATTAAATACTATAATAATAAATTATTTCAATTTATTAATATTTAAATTCACCAAAGAATTATTTAGATAAAAAATAAGATAATTTTAAATAATTATGCACTAAGAGACTAATCTAAGATATTATTGAAATTTTAAATATTAAAAATATCCAATAAAAATAATACACAACAAACAATAATTATAATCTTTGAAGTAGCTTTAGTGAATTAAATAAAGCTTGATAATACATATGCATAATGAATTCATTTAGAATTATTACTAATATCCATAAAAAATCAAAATTATTTTGACTACTTCTAAATAAAATTTATTAAATTTAATGTAATATTTTTAAAAATATTTAGACAATATGATATCAAAAAAATTGTGTTAAATTTTATTTCTATATATATATATATATATATATATAAATTAAAATTACAAATTTCTAAATATTCTTATGATTATTAAATAGTTTGATATTCATGTGTATATATAAATATTTATTCGTTTATTTACTTATTTTAATTATATTAAAGATATTAATATCTACTGTGTCTTTAATATTTATCAAATGAATAAAGTATACTTGAAATGATGACCACAAATTTTTTCAACATACAACTTTTTTATGTTGAAACCTCTATTAATTCATAGAAGCAAAATAACTCAAAGAACCACTACTACAAAATTTATTCATTTTAAAATGGGTGATAATGAACTATGATGTTGAGGTCAAGTGCCATTTCGTTCATCCTCTCAAACCTTCTACATGCACATTCTACAAAGCATATGAAATTCAATTTCTAAAACCAATCACAATAATAACACTACAATAGTTTTGTAAACAAAATTGATTAGTTCAGGAGCTTCATCCCTAAAAACTCATTATTCAATATTTTCAATGTTTTTTTAGGCCTTTCTGACATTGATAATTAGTGATCTTTATCCAAATTAATACATTCATACATTCTTACGTTTTTATATTTAGCTATTACAGCAAAACAAAAACCCTTAAACCAATTGTATGTGTGTATATATATATATATATATATATAGTTTTTTAATATTTGTATTAACCATACTCAACTGAAAACTCAGGTTATTTACATTGGTTGTGTTAAACTTACATCTCATTGAAGATTGTTTATTTCTATGTGTACACACACACACACAAAACTTATTTTCTTTTATTTGATATCAGACCTAATTCAGGTTTCTTTTTGTTTATTCCTTTTTTAGGTTAGCTTCACACAATACAAATTTCCACAGCATTTTTTTATGCAAATTATTCTTTCATACATTGTGATAAATCCAAAATACCCATCCACATCCATGCATTTATGAACCGCAGAGATGACTTTTTATATTCTTTATGATAGTTCAGATGTTGCAACCATTATTTCCGCAAAGTCAAACGCATGTGCATTATATAATGCATTCTATACAAGAGTTATTTAAGCTTGTTGCTTTTATTTATTTCTCTATTCATTCACCGACGTGCACAAGAATGAATAGAGAAAGTTCAAATTTGGATGTGGTTATTTAGCTGGACTGATTTCAGTGAAATCTCTGCTTCTCCCCCATTCACTCGTAGGGTCATTTAAGTGCCATGCAAATGCTGCTGACGTGGTGTTTGACCTACTTTAACGCTGATCTGACGGCACCCTTCCACGAGTGCAACTCAACGGACGAGCCTGCCAACAAACCAGAACCCACGTCTGACAGCTGGCGACCACGACAGTCGATGCCACTTGGCAGAATGCAAAAGGTCACGTTCTCTCATTTCAGTTCCCATGCATACAATAATGGTCTACTTTGTTAACGTTTCACATGACCTCCACACCCATCACTAAAGGAGACCACATGTAAATGTTTATATATATATATATATATATATATATATTATTCATTTACCTATTTACACCTTTTTGGAAATTGATGTGAAATAAAATAATTTAGAATTGAAAGTGATACTAACAATAACAATACTTAGAGGACAAGGTGAGAGGCCACAACTTTTAATTTTTTTAATTGGGTGAAATATACATGCTTCTCACCTTGTCCCCTAGGACCCTAAACAATTACTTCTAGTCAAGACTTGCGATATGAAATTCATTTCTTACAATTAATATTATTATTACTATATCTATTAATCAGGGATTTCAAAACAGAACTTGAGCCACCTCTACCTCCAAGGTGGGTTCCATGTCAGCATGAGCTGCAAAGCCTGTGGGATCTGGTAAGCCCTGGTGTTGAGAGACCATATTGGGCATGATGGGGATAGGCCTTCTCCTTGGTGATAGTGGCTGTGCTGGTGCTGCTGAACTGTCCCTTGAAGCCATCATCATGGTACCATCACCTCCAACTAAAAACGGGGAGGCTGACATGTACATGCACGTAGAATCAAACTTCAAATTGAAAATAATGGAACATACTCCAAAAATGTTAGAATTCAATTTGTATTTTTAAAAATATATTGAAAGGAGCACAATGTGGGTGGAAAAGAACCCACCTCACCCACCCACACAGAGAAAAATTGTACATCAACCATATTCATTCTATGCTTGAAAAGGGGGGAGAGGGAAAGAAAGAACATAAAGATGGAATACCCTAAACCCTGAGCCTTAAACCCCTAAGCCTGATCTACAACAATGTATCCACTGGCTCAGACACACAAACTCCACTGTCATAGTAGTAGCATCACTACCTTTACTACTACACCAGATTCTGAGCATTGACTATGGGATTGAAGTAAATGGAAGTCCCCACCCCAAGTTACTGATGGCATCACAGAAAATGAATGGACAGATGTATGGATGGAAGGTAGGAAGAGTGGTGGATAGATGAATGATAACAAGCATTTATGTGTGATCTGTGGTTAGCACTGTCGTTGGGAAGGGAGCCAGTTTTTTCCTTCCTAAGTCAGTGGCACCATTTGAATGAAGCACCACATCTCCCATATTAAACCACTGTTGCTTGGTTTGAAATAAAATGGGCATTACAGTATACTATGTTCTTTGACTTGTTTTTTTAGAGGTGAAAAAATTAAATTCAGTATATCATGTATCTGTGAAACTATATTAACTATGTGCAAAAGGTTGAAAGGCAATGAAAATCATCTTGCCAAAATATCCAAACAACTAGAGTATTTATTAAAAATGTATAAAACAGTCTAAATTAGTATGTTTTATATCTTTAAAGAGAATATAAAGGGAAACTACTGGAACACGGAGAGGCGGATTTGCAGGCTCTTTCTCCGCAGAGGGGTGTGGGGTGTTTCACCGTGGAGAGGCTTCATCATTGTCGAAGGCTAACACCAGCTAAGCGAATGAGCTGGCAAAAGGCTCCATCATTGCCGAGCTGGCAACTTTCCAGCAGCATCCACAGCCTTCTCCTTGAGGTCCAGCTGTTGGCAACACAAACAAGGAGGGTGACATGATTTCCTGACCATTGTCTACTCCATCGCCCCTTCCCCTAAAGCCACACCAGGAGTAAAGAGACATTACTCCAAGTATTTTTTCACTTCATTATAACCAGGGCCATATCAAAATCCTAACCCAATGTGAGACTGAAATCCTAATTCATGTAGTAGTCTCTTGTCAGAAGGAAGAATTGGAAAAGGCTGAAATGAATTTGGAGGGGGGGGCAGCAGCAAACTCTCCAGGCCTACATGTGGACTTTTTTGTCACATGTTTGGGTAGGGAATGTGAACTGTGATGGACGCTTTTACCCAACCTCAGAACTTTGCCTCCCTATGCTTGGTGAAAACCCCTGATATCTGCCCCTACTCTTCATTCCAAAACCAGAGAGAATATCAAGTATCCTATAACCACCCTTAACCAAAAAGAATAAAGCACTTTTTCACAAAATGAGAATTTGTATTCAACAGGGTTTGATTTAAACTCCTAGAGCTGTGAGTTTGCAACTAGTCATATATTTGTATATATATATATATATATATATACACACATATATGTGTGAATATATAATCTTAAAATTTTAGCACGTATCTAATTGTACATGCTAAAATCTTTAAATTCTAAGCTTATATGTGTGCATATAATCTTAAAATTTTAGCATGTATAGAATCGTAATTTAGCACATGTGTATTGAGTAATTCAATCTGTATATATTTATCATGAAAATTTTGCATCTTTTTGCTAGTAGCATTTATTTATTAAATTTTTATTTTGTCTTTTTACTGGGGGAGGGGGTGGGTAATGAGGTAATAAACACTGAATCATGTTGAATGTTATATAATTATGTACACATGTCATCTTCTCAGTAGGAGTGATATGAATGAAAGCCTAATGTTGGTATGGAATGTGGTGAACTGATGAACGATACAAGTCAGAATGAATTGTGACAACTGTAAAACTACTTTCACTACTTATTCATCACTTTTGAATGCTCATCAATAGAAATGTAAATGATCTACAAACAAATCATTGGAGTTTGTAAAATTTTATAACTTTTAAAAAGGAGCATCACTAACAGACGTAACCTTTATTTTATGAGACTGCCCTTTAAAGTTCTTGGTTAAAACAAGCAAAAGATTAAAAATTAAAGTGAAATATGAAAACTTGTGTTTTATACTTCATATACTTTCTACAGTACTAATCCAAGATTTTTTCTTCTACAAAATATGACAAGGTGAGTTTTTGTGAATGTAAGATTTGTGCACACTCATGTTAATTTACTTGTCGTTTCAATCAAGATCTAGTTTATGCTTCTACTGTTGAATTGTAGCTAAGAATCTCAAGTTGGCATCAATTTTTTTTTTTTTTTTTCTTTAAGAACTATAGATACATATGTGTGTGTACACACACACATTCACATATTTATGTTTAGATTTGAATTCTCAGGTTTAATATGTATCTTAAAACCTCCCAGAGATATATATATATATATATAGAGAGAGAGAGAGAGAGAGAGAGATATATATATCAACAAATATCCTTGGCTCTTGTCCTAAGCATGATTCATTTTGTCTTCTTTATCATTCAGTGTGCAAAGCATTGACAACTATTTTCAAATACAGCCAGTAACCAATGTTCTTTCAAATTCTTCATTGTATATATATACATGAAAGTGAGAGCCGCTTAGCAATTTGAGGCGAAGCATTAGGGTTCAAAACTCTGCTCTTACTATGATTGAATGCTTGTCTTGTTTGGTAGAGATCTGAACAACCTGGCTTATACCATGCCACCCAGGTCAACAATTCCAATTGAGTAGGTAGAGGCGCACCACAAAAGCTACATAATCAGAATCAAGACATTCATCCAAGTCATTCATGAATGTTTTGTTGCTCTGCAAGGGTCCACTTGGCACAGTGGGCCGTACTACTACACAAGGGGTTGCCTATCCTTTATTTTTGGGGTGCCCAAGGGGAGTTGGGTCCTTTTCACACGGGGCATCACCTACCATTAGATCCGAGGCCCTTGAAGGATTGGATCTCTCTTGAAGGCTGCCCTAGATCTACACTCTGTAAAGCTCAGCTTGTGGGGCAGCTGCTGGGGAATATTTAGCTCAGTTACGCAAATAAAGAAATCGTTTGTGGTCCGTTTCCTATCCTTGCTTGCATCTGAAATCCAATGCTGACCATTTCCAATTCGCAGCCTAATCTGGGCAGAGTTGAGGAGCCTTAGGGTTAATATATCCAAATCCGGTGAAGAGAGCTATGCTTAAAATAACCTACTATTGCTATTCGATTCAAATCTCAGCCATCTGCCTTGAAAAATGCTGCTACAGCCCTCTTCTATTTGCCCTTCGGTGGAGCTCACGTTCCCCCTGCTTCGAATGCAAGGCACCCATAAATTATAATTATTTTTCGTTCAAGGAACGATTTCCATCCTTTAGTGGCTGCTCCGCTGCAACAGGTTTTCAAAACGTGTCTCAATTTGTTTTGTTTTCTTTGATGTTTTGCATCCACGACAGGTGTTTAAGGGAACTTGTCATGTCCCACGTGTAGTTTTGGCTGCTAGTCATCCCTCTGCTCTCCTTGCTGGAAAACCCTAAAGATCATCAAAACCCTTGGGATGGGGTTTCTAGGGTGTGATTGATTTTGTAAGATGGATGGATCTAATCTATATGTCAGAGAAGAATGTGCACCTGTGTCTTGTCTAGAAGACCCCAATGGAGCTTTTAGATTCTGATTGATTTGTAAACCAGTTCTTAGCAAGTAACATTTTAAAAATTAGTCTTTCAACAAATTCTTGGGAAGTTGTTAATGTTAATTTTTTTCTGCTTAGAGCAATGAATGTCAAAAAATAAAACAAAAATTTGTGTTGTATTGATATGTGTCAAATGAGATGTTATTTTTGCATGTAAAACTTGAAATTATATTGAGACTTTACTATTTTTAATAATAGTAATCATAATGTGTGGGTTACATGCATAGTATGAGATCATTTTGATTCAAGTTATGATGAGAATAGACAATGTATTGGGTTGAAATTAGACCAGTTTGGTGAAGATGAATGAATGCTCATGATGCTTGGAAGTGCAATGACCTGTATTCTTTTTAAGGTGTTATGGTATTGAATATATATATTTATGTATATACGAATATCAAGAAAAATTCCATGTTTATTGCAGTCTCTAAGATGAAAGACTTGTGCACTTTAAATTTAACAGTTATTTAATTACTTTAAATGAATAATGAATCTTTTATGTTAAAATTGGATAACAAGTTGCATTCATTTGAACATTGATGGTAGAAGAAAAGGTTTCAACTTTTGGTTTGTACAAAAAATCATTGACAGCTGTCTTAAAGGCTACCATTTTAACAACAATACTTGAAGTAATTAACGTGAATTTTGTAGAAGCAAGTGTAATTACATTGCTAAATTTATAAAGATACATAGAACATTGGAGTAGGTTCAAAGGAATTATTAACTACTAAATCTTTCATTTAATTTAAAAAACATAGTTCATTCATTCATTTCTTAAAAAGAGGATGTATTTTATCCTAATCCACATCCACAAAAAATTTCCCTGTTATCTGAGATTTAAGATTATTCAACCATAATTAAAATTATGTATCAATGTGCCGAGTGATACAGTTTATTTATAACAATACTAACACAAAAATATTTTGAAGTAATTAAAAATAAAATGTTATCAAATTTATGGTTTTATGAACACTTCTATTTGTAGAGATTTAAATTAAATAGTAAAATAATAAAAAAAAGCTGATGATTCTACTTTTCAAACAAACACTAATAAGTGTCTTCTTTGTACAGCTTCAAAACAACAAAAAACAATTTTTTGAAGTCAAATTTCCCTCCACATGTAGATTGACTTAAAATTTGTCAAGCACGAGTACTAACTACTATACCTAAATTGTATGCTCAAAATACTTTTTTTTTTTTTTTTTTTTTTTTTTTTTTTGTGCAGACTCACTTCTGTATTTATGACTGTTGACATTAAAAATTATTATTACATTTTTTATTATTAATCAAGCAACATATCATGTAATCAATTATTTGCAATCAACATAATTAAAAATATATAAGTTTTAATTTTACAATGTTTGTTTCATGCATTCAATTTCCTGTTTCAATTTTTTTTTTTTTTTTTTTTTTTTTAAATTAAAAGAAGTACATCAAGACATAATATGGATGTTTTAGTCCCTGTTGTAGAACTAGATTCATTGTTCAGAGAAACTTAAAGTTTATTCACAAAAAAAAAAAAAAAAAAAAAAAAAAAAAACATTGTTTTTTAACCATGCATTGGATTTATTTTTTAGTCATAAATAATTTTATTGGTTTTGAACTATATTATATGTGAATAGTTTAACATGATTATGTGTGTGTGTGTGTATAAACACTTAAGCTGTAAAATTGGTATTGTCTACAAATTGTATAGTGTAACATGATCAACTCTTGTTTACATGGTAAGCCTGTATATATACATACATACATTTTACCTAAGAATGCTTTGACATCTGATAATAAATTATCCTTGATTACATCAAATTTAAGCATGCAAATCTTCTTCAATTATTTTTGTTAATAATGTAATACATTTGGTTTAAGTTTTGATCCATGCTATTTTTAGCAAACAGTTATACTCATAAATAACTAAACCATGGCATTTTAGGCAAAAGGCCAATTTTGCTTAAAAGTAAAAGATCACTCATTCCAGTGCTTACCATCAACAATTTGAACTCTGCATTAAAAAGAATTTGCCTTCTTAAGTAGCAACAAATTTCATGACATATGTTTTTCAATACCTTTTGATATTATCTACATGTGGCCTACAATTTTGACAAGTTTAGTTGCCTAGTTGCAACACCAATTCAACTTCTCATTGAACTCCCAATATGCCATATTGCAGATCACATTCATTTTCTGCCCCAAAATAAAGTGGTTTTCAACATAGGAAACCCTTTCTCACTCCTGCACATTTCAATAGCCACTTTGCAAGTTTCCCCTTAACCACAATGAAGTTAAACCCAACCCCAAGCAAGCACAGTCCATCTCCCCTCTCCCCCATTACCACCATCACCACCACCACCACCACAACTGTGTCAAAACATCAATGCCATCGCCGAGTTTCAAGCTCCAGCACGTGTCTATTTCTGTCTCACACCGTCAACCCTTATCAGCACAATGCACAAAACACAGAGGAATCCAACTGTATTGCCACTACAATGCCTATGAACCTATTACCGTGACCCACAGTTATTCAGTTACTGTGTTATCGTTTAAAAGGAAGGAAGACGAAGCTTGCACGAGGAAGCTGGTCACCCGGTTCACAGCTGGCGGCAGTGAAGAATCTGCGTTACTTGTGCGTGGCGCTCAGGGCCCTTTTACTGAACCCCCAATATGCCACAACAGAAACTGAGCATCAGACAGACAGACAGACAGATCGTTCATGGAGGCATGAATGGACGGAAGTCCGCTCTGGCACCACGACAATGAGCCAGCAGGAGCAGCGTCGCGCGCCTCCTCGCTCACTTGCTCTTGGAAACGCGAAGTCTCACTCCATTATTACGGCCATCCGGGCACAGTTCATCAGGGTTTTTTAGTCCACAGAGCCATCCGTCCTTTCAGCAAGCAAGAAAGATCCCACCGTTCCACACCGGCAGCCAGACTTTCATGGCTGCTCTGATCATCACCGCAACCGCGTCTCATCTCGCGCAAGCTTTTGCGTCTTTTCTCTACTTCATTGAGTATATAGTCAAGGCTGCGTGTACTCTTCAACCTTCTCTCCATCTCCCCCACGTTGCTGTACGCCGTCCTCTCACATAACCCACGTCTAGACTTGCAGGACTGGTCGTCGGATGGTGTTGGACTACGCCCCTGCTGGGCGGTTTGTAGAGCGAGAGGAGGTCGGCTGCTGTGAGAGGAGATTGTTCGCCGGGCTGGGTTGGTCTGAGATCATGCAGGGATGGGTTGAGTGGTCGTGTGAGTTTGAATGTAGTTCCAGAAAGGTGTTGGTCGTGAACGGAGAAGCGACACAAGTTTCTGGACGGTGAGATTCAGGTGTAGCGGGAATTCCATAAGGCTCAGCATGGCGTAGGTTTGTAGTTCAATCTTGCGTTTCTCACGTGCGGTACGTGGATTTTTTTCGCGGATAGAAGCTGCGGGTTGGTGGCACTCCTGAACCTAGGAGTGCAGGTTCCTGCGCCAATACGCTGGATTGGCTTCAAGGTACCGAACTTTGCACTATCTTTGAATAAGGGACCGTGGCGTGCACGTAGATCTACGTGGTAATGCAAGTTTTGTATTTGGAATGGCGTTAATGAGCTTGGTGGGCCGCACTGTGCAACCGAGTGTCTTGTACTTGCAGAAATAGAGGTGACTTCTGGGCACGCCATCTACCTTTGCGACCGGTGTCATCTAAGTCCCTTCCCTCTTCCCATCTTCTGCTCATCACGGAGCGTCCACGAACCGCATTACAATTGTAGCTGTATTGTCCAGTCGCTGAAGTGAATCCGATTTCATTTTATTGGACCATTAGTCACTCCCTTCAACCTGGAACGTGGATTCTCTCCGTGGCCTGTTGTGTCACAGCTGTGTTCCTGTTACGCCGCATAGAGTGTGATGTCTCTCGCGACAGAGCATACCAGCTGTAAATAGTAAACGTTCTTTTCACACTATTGGCCGTCGATCTTTCCGTCGTCTACCACTGCTGTGGCCAGAGTCTATGTAGGCAAGAGCGTGCTACTAATTCTCTTTCTACAGTTGTGCACCTCGCACCGTCAGTTAGTGTCGTATTGCGAGCCTGTTCAGAACTCGGTACACGGCAGCATTGTCCACAAGGACGACTATTTGACTCAGGTTTCGGATACGGAAGTATTTCTAATGCAGTGATTGGGATTGGAATAGGATTCCCTTCTAAGAAACTAATTGCTATTTTATGGAAACGGAGTAAGTAGTTAAGGTAGTTGGAAAAGTAATTTCGAGAGCCTGGCTCATACCTTTCCTCGTGGAATTTTTTGGCAGTGGGGCTAGGTTTTAGTGGTTGGAAGTTGCAAAATGGCCTGCCAGGCGGAGAGCAAGTCTGTGCCAACGAGTACCTACGATAGGCACGGCGGTATGTACGCCGGGAAGCTTTCTGGTAACGGAAAAATTGACCGATTTCAGGGATGGTCAAGGTTCAATGCCAACACCCTGAATGACGCACGTACCGGAAGCTTCTCCACTGGCAAGGATGACGACCTCAACTACAATAATCTTTACAATCTTGCGGGTGAGAATCTATCCGGTACCCGGAAAGCAGAAACGCAGTTGCGAGAAATGTTGAAGAAGAGCAGCAGCGGCTCCAAAATTACTTCGTCCCTTCCTTCCAGACCCCTAATTCTGCATTCGGAAAACTACAAAACAAATTCCCAATCTGCAAAACCTGAATCTGCGAAATCGCTCCCCCGGGGTGATTACTCCGAAGCCGCGAGAGGAGGAAATATGGAAGCCAGCAGCGCTCCACGCGCTCGCCATGTGCGGAGCTCATCCTTTGCGCCACCTCATGGTGGCTTCTCCGCCAAACCACCAAGCCACACATCGTCAACATCTCCTCTAAGCGCACATTCTACTTCCAAGAGTCCACCTGCAGACACCTTCAGACAGGTTCCGGAAGTTGCAGATGCGGCTGTTAGACGTCACAGTACCGAGGGTGCCAGGTTTCATCGAAGGGGGAGCTCCGACCTGCCTGCACTTCAAGGGGAGGCAGCTGATTTTTTCAGCTCAGATAGTGCCCTCAAATTGGGTCCTGAGACGAGGCGACACTCGCTCGGCAATGAATCTTATAAAGACGGTGCTTCTGGGATGAAGATGAAGATGGCTGCCAGTCCCGAGAATGGTAGCTCTAGCTCCCGTGGGAGCTCCATAGCTGGTAGTCCTACTGTTGCCCGCACAAGTAGATCCGAGAATTTGTACACCAGTGGTGGCTCTGCTCCTTGCAGTAGCCCACCATCCAGCGGCATCTCTCATCATTCTCGGAGTACGAGCTGCAACGTTGGCAATTTATTTGGTGCCACCTCCAGCGGCTCGTACACAGGTGGAGGCCTTAACATAGGTACTATCTCCCTTACCAACCTACTCAATGGATTGATTTTTGTGCTTAATTGTGGTTCCCGGTAGATAATCCTGACACTTCCTGACTTTTTTCTGTATATTGATCTGGCTCTTTGGGACAGCGACGGCACGGTTGTCCTCATGTAAGACAACGATTCCAGTAGTTGCGCCACCAGCGCCTGCTCCCAATGGCAGGATGCTGTTCGGAGGAGGCTCCATAAGTGGCAATATCAGCAGAGGAGTACCTAGAGCCCAATGTGACACCTCACGAGTTTCCTCCGATGCGTGCATTGGCTCAAGAGGCAACGGCCAAACACTTGGAGATGGTTTGGACATTAAAAAACTGCTTTCTAGCGGCGATCCAGAAGAAGTTAAGAGAGCTGGCAACGAGCAATATAAGAAAGGTAACTTTCAGGAGGCGCTCACTTTGTACGACAGGGCGGTGCAGTTGGCGCCACACAAGGCCCCGTATCGAAGCAATCGCGCTGCAGCGTTGACAGGGCTGGGCAAGCTTCCGGAGTCTGTGAGAGAATGCGAGGAAGCCATCAAACTTGATCCTACTTACTCTAGGGCTCATCAGAGGCTTTCGTCGTTGCTACTGAGGCTGGGACGCATTCAGGGCGCGAAGAAGCACGCGGAATTAGCTGGTCGAGTGAGTGATGGCACGGAGCTCCAACGGATTGAAAAAGTGGAGAAGCACGTGACGAAGTGTTTTGAGGCTAGGAAGGCGGGTGATTGGGAGACAGTCGTGAGGGAGAGTGATGCTGCTGTCGTTGCCGGAGCTGATTCAGCGCCTCAGGTTTGAAATCCATAACCCCGCTTTCGAAGAAATGACACTCATATCTCTTAGAAGCTTAATTCTCATATAAATTGCGGTTCGTGTTCTCACACCTGATCTGTGGTTGTTTTTTTAATTGCAGATGTTTTCTTTGAAAGCGGAGGCATTCCTGAAGCAGCAGAAACACGATGAGGCAGACGCTCTTCTTTTAGCTGCTCAGAAAATAGAGGATTCTTTGCGCAAGTTCACCAGCTTGCCGGCTGACATCACCACGCTTCTTACACAAGTGCAAGTCGACATGGATCTTGACAGGTATAGGACAATTTCATTCTCTTAGTTTCAGTATGCTCTTTCCGGGTCTGTCTTCTGAGGAACGCGAAAAGATCCTCATGGCACTGACATGCGGCCTCTTGAGCAGATTCGAAGCGGCAGTAATTGCAGCAGAGAAGGCAGCTTCCCATTACCCCAAGAATACCGACGTGGCACCGATGTTGAGACAAGCCCGTGCGGTAGCGAATGCACGAACCTTGGGGAATGATCTGTACAAAGCGGGAAAGATACTCGAGGCCTCGGTTGCGTACAGCGAAGGGCTTCAGTACAATCCAAGCAATGCCGTTCTGTTATGCAATCGGGCGGCCTGCAGGTTGAAGCTGGGTCACTACGAGAAGGCTGTGGAGGACTGCACGTCTGCGTTAGAAGCCCAACCCAATTACCTTAAAGCACTTCTGCGGCGAGCGAAATGTTTTGCTAAGATGGAAAGATGGGATAAGGCAGTGAGGGATTACGAGACACTCAAGAAGGAAATGCCCGGAGATTTGGAAATTGCCAATGAGTTATACGAGGTGCAAGTTGCACACAAGAAGGCCAAGGGTGAAAAGGTGATTATGCCCAAAAACGGTGGTGAAGTTGAGGGAATTTCCAGCAGTGATCGACTGAGAGAGGTCATCTCACAACCAGGTAAGCATCATATCTGAAACTCATATTGCTTCTCAAGTAACTTCTGGAATTTCTACATGTAGCCTGGTGGTCTGTTCCCTTTAAAATGTTGGCCTCTGATCTACTGCTTGTGCCCGTTCAGGTGTTTCGGTGGTTCAGTATAACACAAAATGGAGCGATAAGTGTAGGCAAATGGCAGCATATGTAGATCAGCTCTGCAAGTTGCATCCTTCCGTCAACTTTTTGAAGGTGACTTTTTGGAATTATCCTCTATGATACGTACTGAATGCACTGCACACTGACCATGTTTTCACCGTTATTAATCAATATCCAGTACTCAGATCAGTTGCTGTGGAACACTCTCTTGCAGGTGGACGTAGAGGACTATCCCTATCTCGCCAAGGCTGAGGGAGTGAGTTTCGTCCCTACTTTCAAAATCTACAAGAACGGATTCAAAGTGAAAGACATCGTTGGACCTACGAATCAAGCGCTGGAGACTGCCATCACCCATTTTAGCCTATAATCTGCAACCGTGAACTCGATTCATACTCTCTATAAAAAGCAACAAATACAACTAAAGAATTCGAGGTACTACTACTACCGCACGCTGATCAATCAATCAATCTCAGAACCGACTAGAGTAACCTCACGTAAATAGGAACCAACCCATTCGTTGAGGGGTCAGCCACTTAATTGTGCACAAATTGAGCAAATTAGCTCTACCACCTTCGTGGCCTACCCTCCCGCATTTTTCCTTGCAAGGTAGTGACTCTTATCCTAAAGAGGAACCCTTCGCCACTGTACTTAAACGGGTGGTGCAGCATTAAACACCTTACGTAGAAGAAAATTGAGATTATAGTAGGCAGAAGTTTATATTTTGCCTCGTGTATAGATGAGGCTTTGCGACCAGTGATTCTGTATCAAGAAAGAACAAAAAAAGCCTTCCGAGTTTCGTACCCAATCTGGCATTGATCTCCAGGAACACCGTCGCCAGAAAGCTCTTATGTTGTGGAACACAGGCATACTGTTGCTCCTGCAACACTGCCTCCCACCATTCCCCTAAAGGGACATTGTGTATAGATTATTTGGAAGATCTGCGGAGTACAAACCCCTGCACCCTCCTCGATCTCAGTCGCTGGCTGCGCCTCCTTTCAAATTGGGAGCATGTTTCCTTCTTGAGCGAGAATGATCACATGGTGTAGCTCAGTTGAGCGTTTATTTGTAAGCTGACTTATGTTTTGTGATTCTCTTTACAAATCGAACTACATAATATCTTTGTCTCCATTTATCTGCAAGAAATAAAAGTGAAGATAGACTTCTAGTGGAGCATGTAGAGGCATGACCGAAATATTCATGCAATTCTTGTATGATGTACAAGGTTCAAACTGTAATGCAATTACTTTGATCTGGATTTCCTTGTACTTCTCAAACTCTTGTATTTAGTAATATTGATCTTAGAATATTGAATTCAGTAATTAGAGGTAAAGCAATGAAAATTATGTTAAGAGAATATAAAAATTGATCATTGTGTGTAGGATTATTGTTGTTTAAGCTACTACCAAGCGCTTTGTAACACACAGACTTTACATTAATGCCTCGTAAAAATAAATAAATTGTAACTTTAAAGAAAATATATACCTGAAAAAGCTAAACTATTAAACTTCATGATTTGAATTTTTTTCAATTGCAAAACTACAAAAAAGTCATCTAAAAAGAATATGAAAACATTATACAAATTATTGAAGAATATAACATATTTTAAAGGCTAAAGTTAAATAATAAATTGAATAGATGTTTAAAAACTAAAAATTAATCCAAAATTCTATGAGAACTGAACATTGCTATAAATTTGCAATTATTATTGTTGTAACACGACTTTGCTTTAAATCACAAAATCAGATTTATAATTTTACGTTCATACTTATAAAATTAATATATATTCAAAATAATACTACTAGACAATTACTAGGCAATGATATATTTGCTTAACTAGTCTTTATACATTAATAAAAATAAAATATTGAGATATTTTAATACTTATTCAAATCATGCTCTATACATCATTTTATTTTCAAAAATTAAAATTGATATTTTAAAACTTTATTTGTTTATTTTTTAATAAATATAGTTATAAAAAACAATATTATTAGATATTAAATTTATTTTTAAATTTAAAAACAGTAAAATTTTAAATATTTTATATATTTATTATAAAAATTATTAAAAAAATATAGAAATATATATATATATATATATATATATATATTATTTTTATCTCAAGAATAACTTACTAAAGAGATTAAGGATTTGAACCTCACCAAGGCTCAAAAGTATTGTATATGGATATCTTATAAAGGCCACAAGGCCTTAATCTTATATTCCTACTTACATCCACGGTAGTACAATCTATATGGGACATGTGTACCTTCCTTCCTACAATTACTATACTAGCTAATGGTTCTCCTATTTTCTATTAGTAAAATCCTTTTTTTTGCATTTTGATTATACCATGGTATTCAAAAATACCTAATTAATCTTAGAACCTTGTAGGACTTTCAAATCTTCCTCAAATTCTTTATAATAGCCTCCCAAGGTGGGGAAATTGTTTTTATCAAAGTTTTAAAAATACAGTTTAAAAATTCTTAAATAATTTTAAATAAAATTTAAAAATCTTTGTAATATTTTAAAAATACTAATATCAATTTAAGGCTATTTTTTTCTATATTGGAATTTTTTTATAATAACAAAATCAATCTAAATCAAGTAAAAATCTTATTTTCTACTAAAATAATTAAAAAACATATGAGGTTCTTTTTTATATTTTTTTGTTTATATATATATATATATATATATATATATATATTATCTAATATTTATAAGTTTTTAATGAATAATAGATGTAGATATATGGCTAATATAGACAATGATCTTAATAACTAAACACTAAGTAAAAATACTAAACTAACTAAAATAATTACCTCTAAGGTCTATTAAAATTCTATTTTTATGATTTTTAAAAAATAATATTATATAACTTATAAAATCTTCTAAATTTTAATAAATACTTAAATAATAAAATTGACTTTTTAATCTTAATATTTTTATATCTAAATAATTTAAAATCTTATTTTTAACAATTTCACCAATTAAGATACATTGATGGAATTTACATTGATATACTATAATATTGGAGCTTGGTCTTTTTGGATAGAGAGTGGATTACCTCTCTTTTTAGAAGTATTATAATACTGTAGAAGTTGCGGATTATTCTCTTCTAGATTAGTATTATTTTTGATTTTTGATTTATTTATTTTTTCTTGTTTCATTTCTATAGAAAGAAATGAAGAGTTCAATGTGGCGGATTTCAAAGGAACCAAATTGGATTCAATTATAAATGCTCTTGAAGCATTGAGAGTCAAAATAAAGACCTTATCTAAGCAAAATAAAGAACTTTATATGATTATACACAATGGTTAAAGAATAGTACTGCCTCAGCCACTACTACAAGTCACCTTAGAAATTCTATCACCAAGGTTTATTTTACTAGAAGATGTATGTATTTGAAATAACAATTCAATGTCAACAACAAAAGAACCAAGAATTAGCCTCCTAAAGAAGTTTGATAGAATTCATTCAAAATTTCGTGGCTTTGTAAATCAAATATAATTTATTATTTAACTCCAATTATAATGATATTCCATAAAAGCATCTTGTGTTGGTTTAGTTGGAACCTTTTTCTTAAGTCAAGCTTTATCAAACTTTTATTTTATTTTGTTATTTAAAAAAAATCTTCCATATTATATAGCTTTGAAGCATTTATGGCAATATTATATTACGTGTTATTTTGTTTGAAAATGCACCAAGCACTTGGCTGTAGAAGATAAACTTGTATATTGCAACTAATTAAGAACCTAATAACTTAATATAATCATAAATAAATCCCAATTGAATCTTTAACAATCCTAATCAAATCCTAAAAGAATTATAAAGAAATCTTAAAGAAATCTTTAAAAAATCTAAAAAAATCTTAATGAAATTATAAAAAAATCTTTAAAAAAATCCTTATTAAAATTTAATCAAATTCTAAATAAATCCTAATAAAATTTTAATCAAATTCTAATCAAATTTTAATCAAAATCTAATTAATTTTAGTCAAATTTTAATAAAATCTTAAAAATATCTTAAATAAATTTTAATCAAATTTTAATCAAATCCTAATCAAATCCTAAATCAAATCCTAAATAAAATCCTAATCAAATCCTAAGACAAATCCTAAGTCAAATCCTAGATCAAATTCTAATCAAATCCTAAGTCAAATCTTAATGAAATCCTAATAAAATCCCAAGACAAATCCTAAGTCAAATCTTAGATCAAACCTTAATCAAATCTTAAGTCAAATTCTAATAAAATCCTAATAAAATCCTAAGACAATTTTAATAAAATCCTAATTAAATCCAATAGCAGATTCAAAACCTCAATAATTATTAAATTAATTGTTGATCTTTATTCAAAATTTTCACACCTCTTAATATACTAATAAAAAAAATATATAAATTTTTTGAAGGGATTGAATTTACCAATTGAGAAAAAGGCTCTTAATCTTTTCCGGTGTTGGCCGATTTCCTTTTCCAATCTTAATATTGATCTTCTAGCACCAATATCTCTTTTTTTTATTGTTCATATATTCTAAAATTTTATAAAATTCTTAAAAACTAAGTTAATTACTAATTCAAAAAAGAATCATTCTAATCTAATTATTTAAAATCATTGAAATCCTTACTAATCCTCAAAATTCAATTTTTGAGATCTTAGCTCATTTAAACTCCAATAACCTTTTACCTAACTATTGGATTAAACTTAAATTAACTATAGACATTCAACACAACTATAATCACAAATCTACAAATATGTAGTAGCCTTTTTTATTAAAAAATAATATTAATGCTAAATATTTTGATTATTTTTTTACTTATTTTTATTTTTAAAAATAATCCTATGTTTTCTAAAATAATTTTGTAATTTATTCTTCAATTAAGCTTTTCTATAACATATATTTTTTTTTTTGCTCTTTTGTCCTATAGCCATATTATAACATGACATCCACCTCCTCTGAACCTACTCATCCTCTAATGTTGTATTACGTGTTGTCTTGTTTGAAAATGCACTGGGCACTTGACTATAGAAGGTACACTTATATATTGCAACTAACCAAAATCTAACAATCCTAATATGATCCTAAATAAATTACAATTAAATTTTAATTAAATCCTAAATAAATCTTAATATAATTTTAATATAATTTTAATCAAATTTTAATAAAAGTCTAATAAATTTTAATCAAATTATAATCAAATCCTAAATAAAATCTTAATAAAATTTTAAATCAAATCCTCAATCATATCCTAATTTAAATCCTAAGTCAAATCCTAATAAAATCCTAATGAAATTCTAATAAAATCTTAATACTTTAATAAAATCCTAACAAAATTTTAATATTGTAATTAATTCTAATGAAATCCTAATATCTTAATGAACCTAAATGAAGCTCTAATAAATTCTAACCAAATCCTAATAAAATTCTAACAAATCTTATAGCAAATTGAAACCTCAATAGCTAATGATTGAATTGTTGATTTTGATTCAAAATTTGCACACCTTTCAACAATTAAGTTGGCAATATACATAATTTTTTTGAAAAAGATCTAATTTACTAAATAGAAGACAAATCCAAAATTCTATTTGGGTATAGGCTGGCTTCCTTTTCCAATCTTAATGCCAATCTCTTAGTGCTAATATTTCCTTTTTTTATCCTTCAATTACTTTAAAAATTTATAAATAGATAGAAAATCAAGTCTACCATCCATACAAATAATTTTCACTTCAATCCAACTAGTAGATGGCTAGATATCTTAGAAATCCTCACTAACCTTCAAAATGTAGTTTTTGAGACCCCCATCTACTTGAATTTTAATTACCTTCAATTGAACTATTAGATTAAGCTCAAATTTAAAGTATGCACTCAATACATCTGCAATCACAATTCTACAAATCACCCATAGATTTATTACATAACTCTCAATATACTCAAAAATGCAAATCCATTTTATTTTTTAATATCCAAAGTCATCCAAATAAAACCTTGACTTTGCATAGCTCTCACATAATGATTACAAATCCAAAATCCTTGAAATCAATGCTTAAAGAAGTCTTATTGAGTTTGCTTTTAAATTCCACTTTTTAATCAACAAAAAAAAATCCTATCTATTATAAGTACATAATTTTATATCCTAGAATCTAGTTTCAATCCTAGATCATAACCTACCCTCTCTAGGTATCAATCTAAGGATTTTTTAGATAATTTTTACTAAAAACTATCCTTAATTTTGATCTTAAGATGTCTATAGTAGTATTTTTGCTAATTGATCTTATCTTATTTTATATATGGTCCTACAAAATATATAAAAGCCCTTTTTGTAAAAATATAGCATTAAGACTAAATATTTTTACTACCTCTTTATTTTTTATTTATTTATTTATTTATATTTTTTTAAAGTAATTTTGTAATTTAATCTTTAATTAAATTTTTTTATAATATATATATATATATATATATATATATATATATATATATTTTTTCTTTTCATCCTATAGCTATATTACAACATGACACATGTATGTGCCAAATAAATCATATGCTGTTATTGGCTTCATACTATGCTTTCAATGTCTTTATCAAATTTTTCTTTATTATTTTTATTATCCAAATTAAAACCAACTTCTTATTTTGTAAAGTTAAAGTCTCCAAAAAGATCTTTTATGTTAAATTTTTAATATCATTGTTTAAATATCTTTACTCACTTTTCAATAATTGATATTTTTAACTTTGTTCCATCCAACTCTCTTAGCAAATAGGTTATATTATCATAAACCATTGTTACTACATATGGTCCAAACCAATATTTTGAATTTTTTTATAAAGTACTATATTGATTATTCAAGCTACTATCATAGACCAAAATCTAATTATCTTCTTCAATTGTCTTAGGCCTTAATCAATCTTGTTTATCAAATTGAGCCTTCTTTTGTAACCTTGCCCTTTTCAATCTTTCTAATGCTATTTGCACATCTTTTGGTCTTTGTTCAAGTTATCAAATTCTAATAGCTAAAAATTCTTCTCTTATTAATCCATCTTCCTATGGTAGCACACTCCAAGTTGATACTTTTTTTTCAATTGATATAATAGATTTTTGACTTGTTATGAACTCAATAGGCATATATTCCGTTACTAAATTATAAGTTGTTTGATCAATCCAAAATATAAATGGCAAATATTGAGGCTATTCTTTCACCTTCCCATTACAAACTTTAACTAATGTTTTTACAATCAATAGATGACCACATTCACTTTTTATATTTCATTTTGGATTATAAATAATAATTAATAATAACTTAACTCCATATCTTTTAAAAAAATCATGAGCTTCTCTTGCATCTAATTCTCTACAATTTGTAATAATTTTTTTCATACATCCATAGTGGCAAATAATATCTTCAAGCAAAAATCTACAAATTCCTTCAATAGACTTTGTTCTTAATACTCTTTCTTTAACTTGGTTTGATAAATCCTTGTTAAACTTCAAATCTCCCTATGTTCCAACCATAGACTATTGTAAAATTCCTCTAATAATTTTTGTTGGTCTTCCTTATTGCTTATCACTCATTATGGCATTCCAATTCCTTTCTTTGATCTCTTCTATAAGAATCCTTCTTAAAGCAAAAATTAATATATATATTTTTTAATTTATGTAAATTTTTTTATACACTAATTTACTTACTTGATTAAGATAATCAAATAATAATCAATATTTAATAATTTTTTTTATAAAGTTTTTTTCAAAAAAATTATTTTTTTTATTAAGATTTGAAATCAAATAAAATTTTGTTCCAATATCATCAATGTCTATAATCATCTCGTCTTTATTATCATATCTTATTGAAGATAGCATGTCTGCTATTAAATTATTTTTTCCAGCAATATGCTTAAATTTTGGATTTAATGACTTGATATAAATAATCCATCTTAGCGTTGGTATATTTGGTGTTGTACAATTAATAGTTGTTTTAAGAAATGATAAGTAATCTATATTAATTACTATCTCTGCACCAATCAAATAGTCTTTTATAGCTTTTATAGTCAAAATAATCCTACATAGTTTTTTTTTGACTTGTGAATATGTACATTGGCAAGTACTTAAAATCTTAGTTCTAAATAAATTACAAATCTAATTTCACTTAAATCATCTTAATATTTTTGTACTATAATTGCTTACAGTATGTAAAAACTAATCAAAATATATAATTTATTCATAAGTTTTAGTATGAGTTAGAATAATTTGTAAAATAATTTAAAGGAGTTGATATAAAAAATTTATTTTGGTTTATTTTTCTTAGTTTGATTATCACATTTAAATTATATGAGACCTAAATATTTAATATGAAGCTTGGAGAGGAGATTTGAGTCTTCGAAGGGACCCTTCAATCTTGACAGTGCATGTCTTGTGGTCTAATTTGGATCTTCTAGTCTTATTTATCTTCTTGTATTGTATTGCCTTGCAATAAGACTTATGTATTCCATTATAATCTTGTATAATCTTTTAATTTTTTCTATGATAGATATCTTTACACATGTGAGACATTCTAAAACATATAGATATATTAGCCTTAATTAGTCTAAAATTTAAAATAATAATAATTATAGCAATAAATATTTTTAAAAATTTATATATATATATATATATATAAGATAATAATCAATAAAAATATTTTTTTGATTTAATACCATAAAATATAGACCTTTTAAAAATATAAATCTATATATATATATATATATATATATATATAACATTAAATATCAAGCAATTCTTGTTTATCATCTATTATTTGTTGTTAAAAAGAATGGATAGTATTATAATAGTAGATTCAAATCTTGCCATGGCCATGCTATTATAGACAATCTAATAAAATTAAATATTAATTTAATCCTTGTTAAAAAAAGAATTTACTCAATCAAGTGAATATAACAAGAATACAACTCAATTGAATTGATTTAGCTAAATGAAGTTAATCTAATTAGTAGAGTTGGTTCAACTAATCAAATTAAAACTAATACTTAGTATAACATTAAATATTAAGTTAAAGTTTGATTTCAAAGAACTTAGAAGTGGTGTGGATTAATATTTGTGCTTCTTTATAGAATGATTTAATTGTAGCAATGTAAAAAGAGCTAGGACAAAGAAAGACAAAGATAGAAGATAGTTTAGCTCAATTGAAATAGTTTTAAATTATACTAGTCAAAGACATGAATTACATACACCAATACCCTTCAAATGTCAATTAGAATACATGTCTTTGACTTACACAATTTAGAATTACATACACCAGTGCCCTCATCTAGTGCATATAGCTTGTCTACTTTTTTTAATTATTAAAGATAGAACACCTCTAGTTTATAAATTTATTGTAGACATCAAACATATATTATTTATTAAATTCACACTTATATTTTAAGATTATATTAATTATAACATATGTAAAAAAATTATTTTTAATACTAGAAATATAAAGAATATTTGAAATCTTAAGTTGTTAGCTTATAAAAAATTTAATACTAATAGATTCAACTCCTTGTGTTGAATATAAATAATTATTACTAAGTACAACATGTACATGTGAATTTAACAAGGATTAATTCTAAAATAATTTATAATTTAGAGATATAAATTGTGCCTCTAGAATCCATATATTAAACATTAGTAAAGCAATTAAATATTGTTGCAGCAAATAAATGAAGAGGTGCATTAAAAAATAGGATTTTAATATCTTTTATTTATTCTAATATTTCTTTTTATTCTTACAACATGTTAGTGATTTATGCCCTAGTATACTATAACAATGGCATATTATAAGTACATGATTAGGTTGTCTTAGTTGATTATATGATGGAGGTCTTATATATTGAGATTGTGAAGAAGTTCTATTGTATCTTATATTATTAATTAATTTTGGGTGTTTAAAATTTTTTTCTCTTCATGTAAAATAAACTAATTTTTGAATCTTTACAACTTAAAAAGTTAATTGCAGCTTGTTGTAAAATATTGGGTAATCTTTAAAAAAATGAGATCTTTACTCTCTCTCTCTATATATATATATATATATATGTATATAGATATATGTATATAGATATATGATTTTTTTGGCAATAAAATATATTCTAATTCAATCTGACTTTCTCCAACAATATGGTCAAGATGTGTGCTCGACAATTTAGACTCATACGAAATCTACATGCCAGACTCTTAGCCGTGAGACAAGTTACACAACAGAACCAAAGGAAATTTTGCTTTCAATAAATTAATTATGTATTATTGATTGATAATGATTGATTGATAATTGATAATTGTATCCTATTACATGATTATTAAAGTGCTACTGGTAGATATTATATATATAAATAATAATTCATTAGTTATAATTCTTTAGTATTTTGTTCAATGTTAAACTTCTCTTGAAATTAAGGAAAAGATTTTAATAAAAATATCTTACTTGAGAGAATAAATAAAATAAAATGTTGTTGCAATAATGGTTCAATTTATTATTTTTAAAGGATGGATATGAAAAGGGCACCTTGCTAATATTAAATTAGGTTATATATATATATATATATATATATATGTATGTGTATATATATATATATGTATGTGTATATATATATATATATATATATATATATACTTTCTACCTAATTTTAATAAAAATTAATATATATCAAGATGGCTTTGTGAAGATGATATTGTAAAAGAATATCTTAGAAAGTTTTTGCTAAAGAATATATTTTCTTTTAAGAACTTATTTTTCCTAGCTATTGAATTTATTTTGTGTTGTGTTAGTTTAATTTTACTAAATCTCATTGTAGCAATTAATACTTTTGGATGTTGTGCAAAATTCCATCCAAAAATTGAACAAGAAAATCAGAAGGAAAAAAACAAAAAAAAACAATTCACATGTTGATTTCAACCTAATATGTTAAAATCCACCACATTAAAACAAGTGTTCAAATTAAACGCAAGCTATTAGAGCTCATCTTTACAACTAGAAATTCTAATTTTTGCAAGCACTATTATTGTAAGCAATAAAATATTGTCAACATTACACAAGCATAGAAGCAAGTACCTACTCCAGTAAAACATATATTGGAATATCTACAATGAAATATGCATTTTATTTTGATCAACGACAACTCAAATTCATTGTCAAAATCCATAACCAAGAAAACATAAAATAAAAAGAATAATCATAAGAAATTTTGGACATCCCCATCTCAAACAGTGATCTGAAGATTTTCGGTATCCTTCCTCTTTAAATGTTAACTGTTCATGCTTTGACTGTATGATTTGATTTACTCTTCACGCTCCTTTTCATTTAAGATTTGACATGAAGAGAAAAAGAAGGCAAAGTGGAACAGCGCAGAGAAGGCTACTATTTGATACAGTCTAATGTCTTTCTATTCCAGAAATAAAATTTGATTGTTTCAAAATAAAAACTTAAGGATGAGGTTGAAGAATGCTGTTCATATACACTCCGGAACCATGGAATCATGCTTGCTACTTATGTGTCACGACGGAGTGTTGATGTTAAGACTACATATAACATTTATATTGAATAAGTGGCAGTACACTTGTGATCTACTGATACCATTCATGGTTAAATTTACAACAGCAAGATCCTACAAGCATCTGCACAGCAATCGCAGTATGAAGGAATACGGAGACGAATGACCATAGTTTGTGTACACAGATAAAAGCATCAAAATCCAAGATGAGAGTTCACAGCACTGAGATTTACCACCGATGGTTGCCGAGGACTTATCATCCTAAGAAGCAAAACCGAATCTGACCTAAAAATAATAATCATGTTTTGAAAAAATTTGTGATAGGTCTACTGCCTGGAGGAACAAGCTGTTGTTTCTTTGAAGACTTTGGCTGCTGAGGCCTTTTTCTCATAGGTTCTCCACTAGTTCCATGTTCCTTCTCAACTGGGATATCCTCACCATTTGCTGTGTCTTGATTAGATTCTTCTAACAAGGTCGCTAGATCATTGCCTAGACACTCTCGGAATTGCCTGTTCAAATTGCAAGTGAAATAAAACAAAGATGTATTAGCTTGGGGCAATTCGCAAAAATCTCATATACATTCTAAAAAACTAGGTGTCTGATTCCATATAGTTGAAGTGTACATGAAACACTGACTGAGAAGCAGTTGGGGAGTTCAAGCTTTACCTGGTTGATTTTGCAGCAAGAACAACGTCTGGGCCACGGATGGTCTTACGTTTAGTTTGGACCACCACTTTAAATGAAGCCGAACTTAAACTCTGCACAAATAGAGCTGTTGCTTGAGTTATGAGCGCAAGTGCATCACTGGATACAAGTCTTACATCCTTGTCAAGCTTGATGATTCTCTTCACTCTGGTAATCGGACACGCTGGCACGAACCTCTCACCATCTAGAGATTTCTCTCCCTCTTCCTGACCATCATCCGACATTTTGAAGCTATTTTCAGCTCCGTCCACGTTCATGTCTTTGGTTTCATCCGGATCATCATCATCTCGAGGGAGCTCTTCTTCAGGCGTGACAGGATCTGTATCCTGGGCGTCATCATCAGGGCCACTTACTCCTAGGTCATTTTCGATTATGTCTAGGTTCACATCTTTCATCTCATCCAGTTCATGGCTATCATCGGAGAATTCGTCTTGAGGTGTGCCAGGGGTGTCAGGAGTGCTAAGGTTTGTCATCAGACCGTTTTCGTCGTAGCCTTTTTCTTCGTCGAGGTCATTTTCGGTCATGTCCAGATTCGTATCTTTGGTCTCGATCAGGTCGTGGGGCTCTTCAGGTGATCCAGGAGTGTCAGGAGACCCATGGCTGTCAGGAGTGCCAGGATCTGTCATGAGACCGTCATCATCATAGCATGTTTCTTCTGCTCCTCTGCTACCAACCGAGTTCTCGAGTTCCTTCCCCCGCTGCGGTCTCTCATCAATACCGGAATCTGGAAAATGATGGACATTGGTTCGTATCAGACCACAATGGTACACTAGATTTCAAGTGAAGACTAATCACATACTTATCTGCAACAAAATGTAGAAATTTGAGCGATTCTAATTGAGATAAGGTCCCCCGGACCAAAACACATGCACTGAGATATCTCTATTTTTTGTCCCACATAAAAAGCCTCTGTAAATTAGCGAGTGAATTTTCAACAAGACATACGGAGAAAATCAGCTGAGAATTCTACAATGTCTAAATGAATCTCTCCAAAGACCACGCACCTGAATTTGTTAGACCCGTAGATGGAGGACCCGTGAGAATCATCGGAGAAGCATTAGTATTGGGAAATTCTTCCGGGTGCATGTCCATGGAATCCATTGCAAGCGTGTCCATACACATGATCGCGGAAGAGACGGCATCAATCTCCTCCTTCCTAGCCATAAGTATTCCTTCCGGCTTAGCTCCAAATAAATAAGCATACGCAGGTCGAGTTAAAATGCGTGCGATTTCACAGCATGATTTTACCAGAAACAATCAACTGCGCCAAGGGACATAATCTGATGGAGCACAAGCCATAGCCAAGAACATTGTAGCCATAGCGTCTTTCTACACTGTCAACAGAACTCTTCCTTTCCCAAGTTTCAATGCCTCTTAGCTCATCTATGCCCTTGGGATCCTAAATTGACCGCGCCTCTGAATAAAAAAACTGCTAACCAACACGAATCACAGCAGAGCTAATAGCTCGGCGGCGACAATTTGTAGACAATCCCCTGCAAACCTACGTTCCCCCAACTACCAGCGTAACATCTAATACCGAAGCTGTGCAACATTTTCCCTACTGGCTCACCATCAAAATCTGACATGTAGGAAATACTAGGCAAAACCACAAGGTTACTAAAACTTCAAACAATTGCACATACAAGCCTAACATTGAACCCCAACAAACTGAGTATGGATCCAGTGGGTAAGAAGAATTTCGATAGGAATGGGAATCAAAATGACAACGCTATCAAAATCGTCAACATAGTAGCCTCCAAGCATCAGCATTTGCTGGGCAACTCGGGAAGAGCAG